>JBBCBC010000011.1:11947953-12501325 GCA_037126765.1 Stenogyne calaminthoides
CATATAAAATCTCTCTGGATTTAAATGCCTTGTTGAAAATCTCTGCGATTTATTTTCATATACATTAAATCTACAATTATATTCCAAATATAATTATTGGGAATTCTTATTATTCATTCAATTTAATTAAATATTAATAATAATTAATTCCAAATTAATCTATTACTAATTACTTCTCCATAGTCAAATATTAAGTAATTTTAACTTTGATTTAATCAACCAACTATAATCCGTAAAAGGAACTACTTGTTGTGTGTGACCCATAAGGCCCTAATATATCGGCGATTAGTCAAACCGCGGTCTTAATTGAGACCTAGACAATAAATCCGGACATTCTCAATAACATAAAGTGCGTTGGAAAGCGTTGCAGCTACACCTTAAGCTGACATATAGGCTATTCTGATTTTTATCGCTTTCATTAGCGAATACTACGATTAAGTGCTTGAACATGATGAAATTAATACATTCAATAACTTAATCATGTTGTATCAATCACTAATTGATCATGTATGTCTGGTGCTTCACAAAGTCTAGGATTGGCGTTAAATAAATGACTTTTGATCGAATTATGATGAGAAGATGAGTATTCTCTCTAATCCACTTTTGAGGAATGAATCTATCTTTGACTCAACTACCACTTGCAATCTTGAACCGTGATGAACCCGTCAAGTGTTATCTACCGTGGTTGGGGTGCAAGCAATTAAGTAGTGAAGTTAAATCATCACATGTCGATGTATTAGGCCTCAGTCAAGAGTATCGCATCGTTCCTTAACCGGGGCTTTCCCATAGATACATATAATTGGAAATACATTAAACAATTTCTGGGATGAATTACCAATACCCTCCCAAAAAGGTATTTGTGCATCCATCATGCGAATCACCAGTATCTCGTAATGGTAAAATCTTACTACCTTTCTCTAAGTATGATCACGGATCGCTGCACCGTCTCCATTTGTATCATCAATATCGTTCTTGATGATCCTTGATCGAGGGCTTCTTTGAGAATCATGCTTAAGTCATCTGAGTTCTCACAACCTCAGCGTGACAACAATGACCGTTGGAACACTTAAGCTGAATAAATGCAAACAATCAATATAATCTTCAAACAAGTGTATTGCCATACATTAATATTAAGTGAACTATAATATTAAATAAAAGCTGAATATCATCAGTATTGTCCTTACAATAGATTGTCTCTAGGACACTAACACTAACAATCTTCCACTTGGATTAGAGTCGATCCTGCCTCATTAATACGACTGCAAACTATCAAATGTCTGAATGATATGGGCACTTTCGGTGTTATGGGTGAAGGATACGCCAAATTAAATATGTGAGAATACATTTTAATTATATTTCTCCTATCGTTATGATCTCGAGATCAAATGGTATTTGGCTCTGCCCCAGCCGATCTCGGTTTCCTTTGCATGTATGTCCTTTAAGCGTTGTCTCAATACAAATTTATTAGACAGCCTTTTCAGAACTACCACTTGTTCTCTTAAAAACTAAAATCGAGACGGTCTCTGAAGGCTTGATCTTTGCCAATGTACTCAACTTGATTTGTTGAATATGCGGTCCTTTTACCCAGAACTATTTCAACTAACCGCCTCGTGTGTGAAGGCGAAGAAAGCGTAACTTGTGTGATTTGTAATCATCATAGTCGGATTGGAAACTTTTAATGTCGACAACGGTCAATACTAGATTCGTACAGCCACATGAATAAGGAAACATTCTTTAAATTTAAATACAATATACTTTAGAATGATCCTACTTGACAATCGATGAGACTACATGGGATTCTATTGGTATCTACCCGATGATGTTGATAACGTGGGCCATGTTTGGCCTAGTGGAAATCATAGCGTACATGATCGACCAGTGCGTATGCATGGCAGGATGTCTTTCCGCGTGATATCGGCTTCTAGCAGAAGGACAATCGTGTTGGGGAGTTATCTTTGGAAAGTAGCATTGTATAACCAAAGCGAGATTTTTGTAATGTATTTCTTGAAATAAATTATTTATCTTTGATGCTTTAAATATCATTAGATGTTACATATATTTATTGCATAATTTGTTCGATAAAAAAGTATGTGTTACATTATAGTTAATTTAGTGATGCGAAACGAAGATTAAATTAACAGGTCCCTTGTAACTAAAAATACACGGCTTTGTTCCACGACCTAGATGAAATGAATAATTCATATCATTGAAAGGATTTGAAGTGTAGGCTCAGTTAGCTTTGTCTTGACCAAGATATTACACTAGTTCATAGTGACGATGCTTGAATAAGGACTGGGAGGATGATTCTGACCGAACCGGGAAGAATTAGACCTCGGTGGTTAGATTATTTCTTAATCTTATTACACTTAAATAGGATCGTGTGTGGTTAGTAATTATTGCTTTGACTTATAGCGGATAGAGAATCAATGAGATTCAATACTTTATATCTTGGGCAATATTCTCTTTCACGTCACGATTACTAATTTAATCTGAAAGAATGGATTAATGCTGAAATGCGGCTTTCGTTTGATTTACCTTGGGAGAGTTCATAAGATTTATCATATCAAATCTTGCAAGTGGAATTTGTTTTCGGTATGGATAATGTTGAACAGTTTCATGACCAAGGTTAAAGATATTAATTAATGAAAAGCTATTTGGTGGCTTGAATTAATTAATGGGCTAGATAATCTTACGGGAAATAATAATCGGAGTCATATTAAGTAATATGGGTTAAGATGGATAGTGCAATATTAATTATGTAGTGGGATTGTGTAATATTTATGGGCTTCGGAATAATATTGTGGCTCGATATTAGATATACAAAGTCCATTAAAAAGGTCAATCTTGAATTCTCATAAAATTACCGAATTAATTAAGCATAAATCAATATGAAAAAGGTGTTTAAAATAAAATAAATTATTGTTGCCCTAATTTTTCATTTTTCAAAAATTATGAATAAGAGGGAAAAGATTTTTCTTTGAATTTTATTTATGGAATGAGGATAAAGCTATTCTTGGAATCTGAATTATCTCATTAAATTCAGAAATCTCTCACTTATTTTATTCATAAATGAAATATTTTTAAAATACCATAACATAAGGAGGGAGAAGATTTTATTTGGGGGAGATATTTAGGAAATAGAATATATTTGGATATATTCAAGATTGTTTCTTGAAAGAAGAAGCGAGAAATTTCCCGATGACCAAAACCCCCAATATTTTGTCACCTCCCTCCCACTTATTATAAATAGGGATGATTTTTTCCATCCCCAATCAGAATATCATATGTTGAAAAAAATTAGAAATCCACAAGGTGGTGCAACATAATTTTTATTTTCCTAGCACGATAGAATTTGCGAGTTCTACCTGCTGGATTGTTGAACAAGGATAGGGAATACTTGAGAAGACCTTTTTGAATGTTAGTGTGAGCGGGATCTATCTTCCTCCGGTTGTCACTTGAGAGGTTAGTTCCGTAAACTTCATTAGTATTTCTTTGTCGTATATTTTATGTGTTGTTTTATATGCATGATTGGTTGTTGAATTATTCTTGAATTAATATAAGATTAATTCATCTTGGCAAATATTTATGGTCATTGTATTTAAATATTGTAACTGAATAGAATCCCAGGGCAATTAATTCCGCAACAATGATATTAGAGCCTCTCGGTTTAGACTCTGAATTACAAATTATAGGTATTCATTCATTTTCATTAAATTTGAGAAATTGGATAGTAGGAGTACTATGTATCTCTTTTGCAGTATCCGGTGTCGTGGTATTTGATGAATGTTTATTTATGCATCATATAAATTGTGGTTTTTAACCGATTCGTTGATTAGTTTTTGCCTAAAAGAAAATCACGAGAAGATTAGGATTTGTTTGATTTGATCAATGTAATAGACTAGTCTAGATCTAGGTTTATTTATTTTTTTGTAAATAAATTATGCTTAGGATCGGAAATGGAAACGAAGAATTAAAAACCGGATCTGCTGGAATCGGGTGCTGCCGGCGTCGTCTCGTGGCGTCTCAAAAGGAGAATGCAGTCACATGCTGATGCCGCAGCGTGGCGAACACGGTAAGCGCGCCAGATCCGGGGCAGGCGCATATTTGGGCAGCGCAAAAGAAGCGAAGCGAAGCGTCTTCTTAAAGCAACCGCCAGGCGAGGCGGGGATGAAGCGATCGCGAACTTTCGCCATGGCCGCCTTGAATCCGTCTTGTTGCCAACCTGTCGGCTTCTTTGAAACCTTCTCTGAAAGACATCTTATTTGGCCTTCTGGCCCATGTATGAGAACTTATCGACGGCCGGAGAGCACAAAGGTGTACTCCGACCCGATATTTTGGTGATGGCGTGTGGCTGGCAGAGACATTTTTCCAAGATGGTCCTGAGTGCGGAGCTTTTAGGGAAGCGAGCGATGAAGGTATGAAGATGATTTCTCGAGATCAAGGCGTGACAAAAATTAGTAGTGACGGGTGGATATATGTGCCCAATGTGTTTTTTTGCATTATTTTTGTGCTTATTTAAATTTGTGTTTTAAATATGCAATGCAGCAAAATATATTTTTAAAAATCTCACCTTGAAAATTACTGGTATGTTTAAATAATTAATTGACAATTTTATTAGGGATAATAAAATTGAATTAATTCAACCTCATGATTTATTTATTTTGTGGATTCTTTTGAAAATTACGGAATGACTTGATAGATAGATTTCACATGAATAAATTCGAATGGATGATTGTAGGTTATTATTAGTGGCGGCGATGACCCTCCCCAGAAGGCTCGTTCAAAAGCGAAAAATAATGGTGTATTTAATCATGGTTATTACTTAGGTATAAAATTGATATGCATATACTTCCCCGAAGTCCTTGTCAATTTATATTGGTCAAATAGACCAATTATTGTCTGGATATTAAAGGTTTATAATTGTTTCTTGTTTTGTAACTTTTGTTTAATGTGTTTAAATAATGACCCACGTGGCTTATTTAAGCTATTTTGAGATGTTAGGCAGATCGTGTTGATTTTTTTTTAGATTTTAATATAATACATGTGGACGCAACCTTGTGATATGTTTGTGCTTATACAAATTATTTATTTATTTCGATTCATATCATGACCTTTTAATCCTTTGTTCAATATACTTAAAGACAATTTGTTTCTTGGGAAAACCGATTTGATTGGAATACGTAAACTTACTATTGTCCTCCTTGCACAAAACCATAACGGGTTCTCACTACACCCTAAACCGGATAAGCCGAATGATGGGTCAAGCCCAAAGCGGTTAAGAAAAGAGTATCTTGTTGGGGTGTTCTATGAGAAAATGGCAAAGTGTGCCATCTTGGCTTCAATGTCGGATGTGTTACAACACCGGCACCAAAAGCGTTGAGATATTTGGAGACATCATGACTAGTCTTAGCGATGTTTCAACATCAGAACCGTCAAATGGCTCGTCCGGATCACCATGAGGGACTTGCTCTATATGAAAATGGTGGAGGGCAGCGTGAAGAACCGTTCTCAAGATGATGGCTCCTAACAAACTTGGGTTCTTGGCCTTGGATCGATGTCGAGACCCAAATTGACTTCTTGATCCATTCTCGCCAAAGTTTTGAACAATTGAAATTTGAACTACCAAATGAACAATCGGAAGTTCTTGATGCGACCTATTGCAAGCTTTAGTCTACCGGCATAAGCGATCTTTGGGCAAAAGAGCCAAGCCTTGGTGGCAGAATGGACCTTCTTCTTCTAGGCAAAGGGTGAAAGAAGAAGGACAAAAGGCCACAAGCAAGTGAACTCAAGTGTTGCGAAGAAAAAGGTGAAGGGAGATTGGAGGTAGGTAAACCGGTGGGGAAGATGCTTCAGCTGCGGTGAAAAGGGACATTGGAGGTCGGCATGTTTCCAAACCCAAAAGAATGGAAAGAAAAGGTAATTCTCACGCACTAGTTATTTGAAACTTGTTTAGCGGTGTATCTTATCCCATTTATGGGTGGTGGATCACAGGATCATCGATCATGTTTGTTTTCATTTTACAGAGGTTCCCGCGGACGGCAGCTTAATCGCTGGAGTGAGATCCTCATCAATCGAGGCGGCCTACTGAGTGGTGATTGAAGCAGATGGGGAGAGATGCGCTTTGTCTTTTGAAGACGTAGTTTAATTTTAGAGATGTTCTTTACGTTCCTAGTTTTAGAAAGAATTTAATTTTGGTTTCCTAAACTTTTTACCTTGACGGATATTGATTTACTTTTTTGATAAAGTTGTTACCATTTTCTCTTTATGATAAATTTATCCGCCATGGAGCGTTGTTGAATAATCTTATGATTAACTATGCACACCGCTCATTTTAAATCGTCCTATAACACATCCAATTATTTTAGATAAAAGCGTTCATCGAGCGCGTGAGCGACACTTATACGGGCATCTTAGATTGGGACATATTAATACAAAAGGATTCAAAGGTTGGTAGAAGATGGTTAATTGAGTCTCTCGGGTTAACCAATCCCAACTTGAATCATGCTTGAAGGTGTAAAACCAAAAGGCATTTGATGCCAGAGAATAGAGCCAAAGTGTTAGAAATCGTTCACACGACGTGTGGTCCAATCGCCAATCAAAACAAGAGTGAGGTTATTATACTTCGTCACCTTTATTGATGATTACTTTCGAGAATGCGACTACATTTTCTTATGAAGCATAACTGGAGACCTTGACAAATTCAAAGAATTTAAGGCTCAAGCCAGAGAATCATAAGGAAAACGACGTTATGAACGCATCCGGATCGCGTGGATACGAGTACCTCACCGATGAGGTTCGGAACTAGTTATCCGGATGAAGGATCAGATATCGGTACTTCGCATGCCGAACTGTTGGGATATTTTTAGTTTTGATGAATTATACCAAAACATTATCAACTCAGGTTATTCAAGCTAATTTCACGGATAACAAGTTAAGCAACAGAGAACAAATTGAGGGAACTCACGAAATCGGGCGTGGGATGATCGAGATCGACGCAGGCTCTGCAGCAGACCGGATCGGAATCGAATGAAGATAGATGAGGATTCGAATTGTGATGAAATTGAGCAAAATCGAAGAAAAAAGCTAAAGCCCGACCGTCGAAGAAGGTTACTGCGAATCGAGAAGATGAAGCGGAATGGGGCCCATCAAGATGGGCGTGATCGAGATCGGATATGATAAACTTATATATGCTAACGATGTCTTGACACGATCTTTATCTGCAGGATGTTGATGCGAGTGTTGATGCGATCGAGCGAAGAAATCGAATGCTTTGAGTCAGTGACACGAATTGATGAAGTAAATCTGACTGGGGTCGGGATATGCGAATTGAGGAGAAGAGTGAACTCACGATGGCTTGAGTGTCGGTACTGATCGGACAAGGTCGGTGAAGAATCCTGCTTGGTCGAAACACCAGAGACTCGATGGATCTGGCCGAGACTCGGACAAACCTGAGGCTGAGATAAACTGAAGAGCAAGGCTTTCGGATAAACACGAAGACTTCGATTATCCATCAAGACTTTGAGACTCGGAGAAACCTTGAGACTCGAGATAGGCTGAAAGATCCCGAGACTTCGAAGAAAACCTGAAGAATATGTACCGGATTAGATTCGGTGGCGTGGACCGATGAGAGGAAGACAACAACCCGAAAAATTTACAAAAAGCTACGAGAATAGTATGGATTTGAATGAGACTTCATCTGGCAGTCCAAATTCAAATTCACACTATAAATCTAAGTTCTTCCTTCATTCTAAAGGTAATGGAAGTGTGGAAAAATCGTTGAAACACCCATCAAGCCAAATCATCTAGCATTTCCACCATAGAACCACGAGTAAGAAATACACGATATACCAAGAGTGTTCTACCCTAGATCTAAGACACATGTAATATCCTAAGCTTAGAGAGATTTTCCCATCCAAAGCATTGAGGCTAAACAAATGTAAGGGAAAATCTCAACCTGAATGAAAACCAAACAAACCTTACCCAAATCGGTTTGGTAGGATAAGGGGAAGGTGAGTGTGAACCCTCGGTAAACATCTATAGGTGATCCCCGTGGTGTGATAAGTCCCGTTTTGAGTGTGAACTCGGTAAACATCTAGCAATCCAAAGGGAGGTGAAGCAATCCCGTGAGAGATAAGTCCCATTTGAGTGTGAACTCCAGAACATCTGGTTGGTGTTGGACTAACACGTTAAACTAAGTCCGGTTGGTTAAAATCGGTTTAGTTGGTGCCTTTGATGATAGGGAAGAGTGGATGTAGGAGTTGGACTCAACCACTATAAAATAGTGTGTCTTCTATCGCTTTATGTTCTCTACTTGCCATATGCATTCAATTATAAGCAAAACACAACACATCGACGGTTTCAAAAATATATAATTGAATCACTCGCCTCACCTTTTGTTTTTATAGCCATTACACGGGTATTTCCGCGCACATGGGTTTTCCAAATCGGGACCAACAATTGGTATCGAGCGGGAGTTCAAAAGATCATTGTTTTTCAATGTGACCCATCCTAATGATACCAACAATAATTGCTCGGGTGGAGTTCCAAAGATCATTTGTTTTTCAAAGTGACAATCCATCTATTTATTTTTAAAACCTCATTTCGTAAAAATTCATATATCTTAATGTTTTGGCATTATTATCAAAAAGGGGAAATTGTTGGGATATTTTAGTTTTGATGAATTACGCCAAAAACATTATCAACTCAGGTTATTCAAGCCTAATTTACGGATAACAAGTTAAGGGGAACGAGAGAACAAATCGGTGGGGAACTCACTTAAATCGGGCGTAGATGATCGAGATCGGGATTTAGACGTCGAGATCGGGATGAGTTAGATGAAGTTAGGAGTTAATCGATGAGCCGAGCAAAATCGGGAAGAAGAAAAGCTAAACCCAAACAAATCGAAGCAGGCGTTGCGGATAAAGAAGATGGGCAGATGAGATCGATCAAGATCGACGTGATCGAGATCATATATGATAACAACTGATATGCTAACTCGGCGTCTTGACTGATGCTATCCCGAGATGTTGATCCGAAGAAGTGTTGACCGATCGCGCAACCGATCGAAACAGCCGTCAATTCGGGACCGAGTCAAGAAGTAAACGTGACCGAAAAGGTCGATGACGTCTGACCCGCAGGATCCAAACCAGTTCGAGCGCCAAGATGCCCGACGATAAGGTCCGGGCCAAGAGAAGTCGGCTAATCAAGAAACCCCGAGATCAAGGGTAATCGAAGAAACCGAGACTCAGATAAACCCAAGGCTCGACAAACCCTCAAGTGCTCGATAAACTCAAGACTCAATTTGTCATCAAGACACCGAGACTAGAGAAACTCGAGACTCGACGAATCAAGATCCCGGTGACCTCAAAGAAAACCCTAAGAATATAGCTAGATCTAGATTCACCGGGACCAATGAGAGAGATAAACAAGCCCAAAAAGCTTTAAAGTTAAGTATTAAGACGGATTTGAACGAGACCCATCCAACGGTAACATTCAAATCCACACTATAACATGTTCTTTCCCTTCATTCTAAAGGTGCGGAAATTATTGGAAAATGTGAAACACCCATCAAGCCAAATCATCTAACATTTTCCACCATAGAACATGAGCAAGAAATACCGATATATTCAAAGAGTGTTCTACCCCAGATCAAGCACAAATGTAATATCCTTAACTTAGAGAGATTTTCCTATCCAAAGCGTGAGGCTAAAAACAAATGTAAGGGAAAAAATCTCAACCTGGTTGAAACAACAAACCGCCCCCGGTTTGGTAGGATAAGGTTGAAGGAAAGTGGAACTTGGTGAACATCTATAGGCGATCAGTGAGGGTGATAAAGTCTCGTTTTCGTGTAAACTTCAGAACATCTGTAAAGAATCCAAAGGGAGGTAGGCATCCTTTGAGGGAGATAAGTCTGTTTGAGTGTGAACTTCATTGAAACATCTCTGTTGGGTGTTGACTAACACGTTAAACTAAGTCCGGTTGGTTAAATTTGGCTTAGTTGGTGCCCCCCGATGATAGTAAGAGTGGATGTGAGTTGGTTTCGACGAACCACTATAAAATCGTGTGTTTTATTGCTTTATGTTCCTACTTGCCATATGCATTCAATTATAAGCAAAACACAACACATCGACGGTTTCAAAAAAAAATATAATTGGAATCTACTATGCCTCACCCCCGCTTTATATGCATTACATGGTATTTAAGCACATGGGTTTTCCAAATCGGGACCAATAACCCTCAACAAAATGGGTTAAGAAAAGAAAGCTTCTCTTTAGAAATGGTTAGATCAATGATGAGTTATGGATCTACCTGAAGTCGTTTTTGTCATGCCTGGAAACAACTTGGCTTATATTCTGAAAGCCATCCAAATCGGTTCCAAAACTCCGAAAAGTGGACGGACCCAAGAAGCCCGCTTTGAGACATATGAGAATTGGGTTAATAGGCCTCGTGTTGGACAATAAGTTTTAAAATTGGATCCCTCGATCGTAATTAAGGTTGTTTATAGGATACCCCTTTAGGAACAAAAGTGGTGTATGTTCTATGGTCCCAGAATCGCGCGTGGTAATAAGCACCTACATTAGATTTTTGAAGAAGACCATATGAAGCAAAAGAAAGCCCAGAAGTGAGATTACCTTAATGAGCTTAGAGGGCTAACCTCAATGCCAACCTACAAGATGACATACCAAACGACACGCATAATAACCGGAACCTCGTCAGAGGGAAGGGTTGTGAGACAACCAGAGAGATTCATGGGGATAGGAGAGTCCTCGGACTTGATTCCTGACAAGATTTAATCGTAATCTATGGAAACCTTCTCACCAGAAGAATGCTCAATTCCATCCGAATTCTCTTGTCGATTGTTTTCGTGATCTCGACTTTGAAATTTGGCAAATGGATGTCAAGATGGCTTTTCTTAACTAAGTCTTGAAGAAGAAATCTATATGCAACAACCCCCAAGGCTTCATTGAAAAAAGCCAAGAACACCTAGTTTGTAAGCTCAAGAAGTCCACGACGTACTCAAACAAGCATCTAGAGCTTGGAACCAATGTTTTGATCAAGTAATAAAGTCTTATGGGTTTGATCAAAATGAATACAAAGTTTGTGTGTACAAGAAGCGTGCCCGGAAGCTGCGATTGGTATTCTTAAGACTATGTCGTAGATGATATTTTGCTCATCGGAGCGATGTAAAAAGGTATTGTCGACGTAAGGGCATGTCTTTCAAAAGCAGGTTTGATATGAAGGATTTAGGGGAAGCCGGCACGCCCTGGGATCAAGATCACTCGAGATCGCAAGAAAATGATGATAGCTTATCGAAGTTTTCATATATAATAATCGTCTTGAAGTCGATTCAAAGATGCAGGATTCCAAGAAAGCCGTGACTTTCGGACATGGAATCCATCTATCAGGAAATGTGCCCTAAGACACAAAAAGAGATAGATGACATGAAAGACATTCCTTATGCTTCGGTTGTCGAAGCCTTATGTATGCAATGTCACAGATGAGCCGGATATCCGCTTTATTGGCCGCATGGAGGCGAGATATCAAAGTAATCCTGAAAAAAAGCATCGACTACGCTTAAAAACATTCCCAAGTATCCTAAAAAGAACTTGATAGAATGTTAGTTTATCATCGACAGCCTAATCCCCATCGATTTACCGGACTCGGATTTCCAATTAGACATAGATTCCAAGAAACTATCGGGCCGCTAGTGTTCTTTTCATTTTGGGAAGTGTAGCCATGAAATGGACAAGTGTGAAGCGAAAAAATGCATCAACCACAACCATGGAAACCGGGTAAGTAGTTGTTTTGAATAAAAGAAGGAACCAGTTTTCTTCCTACACCTTCTTAGTGGACTTGGATGGAGTTCCTAATTTGTTCAGCAATATTTGCTAGAGAAGATTACCAAATTCGTGAACCAAGAGTCCACGAAGTCAAACAAGCACATTGAAGGAAAGAAATCTTAGAAGAGAAAAATTGTTAAGAGGAGATGAAGAGGTGACTAAAATCGCATTGGAGGATAACCTAGTTAATCCTTTCACAGTGTAATACGCCTCGAAACATTCAAGAGACATGTGGAGGAATGGTTGTGATGCATAAAGCCAATCCTTTGAGTATAAGTGGGAGATATTATTAGGTTCGTGTAGGTGACATTAGATATCACGTATTAGGAACTACGACGACACATGTTGGGTAATATACTTAAAACCGGACTTTGAGTATAAGTGCAGGAGATTGTTGGGTTATCTTTGGAAAGTATGTTTTTACTTTGTATAACCAAACTGAATTTTCTGCCTTATTTTCAAATAAATTATTTATCATTCGATGCTTTAAATATCATTGAATGTTACATATATTTATTGATAATTTGTTCAATAAAAGTACATGTTACATTGAGTTAATTTTAGTAATGCGGATCACGAAGAAGATTAAATTACGGGTCCCTTTGTAAACTAAAAGTACACCTGCTCATTTACCTAGATGGAAATGAACAATCCATCGTGAAAGGTTGAAGTGTAAAGGCTCGTATTGGCTTATCTTGACCAAGAGATTACACTAGATGCATGATCGATGTAATGAATAGGACTTACAGGAGGATAAATTCTTGACCTTGGAACCGGAAGAATTAGACCTCGATGGTTCGTTATTTCTTAATCTTCATCCCTTAAATAGGATCGTGTGTGGTTAGTAATTATTGTTTTGACTTATGACCGGATGAGAATCAATGAGATTCAATACTTTATATCTTGGGCAATATTACTGGTCACATGCAATCGCTAAGATTTAATCTGAATAATCGTGGTGCGAAAGCACGCCGTTTGATTTGCCTGGGAGGTTCATAAGATTTATCATACCAAATCTTGCAAAGGGGAATTTATTTCCAGATGGATAATAATGTTGAACCGATTTCCTCGACCAAGGACAAAAGATATTAATTAATGGAAAGCTATTTCAATTGGCTTGAATTAATTAATGGGCTGAATAATCTTAAACACGGAAATAATAGCAGGGAGCCATATTATGATAATATGGGTTAAGATGGATAGTCAATATTAATTATGTAGTGAGATTAATTAATATTTATGGGCTTGAATAATATTGTGGCTCAATATTGGCTATTCAAAGTCCATTAGAATGTCAATCATAATTCTCCTAAAGGCCTATCAAGTAGCCCAAACATAAACTCCAATAACCTGAAAAGATGTTTAAAATAAAAATAAATTATTGTTGCTTAATTTTTTCATTTTTTTCTAAAATTATGAATAAAAGAGGGAGAAAGATTTTCTTTGAATTTTGTTATGAAATGAGGATAAGTATTCTTGGAATACAAGATTATCTCATTAAATTCAAGAAATCTTTACTTGGCTATTCATAATGATATTTTTTGAAAATACCATAACATAAGGAGGAAGAGATTTTATTTGGGAGATATTTAGGAAATAGAATATATTGGATATATTCAAGATTGTTTTTGAAGAAGAAGAAGCTGAAATTTCCCAATGACCCAAAAAAAACCCCAATATTTAGTCCCCCTTAGTATTATAAATAGGGAGTGATTTTTTCATCCCCAATCTTTTATTCCATGTGTTGGAAAAATTAGAAATCCACAAGGGGTGGTGCAAACATAATTTTATTTTTCCTTTTTGTTAAATTGTTCGCGAAGTTCCTACCCACGGATTGTTGAACAATGATAAGGAATACTTGAGAAGACCTTTTTGGTGTGTTCGTATGAAGCAGGATCCATCTTGTCGGCGGTTGTCACTCCGAGAGGTTAGTTCACGTAAACCAGTATATTTCGCATCGTAGGTTTTATGTGAATTGTTTTATATGCATGATTGGTTGTTGAATTATTATTTGAATTAATATAGGATTAATTCATCTTTAGTAATAATTGTTAAAATTAAATTTGTATTTAAATATTCAACCCGAATAGATCAAGGCAATTAATTCCCCAACAAATCCTTCTTTGATAGCTTTATCCCATGATCTGCCGATAGAGATCCTCTCTAAAAGTTCTCCATCGCATAAAACGCTTCCAACACCTTGTCTACATAGGCGACTGCGGATAGCCCCAACATCCTCTTGGATCTATCATGTGGATTATGATCCACAGGATGTAGTGAGACTTCATCAAGACCCTTCATCATGAAGGTCTTTAACAACAAATCTTTAATGGATCATTAACCGGATATTGTTTCCCAAAATCAATATGTCATCGACATACGATTATGAAAAAACAATATTCTTCTTAATTCTCTGTTTACAATAACGCAAGGATCTTTAATTTCGATGAAGTCAAAAGACTTGATAGCTTCATCAAATCGGATATTCCAACTCTAGAAGCTTGCTTCAATCCATAAATGGATATCTTTGGTTTGCATACTAAATTAGAATTTGACTTAGATTTAAAACCTTCGGTTGAGTCATAAACACTTCCTTATCACCGCTCTTCATTGAGGAAAGTTGTTTTGACGTCCATCATCAAATAAACATAGTGTGCCGCTATCGCAAGTAAAATCGAATGGACTTGATCTTTTGCAATCGGTGAGAAGGTCTCAGTCATAGTTAATGCCTTCGTTGACTATAACCCTTCACTACCAACCCTAACTTTGTAGGTTTTTACTTTGCCATTTGCATTGGTCTTTCCTCTTGAAGACCCAATGTCCAATATACGGGTTTAACCCCTTCAGTAACTCAACCAAGTCCTGCACTTGATTGGTGTACATCGAGTCCATCTCGGTTTATGACATCATGTCACTTCCTGAATCAATATCGATATTGCTTCGAATAAGTATTGGGATCGTCCTTATCCGATATATCCATATTATCGAAGTTCCTCCTCAGGTAAAAAGTATCTAATGGGCGATTATGATTCCTAATTGACTTACGGAGTTGTGGTTGTCCGGGTTTGTACATTACGATCGTGAAAATTTTGTGGTGCATCGATTTCATCAATGTCCAGGAGAGTCCTCAAGAGCTACACTTTCAGATGTCTCTTGGGGGAGTTTGAACTATGTTGTTCTCATTCGGCCACTTGGGAGGTTCTTTCAGACCGGCAAGCATACTCCAATTACGCCTCCCATTTGGTTTGAAAGACAATCACCTAGATGAAAGACTCCCACCGTGAAAGTTGTTGAACGCTCCCACCGATTCTTTGTCATGTTGCTTTGACAAGATATCGCCTCTTTCTTTAATTTGTGGTTCTTAAATTTCTTCAAGTTCTATCACCATTTACTTTATTCTTAAAGACCTTAGTAGTCTTTTTTCGAAGGAACTTTGCTTCTAGAACAATCAACGATTATTTCTCGTAGATAGAAAGCAATATCCTTTAGTTTCCTTAGAATATCCCACAAAGTAACCCTTTTCACCTTTGGATTCCAACTTGTCGGTAAAGCATTCTTTTCACAATCACGGGGGGCAACCCCATGTTTCGATATGTGTAAAAGTTGACTTTTTGCCACACCATAGTTCATACGGTGCATGCTCAACCGATTTAGATGGAATCTATTCAGAATGTAAATTGAGGTTTAGAACGCCAGATCCCATAAGAATGTCGGTAGAGAGGAAAAGCTCACCATGGACCTCACCATATGTCTACCGGGGTTAGGTTTTTCTCTCGGACACACCATACATATGAGGTGTTCGGGAGGAGTCCATTGTATTTGGATTCCATGTAACCAAGTAATCAATGAATTCATGGCTAAGGTATTCACTTCTATCCAATTGAAGAATCTTGATACTCTTACAAGTTTTTCTCTACTTGACTTGTACTCTTTGAATTTCTCAAAAGATTAGGATATGTGTTTTATAAGATACTGCGTATCCGTATCTAGAGAAATCATCGATAAAAAAAACGATGAATATCCCGAAGTGACCCCTAGCTAGAGTAGGGCGATGGTCCACAAACATCGTTAATAGATCAATTTCTAGAACTTCTTTGGCATGCACCCTTTCCGGAAAAGGGTATGTTGATCATCTTGCCCATGAGATAAGATTCACAATTTCCATAAGACTCATAAATGAATGGGGTTAAGTAATCTAACTTTCTTAACCTTGCAATCCCTTTCTCGTTACATGATCAAGTCTACAATTCCACAAGTAAGGGGGTTTTCATGATTACTAAGTTTGAGTCTTTTATTTTGTATATTAAGAACATTATATCCACAATCGACAAATACATGTTACGAAGTAATAGAAAAGAACTAAATGACAATCATTAAGTTCTAATCTAAAACCAAAAGGTAAGTCTAACATATAAGTCCTCTGCGCCGGTTAGCAACTCTTGATACATTTCGTGTAAGACGACTTCACCCGCCTAGCGCGCCCTGGACATATGAGACTCTTCACATTCATACAAATGTGTGAGTCACGCCCAAAGATATCTAATACCAAGCGATTAAGCGTTATTAGTGGACATGTTTATCTTAATAACAAACATACATGTTCTCTTGCGAAAGCACCCGGTGTCTTCTTTTTAGCAACGAATCCTTATAGTCCTTCTTCCGCTGCCCTCTTCACTCACAAGTAGAGGCACACATCCTTTTGTTTATTCTTTTTTTTTGAACACCATCTTAGTGATAGTGAACTCAAAAGTCTTGAGCACGCCAGAAGTTCGTGCATGGTCGAGTCCATCTTATTCATATTCAGAAGTTCACAACGGCTAAAATATGAATCCGAGAAGCCTCTTGGAGGATAGTATAAATGAAAATGTTGGTCTTTTTTAGCTCAAAGCCTAAATTACCAAGCTTATCAATTAGTCCTATCATCTTAAGCACATGATGTGAAATCTTCTCTCCTATATCTAACCAAGATTTGAACAGATCTCTCATCACTTCATATAAATCTTAATCCAGATTCGAATCAAAGAGATCCTTCGATGCTTTGAGCATTTAGAAGAGAACCCATTTTCTCATGTTGTCTTAAGCATATTGGGAGTCATGTCGAGCAACATCACACTCTGAGCACAGGAAGATCATTTTGATGCTTCTTCCATCTTCTACGTCAAGCGTGGCTACCTGAAGACCAGAACTTTAAGAATGGGTAATCCGGATAGGCGTGTCCAACACGTCTTTAATCTTTTTTTTCGCTTTAGCACCAAACACACGTTTAGGTGTCGGTCCGTAAAATTCGCCTAGCCAATTTGTTTGTTTGTCCAAAACACATCTCAATAACGGTTATACATTTCAATTCAACCAAAGAGAAATAAAATAAAAGCGGGAATTAAAACACATAATTCTATGATCAATATTCAAAGAATCAAAATAAACATTGTCTTTCTTTTTCAGGTTTATTTTGTCTCCATTATTTTCACATATTCAACGACGCCATCGAAAAAGAATACGAATTTATATCTAATATAAATCATAATGGACTAGGATCCACATTCCTAATATCATGATCCCCGCTTTTTGAATATCTTGATAGATAACCTGGTAGGTCTCCAAACCAATTGAAACTTGCAATTCATAGTTGATTAAACCCGGTTTAATCGGATGTCCTTTAACTTTCATTTACGCTTTTTTGGTGAAACAAAATTAAGTTGGTTTACAACCATCAATGGCGACAACGCCGTGTCCCTATAAAAGTCTCGGTTGAATGTAGATCCGAGCAAAAGACTTTGGTCTTGCCACCCATGGAATTTTAAATCCACGATTTACTTGTAATTTAGATGGTGACATCGTTTCAATTTAATTAAAAAACCATATTTTTAGTGAGGAACATTTTAAAGGCAGTATTAATTCTTAATCGAGATCCAACATGTTAATCTATATCATATTTGAAGTAATTATTGGGCCGCCCTTACTCCAAACATGATTTCATCTGATTGCTTATTTCATATGGTACGTCACCCAAACGATGTCTGATTAGACAAGTATTGGTAATTTCTCTACCAAACAATTATACTATCCAGAAACAAGTATTGGTAAGACCGCCTACCCAAATAATTATAATGCAGACTATTAAAACCGTTAACTAATTCAAAACAAGTTAACACAAGTAGGAATTGATAATCATAAAACGTAAACTAAAATTAAACAATAGTTTAAGAATTTTAGTTTAACTAATTTTAATTCTTATCAATATTTTAATTAATCCAATTAATAAGTTTTAAAAGTACAACTTTTAATTTCGTTTTAAAAAATAAACCTTTATCAATCTTAAAACAAATTTTAATTAATTTAATCAATTAAACTGGTCATTAATCCAACTAATATGTTTCTTCTGAAAACCCGAATTTTATTAATCTTAACAATTAAATCCAATTTAATTTCAATTAATAAATATAGGCTCAAATGTAATTTTTTTTAAAATTATACGGAAGGGCCTATTTGAAATCCAATTTGCAAAATAAGCCCCTCCTCATCACTGCCAAGACTGTTTTTCCAATCAGGAAAATTCAAAACCAACAGTTCAAACCCAGTTCGTCAGATTTAATCCAATTAATCATAAGAAAATCAACCTTTGGAATTCAGTTTGTTAAGATTACTCGAAATAGTCCAACCAGTTCGAACAAACAGAAAACCAAAATCTGCAAAAATTCAAGTTGCACAGAACCAAAACAGGGGAACAGGCAACAAGCAAGGCAAGCATCGGTGCAAGCAGGCGAGTCGCCGCCGCTGGGCGCGTGCGGGTGACTCATCGCTGCACTCCAAGCAATCAGGATATCAACACTCATCGTCCCAAATCAAATCGGAGACGTGAGTTGCAGATCGGGGCGAAACGGCGGAAACGACATCGGCGCTCGCGAATCAAAGCGAGTCAGACAACCCCAAGAGCGAAACGGCTCGGAATTCGCAGCGCCGCTGCCCTGGCGGTGGCATGCCGTCGCGAGGCTCGTCGGAGTAGGGGCTTTGCCCAATCGAATCGTCAAACGAAAATGAGAGCGAGGTCGTCTACATCGAAACTCACCGGGCAACGCCGCCGTGCGAAGGGAGGTGCGATTCGGCCCACATCATCGCATATCCAATCCGCTTGAAATCGGGTCGACGCGACATCGCGAGGTCAGCGCGAGTCACGCGGCTTCGCCGCTGACTCATTCGTGACGACGGATGCACACGGGGATGGAAAAATGGCGTCGGAGCGAGACGGTGGTGGCGGATGTGGTTTTCCCAGAAAACCCTAATCTCGCGAAGGGACGAAGTATACCAGCGAAGCGGGGGGGGAGTTTTATTTAATCAACAATAAGCGCACACCCCCCCAAAGTAATTAAAAACATACGGCCCACATTTAAAATTACCGAGAGCAATTTGATTTATATAAAAAAAAATTATTACAAATCAAACAATCAATTAGCAATTAATCAAGAGCATGAGCTCGGAATTAATTATCGGGATTTAGAGACGAAATCGTAATACATGCTGCTAAATCTAAAAATTAAAGTTCACCAACAACGAAAATGTAATTGCGATAATTCAATACTTATAAACATAAAGAGAAATCTTACAAGAAATAAACGGATATTTCTACTCTTTATGGTATCACGTAATCCCCTGCTTCACTAACTCGCATGCATTTCACGTTTGAATCGGTATGAATTTGATAGGAAAATTCATATTCTAGATTTTATGGAGAAATACGAATCAAAGTTTTATGGATTCTCAAGAATTTCATATATATATATATAAACTTAGCTTAAATTTCTTAAACCCGATTGAAAATAAAATCTCTAATCTTTATTTAAATAAATTTAAGATTTATTTCACATATAAAATCTCTACTTGATTTAAATGCCTTTATATGAAAATCTCTACGATTTATTTTCATACATTAAATCCTACAATTATATTCCAAATATAATTATTGAAATTTTTATTTAATTAAATCGAATTTAATTAAATATTAATAATAATTAATTCCAAATTAATCTATTATTAATTACTTCTCCATAAATTTAATATTAAATTCAATTTAACATTTAATTAACCAACTATAATCCGTAAAAAGAACTACTTGTTGTGTGACCAAATGATTAATCAAACTAAGGTCTTTAATTGAACGGAACAATAAATCGGACATTCTCAATATACGGTGAACGCAGAAACGATCAACTTCTGTATTCGAAACATGGGCTATTACGATTTCTCATTTCATCTTTGAATACTCGATTAAGTCTTGAACATGATGAAGTGTCTATTCAAATAACTTAATCATGTTATCTCCAATCACTAATTGATCATGTACGTCACACCCAACCACAAAGTCTAAGATTGGCGTCTCATCCACGATGACTTTGATCCAATTATGATGAGAAGATGAAGATTCTCTAAATCCACTTTGAGGAATGAATCATATTCTTTCGCTCAACTACTACTTGACACGTCTTGACTTGTGATTAACTCAATCCAGTTCGTATATACCCATGGTTAGGGTTCTGCAAAGTGTGGTCATGGTCAAAGTTCATCATCCACACATGTAGTCGCGTATTGACCTCAAGTCAAAGCGAGTATCGATCGCTCCCACTAACCGAGACAATTAACAGAGACACATATAGTGGAAATACATCAAAGCGGTTTTTCGGATGGGTATACCAATACCCTCTAAGGTATTTGTGTATCCATCATGTGAAACCTAGTATCTCGTAGTAAGTGAGATCTTTACTACACTCTCTAAAAGTATGATTCGGATCGCACACCAATCTCCATCAGATCATCAATATCCCATTCTTGATGATCCTTGATCGGGGCTATTTGAGAATCATGCTTAAGTCATCTGAGGTCTCACAACCTCAATGGCAACAATGACTCATGGGAACACTTGCATGAATAAATACAAACAATCAAACATAATATTCAAACTAGTTTATTGACATACATTAATATTAAGTGAACTATAATATTAAATCAAATTGAATATAAACGAGTATTATGTCCTTACAATAGATTGTCTCAGGACACTAACACTAACAAGTTCCTACTCTTTGGTTTGTTTATCAATATTGTTAATGGAGGCGTAAGTGTTGTTGTTTTATACGATAATAATTATATAATTAATTAATTTAATACAATAATTATTAATTATGTATTTATTTTTTAATGTGTTATAGTATTGTACCTGATCACGAGGCTTCCTGTATAGACAATAACGTCATTATGCGGGTGGGAATTGCTCTCAACGCTTATCGTTGAAAAAATGTGTCAACTGATCAGTGTCAATTGTATTTTGAGGAGTTTAAGGTATAAAATTTACTTAAAATATTTTATTTTAATATATATTGTTAAAATTAATTTAATTAATTATTGTATTATTTTGAAATAAAAAAACAAACCACATTGGAGTCCAGGGCTCGAGATCGATGTAGTTTATAAGGCATTTTGTAAACGTGCTCAATCGCGTTACCATGACATGATGTACAAGTGGCGTACACAGTGGAAGGAACACGGGGTGGATTTATCAGAAGAACTTGGGCACAAAGTTTGGGAGTCGATTGTAGGTGTTTGGAGGGCAGATCCCTTCTAGGATCATTGTTATTTTAATTATGTTATGAACAATTTTTTATTTTATGTTTTTGTTTTAAATTTTTAATTAGCACTGAACAATTTTAATTTATGTTTTTTTTTAAATCGTGTATTTAATGACCAGACGAATGCGATTATTTAAAATTTCATCGCTAAACTGTCGCTATTAACGACGGAAATATCCGCCATTGGACCGTCGCTATTAGCGACGTGTGTATAAGTGACCGTCATTTGAATCTGGTCGCTAAAATTAAAAAAAACCTGCACCTTATATCTCGAAAAGTCGAAAACAAAACAAAAACTTTAAAACCAACATCAAATTTTATTGTAGATAGGCTGAAAATCATTTTTGAAGTGCATATTGTGTATAGGAAAGATATGTACTCTCGAGGGGATGATTTTTCTGATGCGTTTTTCACATTTCTACCGTTTAAAAATATATATAGTGTAATGTTATAAGTTTGGTATTGACATACATTTTATTGATAGTTTATGTTAAATGAATGTTGTGATCATAGCTAGATGAATATTGGGTAGATAGTTTATGTTAAATGAATGTATTTGATGTTATTTGATAGAAGAATATATTTGAATAATTACATATACGAGATGAAACTCATCAATTTTTTTGTAGAATTAACATATTGATAATGATTTGAAAGCAGGATGGAATATCAAGATAAATCGGTGGATGTATTCGACCGACTTACCAGCGAAAATATAAATATGGAGTTCTTGAATGAAGTTAATAACTTCATTCGGTTTGTAATTAATCATGGTGCAACAAATTAGGAAAGGTCGAGTATAAGATGTCCGTGTAGTGCAAAAAAAAAAACAAGCAGAGAGACTGTGGATGTTCGGAAAGATATCATCATGAATGGTTTTGTTCCATATTACTACAATTGGACACGTCACGGTGAAAGCGGTGGAATGTTGATTTCAATGACCTTGAAGTGTATTATAATACTCTCGAATACAATGAGACACTTTCGATGATCATGAATTCGATGATTGCGGAGCGATTCGAGGCCACTGCGATGGATACTGGGATATGTATCATCGATGATCGGGGAATTTGGTGGTATTCAAGATGAGGCTATGGAGGAGGAACCAAAATGAAGCGCCTAATTTTTGAGAATACTCAAGCGGTGATTTAAGATCTACGTATGATGGATGTCAAACTCGCTCTCCTGTTGTCATTCAATGCTCGACTCATGAAATTTATCAAAAGCCGAGAACAAACTTTCTCAAAAGAACTATAACAAGATTAGTCGGTTGATCGATGAGGTATGTCCTCCGTAATAAGGTGCCTATTCGAGGAATATCAAGCCAAAAAATATTGAAGAGTATGGGTTACACTAGTAGAGATTATTGATTGTTGTATCAATAAGCGCATGTTATTCCGGGGTATGAAGAAGATGTGAATCTAGATAAGTCAGATTTTGTGGGCACTCTCGATACAAAGTCCGCGATGGAACTGGACTGACGATCGAGAAGCGAGTAAAGCGGAAAGAAGAAAGTGGCAAAATAAAATAATGTATTACCTCCCGATCATTCCTCGTATTTAGAGATCATGTCAATCTAGTGTCACAACAAAGATATGACATGGCATCATCTGATGATCCTCATACCTTAGATGAGACTTCCCGACTTCGATGGCACGGAAACATCTTGACAGGTATTTTATTTTTTCCCGACGAACCTAGGAACGTTCGTTTAGGTTTAAAGACGATGGTTTTTGGTCTATTTGGAATGCCTGAAGCGATATTCGTTATGGCCGGTTATATTGACTCCTTATAATCTACCTCTGTGGATGTGCATGAAGCCCCAAACGATGTTTCTCGCGGTATTGGTACTGGTCCAAAGAATCCAAAGGACAAACTAGATGTTTTCCTTGTTACGATAAGAGACTTAATATATCGTGGGATAATGAAGTCTTGGCATACGATGTATAGAGAAAGTAGAACTTCACGATGAGGATTCTCCCTTTCTCGACTGATCGTGACTATCCAAGATACTCCATGTTGTCCGGATGGAGGGATTTACAGGAAACAAGTATGTCCTATCGCATGGAGGATTCTCGACGCTTGGGGTCTCCGCTTAAAAAAGTTTCATGGTTTGATAACCATCGAAAAGTTTTTACCGTAAGATCATCCCCGAGAAAGAATAAAAAGGACTTTATCAAGAACACAAATCGTTATAAAAAAGGGTTTGAGAAAGAGATCGTATTTTTATATTAGTTGTTTTAAATTAATTAATATATTTCTATCTACATATGATAAATTAATTAACTTATAACTCTTTGCATTCATCAGATAAAAGGTTGTTAAATCAAATTAATCGAAGGATTTAGGAAAACAAATGAGAAAAGAACATGGGAGGAGCATAATAAAATGGTACCAATGGTGGTTGGAAGAAGAAGAGCATTTTCAGGACTTGCCCTCTTTGGAGCTCACTTTTGATTCTAAGACAACTTAGATGTGATGCACTATCGAAAATAATGTGTTGGATAACTTGTTCCACACAATCATGAACACGAGAGGGCAAGACAAAAAGACACCGCAAAAGTCGCGTGGATGAGTTGAATGAGATATGCAAACGTGATCAATTGAAGAGGGATGAGCGTCAGGAAGGTATCCCCAAGCCAATTACACACTTGATAAGAGATGCAAAGGGCTTTGTGTAGTGGAATGAAGATCCGAGATTTCGGATGACTATGTCTCCAATCGAGTCGTTGTGTAAACACATCAAATGGGAAGGTGTCCCGTTATGAAAAGCCGCGATTGTCACGTGTTTATGCAACGATTGTTGCCCTCGCATTCCGTGAATTCCTACCAAACAATATCCGGAGAGGTCAGAATCGAGTTGAGTTTATTCTTCAAAGATTTAACGTCTACAATGATTACGTTGGACGACATGGTCCGATTTGGAGAAAGACATTCTAGTTATTTTATGAAGTTGGAGGCGTATTTTTCCTCCAAGCTTCTTTGATTCGATGGAGCACTTTGCCGGTGCACTTAGCATATCAAGCCAAAATTGCGGTCCCGTGCAATACGGTGGATGTATCCATTTGAGAGGTAAACCTTCACTTCACAACTATTTATACAAATATTAATATATTTATGTTTTGATCTTATAATAATTTTTTTTATTATATATCTATAGGTATCTACATAACTTGAAGCTCGATTCTTTTTAAACAAAAGGCAAAAGTTGAAGCATCAATTGTTAATGCCTACTTGTGTGAGGAGGTTACAACATTTTGTTCTTACTATTTTGAGGATCATGTTAGAACAAGGTTGAGAAACGAGCCTCGTAATTTGACGGTAGAGGCACAAACAATGTTCTGATGATATATTGAGGGTATGTTGTCCGTGTTTAAGTTTCGGTCGATGTTTGGGTAAGACAAATGAACGGCCATGGTTGAACAAACAAAGAGATTGAAGTTGCACATAAATATGTGTTATTCAATTGTGAGGAAGTCCAACCGTACATTGAGTAAGTATTTCATATATGTATCATTTACATAATTAGAATATTAATTTATTATATAATAGTTGATTAATATAATATATTGCTTTCAATTAGGATCTTTACTAAAGAGCTACACCATATAGATCCAAACATCTCAGATGCACAAGTAGGTGAATATATTACTCGTGGTTTTGCAAAGTAGTTCCAAAACTATGTGAGTGGTTCTAAACTAAACCGTTGTTTATTAATAAATTCATATTAAATGTTTACAATTATATATTTAACCTCAAATCATCGCGTCATAGGGCTATAATGGTGGAATTATGAACCCATTCATGCGGGATCTCAGTAGAGGACCACTATGTGTGGTCAACACGTACCAAGGATACTATGTAAATGGTTATAAATTTCATACAGTGGATTATGCATCGACCAAATCTACTGTGAACAGTGGTGTTTGCATTAACAGTGCAATGTTCGATGGAGAAAGCCGTGACTACTTCGGACACCTGCAAGAAGTCGTTGAAGTAGGATATTCGGGGTTCCCTGAGAAGACTGTTGTGTTGTTCAAGTGTGATTGGTATGATCCATTTGCTTCAGGAACAAGGATTCATCCCGAATACAAACTGGTCGATGTTCATAGAATAAGAAGATATCCGGGCTATGATCCGTTTGTGTTTGCTACTCAGGTATCCCAAGTATACTACTGCACGTATCCAGGTTCGAGAGCAAATAATGAATGGATGGTTGTTTGCAAAGTAAAGGCGAGATCACTGGTGCAAGTTCCTAAACCGGTTTCAATTGTCGTAGTTGACGACGCTCCGCGTAAAACTAAACGATTGCCACTCAAATCAAGTGCATTAGAAATTTCAATCTTTTCAGAGACTTAACAAACTACAAATCCATATTTGATAAAGATTGTTTGGCCGGGGAAGGAATGAAGATGGTGAGGAAGAGGAGAATGAAGATGGTGATGAGGAAGTGGAGGATGAGGAGGAGGACGACGCCTATTATTATGATATTACTAGTTATTTAATTTTGTTCTAAACATAATTTATTTTTTGGTAATTATCCAATAAAATTTTAAAAACTATAATCATTGTAAATATAAAAATAAATAAATTATTATATTAAAATGTAATTGAATCATTAATTAATTAAGATAATTGAAAAAAAAAATTAATTGTAAATTAATATAGAATTAATTTTATTAAAAATAAGTTTAAAAAATACGATTTTAATTTAATTAACTTAATTATAAGTTATAAATAAAAAATATAAATTATTATATTAAAATGTAATTGAATTATTAAATAAGATAATTGAAATAAAAAATTAAAAAAAAATTAATTGTAAATTAATATAGAATTAATTTTATTAAAGATAAGTTTAAAAAAATACGATTTTAATTTAATTATAAGTTATAAATAAAAAATATAAATTATTATATTAAAATATAATTGAATTATTAAATAAGATAATTGAAATAAAAAAAATTAAAAAAAATTAATTGTAAATTAATATAGAATTAATTTTATTAAAAATAAGTTAAAAAATACGATTTTAATTTAATTAATTTATTTATAAATTATAAATTAAAAATATAAATTATTATATTAAAATGTAATTGAATTATTAAATAAGATAATTGAAATAAAGAATTTTAAAAAACATTTGAAAAAAAAAAGAATTTTAGGACATATACAATTAAATTCATTAAGTAAACGCAAAGAAGTAAATGCTCGAACGAAATCGATCCCCGCTCGGGCGCCCAAGGTCCCGTGTTCGGTCCCCCACGGGAGCGAATAAATGTCTCATTTAATTGGGAGGTTTGGTGGCTTATATATCAGATGTTTGGTGGTTAGGTTTGAGATGGTCTGTGGCTCGGGTGGTTTTTGCTCAGGCGCCCGGCCCAAGGTTGAACCACAAAGAACCTTTTTTTTCGAAAATTTTATTTAACGAGCGGTTTTGAGCGGAAACTACCGTCGCTAAAATGACCCGAGTATTACGTCGCAAATGTCGGCGGCATATGCCGTCGCTAATAATGACGGATTTTTCGCGTTGTTTTGCGACGGTATTATGACGTCATAACCGTCGACAATATATCGGCGGTTTAACGATGCTTATTCGCGCCGAACCGGGCCCTTTTTCCGTCGACAAAACCGTCGCTATATTGCGGCGGTAAAAACCGTCGATTAGTAGAGAAGAATTTATCGCCGTCGTTAGTAGATGTCGGAAAAGACCGTCGCTATATTGAAAAAAAACCTCGTTTATATGACGGTCGAAAACCGTCCATGAAAGATGTAGCGACGGTCAAAAACGTCGTCGATGTAAGCGGTATCAAAAATCGTCGATCAAAAAATCGTCCAAAAATCGATATGTAGCGACGGTTTATACCGTCGCTAAAACCGTCGTAAATCACCATCTTTTTTGCAATGGAGAGCAAAATATAACGAGGGATTCAAAAAGGAAATACACCCCACGTAAAATAATGAGGGATTTAACGAGGAAAAATTCTTCGTCAAAGTGTTAACGAGGGCCGCTCCCTCGGCAACTTTATCTGACAATTGCACTAGGGATTCAGCCCCTCTGGCAATTTTGGGCCGAAATGTAACGAGGGCAGCCAACTTTTTATGACACTTCACGAGGGCCACTGACCCCTCGTTAAATCAAATACGTCTATTCCCATATACTTTATAATTTTGGTCAACAGTTTATAAGTTATCAACGTTCTATACTAGCTAGTATTCTTGAGTAATAATTATAAGAGATGTCTAAATTAACCTTTCTCACTTACCCATTATTATAATAAAAAATTATACTTCATTCTTTCTAGTTTAATTAATTTTGAATGTCTCTAATTAAATAATATAAATATTTAGCAATGTATATTGACATATAATGGTGAAACAATATCACGTACAGGATTTTACTGATTATTTTGATTGATTTTTATATATTAATGAATATGAATGTGCAAGTGTCCGTTATGACTTGATTAATCTCTACAATTAGTTTATGAGAATTGTTGAAAATATTTTAATAAAAAAAATCAATATAGGTGTATATATGTATATGCGTTAGTAAATAGTGAAAAAGAATATACAAAAGTGGTTATTTGACGATTTTATTGAAAATATTTTAATAAAACAATAAATATAAGTGTATATATGTACACATGTTAGTAAATACTAAATAGTGAAAAAGAATATACAAAAGTGATTATTTAGCAATATTATTGAAAATATTTTAATAAAAATGATCAATATAAGTGTATATATGTACACATATTGTTAGTAAATAGTGAAAAAGAATGTATAAAAGTGATTATTTGACAATTTTATTGAAAATATTTTAATAAAAATAATTAATATAAGTGTATATATGTATACATGTTAGTAAATAGTAAAAAGGAATATAAAAGTGATTATTTGACAATTTTATTGAAAATATTTAAATAAAAAAGATCAATATAAGTGTATATATAAATGTACTCATGTTAATAAATAGTGCAAAAGAATATAAAATAAATTATTTTATAATTTTAGTATAAACATTTTAATTAAACCAAAGCATGTATAACAAACAATTAAAATTAAATGATATAAGAAATAAAATAAATAACACAAAATATATGATACAAATAAATTAAGAAAGCCTTCTTTAACTTGAATAACATGTCTTTCACGCAAAGGCCTCCACATATAAGGATTGGCGTGTTCGACTCCTCATGGGGCGAAAAATTTGGGTTCAATGGGAAAAAATTTGAGCAACGTGGGTTCTAATTTGACCAAATGCACCTTTTTGACAAAATAAAAATTTGCGAGGGAATTGGCTAGGGGCCCGCGCCCTCGCTAATTGGCGAGGGCTTTAGCGAGGAATTTGACAGCCCTCGTTAAATCTGAAACAGTGTCAGCCCTCGTTAAATCCCTCGTGTTTTAACGAGTGCCCAACTATTCCCTCGTTAATCAGTTATCGACGAGCATTTTAAAGAGGAATTTTTTCCCTCGTTAAAATCCTCTTTAAATGACCATTATTTTTAGTGCATTAGCATATCATGGTATAATATACAAGTGTTTTATACTGGTGTTAGTCTAGTGTTATGAAAATTAAATAAAAATTAATTTTACACCTTTTTACAAGTTTGGATTTAGATGAGACGAAATTCTTTCGTGGTAACGCCCACGTCCTGGGTTCGATTTCGCCCGAAAGCAACTCCACTCATATTAAATTGTCCACACGATTGACTTCCTCCCAATGATGGAGTAAGATAATTATCCTTACGAGTGAGGGAAAGTATTAGGAAAATTAAATAAACGAATTAATTTCACACCCCTCTTCAAATTCGGAGTTTTTGATGAAACAAAATTATTTCATGGTATCAGAGCCTTCAAGTTCAAGCTCACATTCTGGGTTCAATTTCCCGTTGAAAGCAACTCCACCCAAATTAAATTGTTCACTCAATGGGTCTCCTTCCAATAATGGAGTAAGAGAATTAAGCTCACGAGTGAGAGGAGTGTTAGGGAAAATAAATAAATTAATTAATTTCACAACTTTCTACAAGTTCGAATTTTTGGATCAAACAAATTCTTTCATCTAGCATATCGTTAGCTCCATTATCATTACTCATAATTCTACATCATGACAAAGTCGAGTATGAAAATTTTCATATATGAAAAAAATTTAATTTACAACCATAATTGGTGAAGGTAAGATAAAATTGGGTGGTTCATGGTTCACTCGGCCCAAGTGGTTCATGGTTCACCCACCCGGCCCGAATATGTCATAATTTAGGGTTCATTATTTAATGTTTACGGTGTAGGTGGTTGATTTACGGCAATTTTATAGATTTTCATACATGAAAATTTTCACACTAAACCTACCCCTACATCAAATATAAGTATTAATTAATCCACGCTAAATTCAACCCTAATTAAGTGAATTCGGTCATATACGAAATAATACTCCCTTGCTTGAAGAATATATATAAATTGTACGATTATGATACATGAGTATTACACGGAGTCCATGTGCGTGTATATTCTACGTTAATATTTTCATCCATATTTGCAAGAAAGAATTGTTTTAGTATAAAAATATAATTAATTACAGAAAAATTTGACCACGACATATACTAGCCTTTCAACAAAGATATATATAGATTTGGCAGTAGTAGTAAGAAATATTAATTCTAACCTAAATATGCCCATAATTAAACAAATAATCTCATACTTATAAGATAATATTTGATAATATATTTTTGCATAGCTTCTATCTTTAAGCAAGCAAGAGGTTGAAAGTTTGGGCCATATGCTTAGGTCAGTATATATCTGTCTTTCTCATGCATTTATTTTATGATTTTTTTTATTTGATTAATAATCATGGGCTCAATTCCCAGAGATTGATAATCTATGGAATTGTAATTCTTTATTTTATTCCCACGTTATCCCCCAAATAATTGTAAGCTAATTTTGTTTAGAGTTTCATGGTCTTTTATAGTGCAGATGGTTATATACCATTGTTTTTTTAAGTACATAACGTTGTTTCTAGTCTATAACATTAATTTAGTGTATAATGCAACCATGTTTTACACTTTACAGTAGATTAATTTAAGAGTAGCACTTGTATAACGGAACATGAAAATGACGTTTTAATAATTTGAAAGAGATGGATGTTAATACTTAAGGCCCTATTTGTTTACAGTTTTTAGGGGATTTGAAATCCTGTAGAGGAATTTGGAAGGATTTGGTATAAAGTAAAAAGTGTATTTGTATTTTGTATATGTTTGGAAGTGTGAATTTTATAGGATTTGATAAAGTAAGATTTTGAAAAAGTAGATGATAGAAAAAATATTATATTGTAAAAAGCAATGTAGAAATGATTGAATGATTGTTTAATGATAATAAAGTAAAAAGGAAAGAAAAAGAGTATTGAGTTGAATATTTAATAATAATTGAAAAACGAGAATTTGGGATTTGAAATTCTGAAAGTCCACTTTCAAAACCATAAACAAACTAGCCCTTAATGTTTCAATATTGGAGTATTTGCACTTCAGCTTCGTCCCACCAGATTCCTGTTTTTGAATAAAACCAAAGTTCATATCAAAATTTATTATTATTTATATCTAATTTTATTTTTAAATATAATCAATTCACTCAAAAAAACTAAGTCAAACTGAATGATGAGAGTATAAAGCTATTCTGCAAATCTTCCATACATCAATAAATCTGTTACTATAAATTTCTATTATCCTCAAACTCTATAATAAATGTAAACGAAAAATTTGAGCTCCATGTCTTGGTTTGTAACATGTCATGTAAAGTTTAATCCTAACGTGAAGCAATACTCAAAGGCCCGTTTGGTTCATGAGATAGATCGGAATTTAGGTCTAATTCTAAGTTATTGATTGTTTGGTTCGCTGGATGAGGATCCAAGAAACATTTTCAATATGGGTATAAAAATATATTTAATCTCTATATTGAGGGATACGTCAATCTCATGTGGAAGGTAAAACATAATTTATCTCAAATATAATATTACAATATTATTCTCATATTTATACTTAAAATGACCAAACTTGTATCATGTGGAAGATACTTATGACATTTCAATACGAATTCAATCTAATCTCTCAATCCAAATACAAATATTAATTTGTTTGTACATGATTAACATATGCAAAATCTATAATTCATACATATATTTTGATTCAAACAATTCAGTCAAATATTCAATTCAATGAAGCAAAGGGACCAAAATTAATTGATAGCAAACAAGTCGACAATTTTTTTTCTTTAGAGTGCATAGTAAAGATTTCTGACTTCGATATCTTAGTAGATTTGTCCAACTCTAAAGCTAAGAGCATCCACAATGGTCATACAAATGGATGTTTAAACATTTGATGGATGAATGTTGATGTTCAAAATTATTGTGGATGACTTTTAAGTTTTAAATTGGAGAGACTGTGTCATCCATCCAAATATGGATGAAGAGAGAAAATTTTTTTTTGCAGAAAAGTAGTAATGAATTGATGGTGGGACCCATAAAAGATATATAGATGGATGATTAATGAATTCTTGTGAAAGTGTGTTTAAACAATTGAATATTAAAAAAATTAGTAATATGAAAATGACGTGAAGGAGAGAGTGGGTTTTCATACATCTACTGTGGATGCTCGGGTCCCAAAATTACAGAAAAAATCGATGAAATAATATGTTTCATTTTATTCATGGATAAGTATCCTATGAAACTTGTTCACGGTAAAATCGTTTTTCTTTATTTAACCGTATCATATATTTCACTAAATTGCAGTATTAGTTATTACATGTTTAATAACTAAACCGTAGTAGCTGTTTTCATTTTTCATATTATGAAACTAGTGTGAAAACGGGAAATGTTGTTCACAGAAAATAGTCGTATCATATATTTCACTACAATTTGGTGAAAGGCAAGAAGAGCCATTATCTCATATGCCAAAGATGTAGGTTCTTGCCAAGTGTGAATAGTTTAAGTGATTAGAGCTCCACATCTAAGACCCTGAGGTTTTGGGTTGAGATACGAGAGAAAATATTTCTTCCCTCTTGTGACGGTCCCCTTCTTGTGGAGTTGCGGTTCGATTGCAGTCTTGATTTGCAGTTTAATTGGTCCCTCTTGTGGTGGTTGTGGTTCCGATCTATAGCAAGATGAAATAATATTATAATGTGTCCGATGGTAGAATGAATTATTGTAATTTATTATCTTATAGAACTTCTGTAATTGATTATCTTAAAAAAAATAAAAAAATGCAGGGGTCCTGGATTGAATTCTTTGGCCTTGATTATAAGTCGAACTAAAGGAAACAAAAAACATATGATTCAACATGCTTGTCAATTCAAACCATCAGGAAAAACAAAAACTATCAATATTCAAAGGTCAGTTAAATCTTATTTTCCAGTAGACCTGCATCCAGTAATAGTCCACATTCTGGAATTACAGATCTTTGGAGCTGTCTAAATTGTATAGGAAGAGTCAAAAGATAATGGGAATTCCGGAAGTGAAAATTTCTCAAATTCCATACGAAGTAAAGCCAAAAATCGAACCAAATGCTGAGTAGACATGAAGCCGCTAGAAGTGAAATCATTGAGGAGAGAAGCAAAACTGTACACCGGTCTTCCCTTGGTCGTTACTCTGTTGTTTCAAAATGTGGCAGTAGTTCACCTGAAAAAACGGGGCAAAAAACATGAACTTGGGCATTACGAGGAGTATTTCATAGCATTTCTGCATTTACATTTATAAATCACATGAATTAAGTAAGCTTTGCTCCATTTTTTACAGTATTGATGTACCTTCCCTGGTTTATACTTTGCTCTAGTATCATAAAGTTGAGAATACATAAAATATGCAAACTAGTTGCACTGTGAGACTGGTTTAAAATTAGACTGTCTTCTACTTATATTCTTTCTATCTAGTATCTAGCCTCCAACATTTAATACATGTGACATTTATCCAACGACCCTGTTCATCCCATAACCTTGTTCTACCATGAAAATGGAATGCTACTCAATTGTCTTGCAGAAAGGAAATCGGGAAATCCAAACATTCTAAATTACATCTGCTCTGGAACAAGTTAATCACTTCTTAGCATATCGTCACGTTATAAATAGGATCAAACAAGAATAATAACTGGATTTCCATTCTTTTAAAAGGAATTAATAAATTCTTGTAAAAAAAAGGAATTAAAAAAATTATCATTAGCATAACAACTTAACCTCCATGCGAAATAGTTGAGTAGGAACAATGACACCAACTCCCACAGAGCTTCTAAAAGAATCCCGAAGCTTTTGCATAGAAAATTCTTTGTACGCATTTTCTGACAATTTATTCAGACTGCCCGTGCTAGCAAATATGTGACCATGGATACCAGCATCCCTAAGAACCTTCAAAGGTAAATCAAATGATAAGTCCGCAAAGGCAGTGAGAGCAAGATCACCACCAACACGATCCACTCCAGAATCTCCACCATTTGAATTATCTGGGACAAGTCTTCTAGGTTCAGCGGGACCCAGACCCCTTGCTTTAAAACCTAAAACAGATGTGGGCCCAACTAAGGAGCAAACTGGAGAAGTATTACCACCCATGAAGAATCTATCAGGCAAGTATGTGGGTGCACTTAAAGCCCCACTACCCCATGGAAATACAACACCAGCTGAAATCCGAAGTTTAATGCAGTCGGTAGAACCCGAGGGGATAGCATAACGGAAATCAAACTCCTGTTCAGGAAAGGCAGTTTGTCATATACAAATGAGTTATTATTTATTATAACAACAAGCTCATTAGCATGTATATAGTTTCGGAAAGGTGTTCAAAAATTATCAAACGATTTCAGCAAAATCCTCCAATAATACAACAGGCCTGACAATTATTTACAAACTTTACAGCCTAGAAAAAATCCTATCAAACAAAAGAACATGAAGTAGATCCAGCAAGAGATTCAGGGGAGCTGCCTGGTTCAAATTTTCAAAGGGAATGGTAATGAAATTATTAAATAGTGAATTACAATAAGAGTAATAGTTACATTGTTAGTATTTTGATCTAATCTTGTAATAAATAGGGACAAAAAATGATTGTTGGTTGAGGAATAGTGAAATGATTGAGGAGAAATGATTATAGAGGGGGAGGTAGTCAATCAAAATGGGTAATGATTAACTTAATTCGCATTACCATGTTCAGAGTATGACGAAAGTGAAATGATCATCTTTTATTCTCATTAACAACCACAATTACTCTATGATCATTTCCATTTGAAGAATTTTGAACCAAGCCCCCCCTCAAACTAGCATGTAACAAATGTTTTTTGAAAGCATATATTATAAGAATCCAAAGCAGAGTAGCAAAAGTTAATTATCAAGAGTTAATAAACATTTAACATATCCAGACAAGAGATTAAGGATTAAGGAAAGGTGGCTCAAGCAAAACAAAAATTGTAGGCAAGATTCAATGGCTGAAATAAAAAATTAATACAAAAGACAGAAAAACAGCAAAAAAGAAGAGCATGATACCTGGAGAATAAAGCGCATGCTCCGTAAATCAGGAAAAAGACCACCAAATTGAGTAGTGGAAAGAAATGCATATCCTCTAGTCGGCCTCGTTGCTGAATCTCTTCGGTCAAATTTAAATGAATACTTCAGAGCAGATAACAAATTATGTCCAAGCTGTCTCCTCACTGTGTGGGAAGACATCTGAGATGGATCTGTTAAAGTACGCCAAGAGAGATTGTAAGACAGGTCATGTGTCCTATTTGATAATAGGCCGAGAGAGAGGCCAAGAGCTCGTTCTTTGTAGGATGAGAAATTCAACCAATCTTGGGAAATCGCAGATATTCTTGCAGAAATTGGAGTAGGAATTGCTTTAAATCTGGGCAAAGCCAATCCTATACTAGCTTCTGTTGATTGATCCCAGCCATAAGCCACTGAAGCACCCCATAAATCACCATAACCTAACATATTTTTTAGTTTCCCTGTCCCTTCCAGAGTCCAAGACCTAGCCTATAAAACACTTTAGAATATCAAAAAATTAAGATAAAAATCCATCACTCAGGTACGAAAAAACAACCATCCATAAAACGTAAATCAAAGGGAAAGTTAAATAATAGCTGCACTAACTTTGTCATTCTTCACTCAGATTGTTGGTCAAGAGTACCAAACAATTCTTCAAGATGAGCTACGTTGTCAATTTGTTTATACAATCATAGCTTTAGGTACCTATGCCAACAATGGCCATCTTTTTGCAGCACATCCATATATAAGACGTATAGAAAATAATTCAATTCATGACAGTGCTAGGGAAGAATACCAGTTCATTCATTGTCATGTTTAAAACCATTAACGACCTGGGTTCATCAACGATGTAGGTTAATTCAAAGCATATATGATGTATCAAATCAATATATATGTTTCCTTTTCCTATAACCTAATGGCGTAAACCTCATTCTAATCAACCCCATACCCCCCAAAATCATCAATCCAATTACATTAACTCTTCAACAACGTTTCCACATTCCAATCAGCAAACAACTCGAACAACTTCAAACAGATGCATCATCAATATCCACTCCCAAACATGGAACAAGCAATTTAATCAAAGCTTCAAAAATAAACGCAAAATCAAGTAATATACCCCAGATTTGGTGAAAATGCCAATATTCCCAGCAAGAGGATGCTTCGGCTCCAAAACCTCAATGATAACATTCGCAGTCCCAGGCAGCTCAGGTGGACCGGCATCCAGCGTGACACTAACCGAATCAAAAATCTCGAGGGCACGCAGCCGCCCGTTGGCAACACCGGCGGCGCGCAGCAGCTGCTGGAACGTGGTGGCGCCTCTCAACACCTCCTCCGCCTCAGCTTCGATTAACGATTCCTTCGTCCTGGTGTTGCCTTTGATGATGATGTCGTGCACGTGAACCGGAACCCGCTCCGTGGCGAGGCGCTTGAAGAGCGACTCCATTTTGGCCTGTTCCGTCCTCACGCGGGCGTCAGGAGTCATGGAATCGTAGTCGTCGCCATCGTCGTCTTCCAGCTCTGAATCGTCGTCTTCGTCATCTTCCCGGATTTCTTCGGGTTCGGGAGTCGGGCTCGGGCTCCATAGTTCGTTGGGGAGAGCAATGTTGACTGTGGAGTAAAACGGAGTAAAAGAGTGGCGGCGATCCGCGGCGGTGCGGTTGCACTCGGAGTTGATTCTATTTCTAGAATTAGGGAAATGAAAGCCTCGATACGACGCCGTTTATGTTGATGGGAGTTTGTTAGCGGGGAACAGTGATTTGAGTTTTTAAATTCTCAATTGTTCCTTGTCTAATTATTAAAGAGTGGGTTTTTCTGAGAAGTTTTTCAGTGTTCAAGTTCACCTAGAGTATCTTCGTTTCGAGACTATTTCGATGGACTTTGAAATTTACAATCTCAAATTTTCATTTGTTTTGAGAACTAAAATAAGGATTTTGAAATCCTATTAATTATACTCTACCTCATAACCTATACAACTCTACCTTTTATTCTCCCAATACACTCACATCATCTACTTTTTGTATTCTCCCAATACACTTAAAATAATATAATAATATCACATCAATCATATTTTCCACCATCTCACCCTATAAAATCTCATAACAAACATACATCTTAACTATTCATCAAAATTTTGAAATCCTAGGACTTCAAAGTTCGGATTTCTCACGTCCACTGTAAGCCCGAAACGAATATACCCCTAAGTTCTTTCTTTTGGTATTTAGTATAATAATTTTATTATTTTAAAATTATTAGATATTGTGTGTTGTTAATTTTAAAGTTACACAATAGTGATATTTTATGTACACAATAATAATATTTCTTAAGTAATGATACTTAAAGAAAAAAATTAACATAAATCTGCATTCATGGAGATTTTTGTCATTAGTAAGAGGGGTTTTACTTAAAGAGGTCAATGTTGTGAGAACGGCCAATTTAAATTGAAAAAAATTTAGACATATTTCTTTAATCCTTTAAATTCATACATTTTTATTCTAGTCGTATAATTAATGCGAAATTCAATGACTTATAATGAGTTTGGATCACCAATTAGCTAATATTTTTAAATTTAAATTTTGAATAATTCTGTTAAAATTTTACTAAAAATATTTATTTTTTGTTGTATTATTTTAGGAGAAGAGGGTTCGAGGGTAGCACTTTGCTCAAATAATGATAAAAATGGTGAGTAGTACTAGTATTGAGTATTGAATAATTGTTATCTCTTTGTGAATGTTTGGTTTTATTTTATTTTTTGGCATTTGGTTTAATTATGTGATTGGATTTAATGTAAATTAATACATAATGTTCCTTCCTCTTGGTATGTTTGCTTCTGGATGTGAGGGGATTGAGAAAATTCTAATTGAAAAATTCATGAACAGTATAAATATAAGTTTAATTTTTGTGTATGTTTGATTGAAAATATAGTAGGGTAAAAGAAATTTGGAAAAAGCTAGATTATTATTTTATAAAAAATAAAGTGTGTGTTATTATATAAATAAAAAATATGAGAGAAAATGTAAGAGACTTTACGTATTGTAGGTTAGGATAATGATGACTTTTGAAACACAGTCTACATAATCCTACAAACAAATATACTTTTAATCTACAAACATACTTTACCCTATTAGTTTGTGTAACATTATCTACAAACTTTTATAGCCAATAGAGTCAAGGTCCCCCCCTCCCCCTACTTTTTAATCTCAATCTGCTTTCAATTCAAGTTGTCTGATCACGAGCTATATTTAGTTGTTTATGAAACATATTATTTGTTCATGAAAACCATAATTCTGTTTCTCATCTTTATCAAGATCGGAATTAATAAAGTTTTTTTTATCGTATTTAGTGGTCTTCTCATCCTGCAAGTTCTTCTTGCATTTCATTTTTTAATAAAACACCTATCAGATTAGTCAATGTGTTTCCAATGTCTCTTTCTCATTTACTTTGAATGGTGAGAGTTTTGAGAACTTTAAAGATGAGAGAGGAATAAAACAAGAAGATCAGTTGAGTCCTTATCTCTTTATCATATGTTTGGAAGTTTTTTTTTTTTTTGTGCATTGTGCAGGATCTGCAAGCTTGTAGTCGAATTCATGGGTTCAAAATCAAATCGGTGGCTTCAATATCGCCAAATCAGTGTCTTGTATTTTTCGTTTATTCTTTACATATACTTTGTTGTTTGGTGGTGGAAGCTCATTATCTTAAAGATGTGGTCATCTTATTTGAACGTGTTTTAGGCCAACTTATCAAATTAATGTTCCAACTGATCCAAAACTTGGTAATGGGGTGAGCTACAAAATAAAAAAATTATGCCAATTTTTTTCTCTAATTTCTCATGTAGCTACATGTAACAGTGTAACCCTTAAATGTTGAACTTTGTTCTATATTGTCCGTCGTCTGTCTTAATAATGTTTAGAAATGAGGGTTTAACTTTTTAGAATTAAAAAAAAAAAAAATTAGGAGAGGGAAATAAATTTTATAATTCTCTACAAAGTGGGGGAGTACGATTTGGGTGGGCCCCCGAATTTACGGAAAAAGATATTTAATTAGAATGGACCAAGATGTCATTTAATCGGGGTGGACTGAGTTAATTAAATGAAGCGGGTTGATAACTAATTTATATTAACAAATATAGAGTGAGAGAGAGTGGGTTTTGGGGAACACTTGCACAAGGCTAGCTAAACCAGTACAGTTGACCAATATATTCGCCTTTGATTCAACCAAAAACTAATCGGGAGGATATTATTTCAATTTCGAGTCTTTTTGGTATTCAACCAATTGATACTTGTCTTCTTTTTTTTTGACAAAATCTTGTATGAGATGCCCTCACACATGAGATGGTATATAAACTAGCACAAATCAATATCCACATTTTCTAAAGTGTTAATTCGTCAAACTCGAATTATACTATATTTCACAGGTACACCGTCTTATGCAAATGTGCCTCCTTTTTATGGGGAGGGGGGTGGTGGTGGTGGTGGTTCAAGATGTGAGAGTGGATTGAATATCACCATTGAATTGTGGTGATTGACTGAATCACTAATAAATAAGAGATTACAACAAAATATCTTGGTGACACAAGACAGAAAATCACGTAAGATAATTACAACAGAAAATATATACCAAAGATATCTATACAAATTTAAAATTAACCCGTATTATCTCTATTATCCCCCTTCAAGCGCTGCGTGGGATGCAGTCCAACGCAAAGCTTGGAACGAAGAAATTCGAAAGCCGGACGTGGAAGACCTTTAGTGAAGATATCAGCTAGCTGTAGATGGGAAGGTACAAATCGAGTTGTGATTTTGCCGGAGGAAACTAATTCACAAATAAAGTGATAATCGAGATCAATATGTTTGGCGCGTTAGTGAGCAACCGGGTTCTGACTAAAGAAAATGGCACTTTTATTATCACATAAGAGATGAGGGCGTTCCAGAGGAAGAGCTTTGAGTTCACGAAGAAGGTTCGTGAGCCAAACTAATTCAGCAACAACATTAGCTATGGCGCGATACTCAGATTCACAACTCGAACGAGCAACCGTGGGCTGCTTCTTCGCACTCCAAGAGACCAAGTTACCCCCTAAAAAAATGGAGTAACCATAAGTGGAACGACGAGTCTCAATGCAACGAGCCCAATCAGCATCTGAGTAATCGATGATCGAAACATCTGGGCGACGAACAAAATTAAGGCCAAAATGTAAAGTGCCTTTAACATACCTCAAAATACGTTTGACAGCCAAAAAATGGTCGTCAGTCGGGGAGTGAAGAAACTGAGAGACAAGATTGACTGCAAACGAAAGATCCGACCGAGTAATAGTCAAGTACTGGAGTGCTCCAACCAGGGACCTGTACAAAGTGGGATCATGGAAAGGGGAGCCATCACTAACCAACGTTTCACCCGCAGCCAAGGGTGTGCATATCGGTTTCGAGTCCAGCAATTCAGCACGCTCCAGTATATCATGTGCATACTTCGCTTGTCCAATGAACAAACCGTTGGACGTGTAAGAGACCTCCAATCCCAAGAAATAATTAAGACGACCCAAGTCCTTAAGCGTAAACTCTTTGCTAGTGTGATCAATGAAGTGACGGAGGACAGTTTCATCGTTCCCGGTGATGATGATGTCGTCAACATACAATAATAGGTATAGAACCGAGGCGCCTTTGTGAAAGAAGAATAAAGACGAGTCGGAACTACTTTGACAGAATCCGAGAGTGAACAGAAAGGCGCTGAAGCGCTGAAACCAAGTCAACGGAGCTTGACGTAAACCATAAAGGGCCTTTTTTAGACGACACACATGATCGGGAAACCTAGGATCCACAAAGTCGGGGGGTTGAGCCATGAACACAGATTTATCAAGAACACAATTCAAGAAGGCGTTCTTCACATCAAGCTGATGAAGAGCCCAATTATGCTGAACAGATAGAGCCAGGATTACTCGGACCGTGGATGCTTTGACTACAGGACTGAATGTATGGTGAAAATCAGTGCCGAGAATTTGGGTGAAGCCCTGAGCGACGAGACGAGCCTTATATCTCTCAATAGACCCATCTGCATGATACTTAGTACGGAAGACCCACTTCGAACCAACTATGTTCTTTCCTGGCGGAGGTGGAACCAACTCCCATGTCTCATTTGTACGTAAAGCATCTATCTCTTCTTGCATGGCGGCCATCCATTCCGGGGATTTTGCAGCGGATTTAAATCCACGGGGCTCGGATGCAGCGACGAGCGCTGAAAGGAGGGCAGTGGACGCCATATCAACCGGGTATCTCGGTTTGAAACTAGCACATCAACTAAATTAACATTATCATTCAACCTGCTAGTACCAATATGAGTAGATGCGCCAGAGTCGAGATACCAATCCGAAGTGGGCTCAGAGACATTGCAAGAAGAGGTGAAAGCCTGTGCAAGCTGAGCAGTTGGAGTGGCTCGAGCATTGAGAAATTGAGGGCATTTGTCGGCATAGCGTCAAATTGGATTGCCTGATGGAGGATAGTGCGAAAGTCAGGCACAGGGGTTAAGGAATTTATGTCTTTGTATGGCATCCATCATCGTTTATCATGCCCATACACTCCACAGCAAAATGGGCATGCTGAACGTAAGCATAGTCACATATCTGAATCTGGCTCTGATATCATGTGAGAGTGAATTGAATATCACCGTTGAATTGTGATGATTGACTGAATCACTAATAAATAAGAGATTACAACAAAATATCTTCGTGATACAAGACAGGAAATCACGTAAGATTACAACAGAAAATATATACAAAATATATCTATACAAATTTAAAATTAACCCATATTATCTCTATTACAAGACATTTTTTTGGAAGGACCCGCAGATGGGAGATGGGGAGTGATTGGAGATCAATTTCTTTAATTTTATAGGATTTCAACTCAAAAGAGTGCTAGAGTGAAAGATTTAGGGGTAGGGTGAGTGTTGAAGTTGGAAATTCCATTAAAAATGGATTTTTAATAGGGATGAATGATTTGAGTTCTTTCGTCTTTGAAATTTTTTATACAGGTACAGACTTGATAAGAAATAATATGATTGTTTGGGGTGGAAGAGTTGAACGGAAGGCATTTCCACAACAAAATCCATGTATTCTCTTTTAATTAATGAAATTAAGACGGAAGAGAAGGATGATCAACATTTAGCCCGAGTTTAGTGCAAAGGGATTCCATTCATGATTGGTGTACCAATCCTTTGATTTGTAGCTCTACCGATTAAAGTTTAATAAAAAAATATTTTAAAAAAAGACATATTTTTAGAGGAAAAAAAATAAAAATGACATGTGAACCGCTAAACAAATTCAAACCAGGCTTCGTCCATGCCACACCAAACCCTTTCCCTTTTAAAATTGCAATTAACTTTCGAAATTTCGAATCTATCGAATATCAATGTCAAACAATGAGTACAACAATCTCTTCTCTTCCGTGATTTCCGACGTCAAATCCTACAACGGATCTGACCCTCTCCTCCCATGGCTCCGGTAATCGTTTCGAACCTCCACTCAGTCTCACTGTGTTTCATTTGCATCTGTTTGTCAAAATTTACAATCTGTTCTTTTATTCCTTTCATGAGCAGTGGGATAAGAAAGATGAAAGAGACGCTGCCGTCTCAACTTCTGAAAGAGAAACTGCGTTGATTTCTCCAGAAATGCTTCGAGACTTTCATAGCCAACCGCCGTTACTCCAACGATTTGCGCTACCTTCGTGTTTGGTTGCAATTGGTAATCTCTTTCTTTCCAATGCTAATAAGTTTTCGGGTTTTGTTTTTCGATTTATCTGCTATTGCTGTTCGGCTCATTTTTTGGTTTCCATCTACTTTCTAGTTTGCTATTTTGGTTTGATTTCTGTACTAAGTTAAAACAAACGGCGTGTTTCGTTGTATTGTTTGTGTGCCGTGATTTGAATTAGAAAGTGTTGAGCTATCTGAATTCTGTCCATAAATTTAGCTAATGAAATTGGAATTGATGGAGATCTCCCATAAATTTAAATTCAATTGTTTCCGTTTGCTATTTAAGGAATCAATTTCCTTGATACCTAACACTACAGTATTATGACGTTTGATTAAATGAGATTTAGGATAAAAAGGAGTGCTTAACTTTTTTTAAAAAAAATCTCTGTCCTGAAACGTAGATGGACCTTGTGGATGCTCCAAAATCGGATTTGAGAACAATGGAGAAGAATCGGATTGGGATGAAAAAGTCTTTGTATTACCAGGCGTATGCTCTCTATTATGAGAAGATGAAGAAGTTTGATGCAGCTGAGAAGATTTATCATTTGGGAGTACAGAAGTAAGATGATTTAGTTAGTTTAGCGTTTTATTTATAGCAACTTTTATGGCACATGATTCTATCAATTTTACTTGGTCAAGCTTGTACAAACTTTATACGCCCTTTTACCATTTTACTTCATCTTACTGCATCCTGTTTGTTGAAGTTTTTTACTCTGTATGCTTTGTAGTAGCTCCCAGATAAATTATTTACTTCTTTTTTAGTGTTATTTGATGTTAAATTAGAGATGACCAAGTTTATGCATACCATGCATTTTCCTCTTTTATTATCTGAGCAAGGTCGTTCTCTTAAGTTTAATTTAAGTTTACATTGAGCAGGATAGTTCAGAATGAATGATATTCCTGTTCTTGATCTTGTATCAGTCTGTTGGACCTCTACATCAAAATTGTTGCACTTATTATTGTTTCGTTGAATATTCTTGTACAGCTTTGCAGAGCCTGCTGATGAACTGCAAAAGTCATACGAGCAGTTTCTTCATCGTCTTGAGCGACACAAAAATAAGAGAGTCCAGGTTTTTTATTGATCACATTTTACATAATACACCATTCATTGTTGGTAAGTTACATATTAAGCCAGAAGTGCACATACTGCAGCTACAGGGAAGGAAAACAAACATCAGAAGATTGAACCAAGACGAGTTTAGAGGTTGTAAAGAGAATTCAGACAGAACTGATGACCTGTTGCCCGAGACAGAAGTTGAGTTTGCAAATATCATAAACAAGACAGTCTCATCACAAAGCTTTTCTAATAACATGCTCATGCAAGGAGCAAATCATAAACAAATGGCAGAAAAACCAAGTAATATGTTCGTAGATGATGTGCCAGAAGATGCACGGCATCACGGTCTTGTGGAGCCCACAATTAATACAAAGGAGGCCATGAATGCTATCAACAACATGTTTCGAAAGCCATTGGAGCCTTCAATTGCTGGGAGGATGAGTAAAAGTTTGCCCAAAGTTGGTAATAATTCGAAAAATGTGATTACAGTTTTCACTGATGAAAGAGCTGAGACTAATAAGAGTTCGGATGAATCGTTTGAGATATATGTTGATGGTGAGGAAGCTAATGATGTTGACGAGAAAGTTGAGTCTAATAGTATTAGCGTATTTGCTAGACCGAACGATCTCCCTTCTGAATGTGTTAAAGATTCACATCCTAGGAGGCTACTACGGGAGGATACCGTTGTTTCTAGGTTTGTTTCAACAATCTCAGATGGACCAGAGGTGGAAAATGTTTGGCACCATGGCCTTGTGGACCCCACCGTTAATTTGAAGGAGGCTATGGAAGACATTAATAACATGTTTGGAGAGCCAATAGAATTTGCCAGGAAGAGTCGGCCAAAGAAACATGAGAAAACACCTTATGTGAAACGCAATTGTGGAGAGTTTCTGATACTTGCCGATGATGAACCGAATGATGAAAAGGCTGAAGAGTCTGGGTTTCTGATACTTCCTGATGATGAACTGGATAACCAACAAGACAGCTCCTTGCCTAGCTCATCTACCGGGAAAGGAAGTGATTTGTTTGAAAAAACATTGTGCACAAAAGAAGCAATGGATGAAATCAATAAGTTGTTTTCAATGCCAATGGATTTCTAGATCCCTGTAAGTGAGAACTTCCCTTTTTCTTTACTTTATCTTTTAAATTCTTCATCTTCGTTTGTACAGTTTTTGTTCTTGATTTCAGTTTGCTGCATTTACATGTTATTAGGGTTAGCATTCTGTTAATTTGGTCAGTTTTGCCTAACTTTTCAACCGAATTAACTGAATTATATGTATATAAAACTAAAAATAAAAATTTGCATATCTTTTATATGTACTCAGCTCTTTTCTCATTTTTTAATCTCACATGGTTCAAAATTATCTCAAATTCAAAACACTTAATTGTATTATTATTGTTTTCCGTTTTAAACTTTGAAGATTTTAAAGTTGAACTGTGAGAGCTATCATGCATTTCTTCTTCTTGTTCTTGATTAGACTTCTATAAAGATAAAAAATGCGCACAAATCAAATTAAAAAAATCAACGAAAGAATGATGTAAATAATTATGGATGTAAATTTTTAATGATACAATGTTCAATTTATAAATATATAAAAACATCATACTAAAAGTAAAATATTCAATATACATAAATAATATTTCCGTTAATTAGATTATTTCACCAGCTAACCGCTCTGAAAACAGAAATATTCTAATTTTAAAAGCCAATTTTTTTATAAAATTAACTGGACTTCATTGGTTTGGTTCAGAAAATCGATTTTTTCAGTTTTCTAGTCAACCCTACATATTATGATGTTGTGTGTTCTATTTTATTTTGTTTTTAGTTGCAATATGGCTTAGAACTTAATCAAGAAATAAATTTATAAATAGTTTGTAGCTTACACTGTTACACATATGACATTGGGCTAATGGAAAGAACAAGTAAGTTGTTAAATAACACATAAAACTTAAAATAGATCTTCATCAGTGCTCAACTCAAAGTTGGGGGACCTAATTATCAACTCCAGGTTCATCCTTAAGAGCACAATGAGACGGGCGGAAAGCCAAAGGACCCCCAGCGTAAATAACAGCCTCGTAGTTTTTCTTTACAATCCTCTTGTCTTGATAACGAAGAGGAGCCCCGTAGAGCCCATAATTCACATTAGTGAGAAGGTTGCATGTTTTGAGAGGTGAGGCCACCAGTCTAACTTTGCATGAATGCAGGGGGTGGTCCAAGAAAGTGTGTGTCATCTTGAAGCCCTTAAGCTCTGCATAGAAGTAGCCGTTTTGATTCGTTTGAAATGCTTTGTAGTAGCTGATACGGTTTCTATGATCTTTGCAGACGACACCAATGGTGGCTGATTTGATGGGCTTGGCTCCTGTGAGGCTCCACGAGCCGTGGTGGTCGCAGCTCTGGCAGTACACTAGACCTTCCACCACCACGTCGACGGGCTTCTCGGCTGGTTTTAGCGGCTGGGGGGCGGCGGCGGTGGAGTGGAGGACCAGTGAGAGAAGGAGGAAGGGGATGATGATTGCCATCTTTTTCAGATAGCTGTGAGGTAAGAGCGCCTCTTTGTATGTTTGTTCCGTGAATTGCTGAAATGTTTTCTGGATTATATAGCAGTGGGATTGTGGTTGAATTTGATTATATGATACACTACGTGGTAGCAACTAAAACTATATTTGGGTTGATTTGTTTTCTTAATTATTGCCAACGTGATGCCCACCTCTCTCTCTCACTCTCTATTTTATACATGTGGAGAATTTTAATTCTGAGTTGTTCGTAATAAGTAGTTAACGGTGTACATGTCGTAATTTTAATGGCTATTTAAGGTGAAGAATTCGAGAAAAAAAATAAAAATTCTTTCATGGCAAGCACCATTGGATCACACGCACGCGCACACCCGTGCGGGTGTGTGTGATCCAAACTGAATCTCTTCCCTTAGATCTATTCTTACAATGAAGAACCAGAAACTAGATTAAATCTTTTTATCGTCTAAAATGCAAAATTAAGTGGGAAGGGATGAATGAAAATGTAATCAAGAGATTCATATCCATTATATCAAGACAAAGTCTAGTATGAAAATTTTCATATATGAAAAAACTTTAATTTATAACCAAATTGTGTAATTGGTGAAGGTAATACAAAATTGAGCGGTTCATGATTCACTCGGCTCAATTGATTCATGGTTCACCCTATCCGAAATAGATCATAATTTAAGGTTTATTATTTAGTGTTTAGGGTGTAGATGGTTGATTTAAGACAATTTTATAGATTTTTATATATGAAAATTTTCACACTAGACATACTCTTATATCAATAAAGAAATTAGAACGATGATAATTATTCTGTTTCATTTCAGCCTTTCTTTTTTTTTTTTTTTTACTTTTTATCGTAAAAGATCCCAAAAGTTATACTGTTTGAATCTCAATATGGTCAATAAACTTTTATTTTATTTTTAGATAAAGGTTATCTGTTGTATACACCAATTGCATGGTGTATTTTATAATGTATTTTTTAAATATATAAAAATTGTCGTAAAATTTATTTACAATTAAACGTGCAACTTGTTTGTGTCAGACGATCATGAAATAAATATAAATTATACTCCGAGTATCTCGCCTATGGATACCCATTTTCTTTTTCACCACTGAGATTGTCTTAAAGAAAAAAAAAATTCCTTACATTTGAGATATTATAATTTATATCAAATGGAAGCACATTTACATGAAATAATCTCATGATTTGATAGAATTTAACTTGAACATAACATTTCAATATTTTAAAAGGTTTGATAGAATTTAATTTGGAAATAACATTTCAACATTTTAAAAATGGTGGATACTATTTTGTATACTAATTTTAAACGATTTTTTTTTCTTTTAAATGTATCTTGTACAATTATCGACCAGTCAAATTTATTTTTTCATTTTTTCAATTAATTCATAGATTTTGATACGCACGCAAGATTTGTATATACACTATATACATTTTAATAGTTAATCAATAGAGCTTACAGGAAATTAAGATGCATTTTGCCATTCTCTCTCCCATATACATATTCTAACCAGAAACAAAACCAAAATCAAAAAATATTCACCAATCATACAATCCCCAGCCCTCTATATACCTCCATATGCATGATTCAGCATGAAACATTACTCCAAGCATCAAGAAATTCCCTCCATTTTATAAGAAATAATACTTAAAATTTCCAGTTTCATTTCAAGCAGCCTCAGTTGACAGAATCTCAAGCTCTGCACACCAAAGAGGTGATAATTTCGGAACGGCCCCATCATGCTCTATCCCCGTTATCCCTCTCAGCCTCCCCGCAACCTCTTTCATCGAAGGCCGTTTCCTCAGGTCAGGATCACCACACGATTTGATCAGATCACCAATCTCTTGAATTTGATCTTCTTGATACGATCTTAAAGTGGGGTCCACCATTTCACGTAGAGACTGCGTTCCACTGAGGTAATCCGAAGCCCAGTCTTCAAGTGTATCGCTGCCTGCAGTGTATGGGAGCTTACCGGTTATCATTTCAAATAGTATCACTCCATAGCTGTACACGTTGCTTTCTGGGCTCGACTGCTTCTCAGCCCCTTCATCCCAAAAGACGTAGTCGGAGACTTTGGCAGCGTAATCTTCGGTTAGATAAATAGAGGAGGAAGTTAGCTTTCTGTGGGCTAATGGGGGCGACATTTTGTGCATGTGTTCGAGACAGTACGCTATGCCCATCGCTATCCTCAGTCGCATTGCCCAGTCCAAGTGTTCCGCTTCTTTTACTGGAAGAACGAATGTGGATGTGAGTTGATTAGCCAAACGGGCACTAAATGGAAGAAGAAGAAATAATATAATGAAACACTTACTGTGTATGTGCTCGAATAGAGTTCCATTGGGAGCATACTCGAAAACCATCATCCTTGTGAACGGTTGCTGCTCCTCACAGAAACCGAGAAGGCTTACGAAATTCTTGTGGTTTACTTTTGATAGTCTGTCAATCTGAAATGCCGATCACAGTGAGTTAGTATCTAGAAAAAGAAAAAGAATCTTCATCACATAAAAATCTCCCTGCATTAAACTTGCACCATGCAAGTAGTACGTTTGACCCAATTTTGACTAAAAAAATCAAGAATTTTTTTCTATATATTTTAACGAATCATAGAAAAAATTGGTTGCAAAATATTAGTTCAAGTGTGCAAGTGGTGCGTAGAAGTTTTGGCTTAAATGTGATGGTAATATTTGTAGTTTTATAACGAATGTCCAACCAAGATTTACCATGATTTCCTAATTTTTCGTGTAAACTTTAGTTCGATTATTTCAAACCCAGTCTTGTCAACGCAAATTTTAGGGATTTCAATTCTAGAAACATTCATAAAACTAACAAATGCTCTAATTAACATAATCTTGTAAGAGGTACCTTCTTTCTGAACTGTGATTCCAGACTACTCGACCACTCCTTTGTAGATTTAGCTGCAATAGAAGCAACTGCTATCTCAACTCCACTGGACAATGTACCCTTGTAAAACGAGCAAACTGGTGACGAACCAATCACGTTGCTGAAATCTTCACAAGCAGCCTCAAGTTCAGCTCGCTTGAGCTTTGGGACACCTGAGACACCAAGCACACGCAGTTTGATGAGTGAATATCTCTCATGATTCTAAAAGGGTGCACGAATCTTTTAATTTCAACTTCTTTTAGTGAATATATGCTTAGTAGATCGACAAAATATGAAGTATCGAAATTCCAATTGTAGAGGTAAGAAGTGAAAATACCAGTAACAAATGCTCTCTGCAGCTGTCCACTTAATCCTGTAGCCCACGGCTTGACGGTTGCAGCTTTACCATATCGATAAAAGATGAAACCACCGATTAAAAGTAGAAGGAATAGGGATAGGGAACAACCAATGGTTCCAAACAGTATGAGCCCGTGTTGAGGTCTACTACTTTTACTTTGTGTGATAGTCCCGTTTCCTGCTGGTGAAAGTGTCGGTGGAGAGGTATTGTTGTTAGCAGGTGTCGAGGGTGGCGTTACTACTGGCACACGTGACGGAGGTGAAGGAGGTGATGATGAATTTGGAGCTGGAGATGGAGACGGGGATGGGGATGGGGATGGGGATGGAGTAACTGGTGAGACGAGAGGGGGTAGTACCGGCCGCCTAATTCTCCACGGTTGTGTTCTCCGAACGGGAGATTCTTGTAACAATCTTCGTTCTGCCACATCTCTCGTTTCCCATGGAGTCCTGTGGAGTTAAAGGATAAAAATGCACCAATATTTTTCAGTAAAAAACGGACAAATACTTTTCAGTGGAAACAACTAATACTGTTTAGTAGAACAAATAATACCATTTAAAAATACACTTGAGTTGCACGGTGCACCTAGTGTATACAAGATTTTGTTCATCCTTATTAAATTGATAATATTTATGTCTAATTATAATTTTAAAGCTGAAAAACTATAAGAATACATCAGGAATGAGGCAGACGAAAGCATTCATATAATATTACACAAGTACCACAAACATTTACCGAATGCCACTATGAGTTTCGCTTATCCAAAAACCGAAACAAAACATCAAATTTACTTTCTTTCAATCACAGCAAACTTTGATACTTCAGTAAGCATGAACCAACGGACTACCAATCACAACAAGAAAAAACTATGTAGTTCTGCTTGGAATTTTATGCAACTATCTCAATGATTCATCAAACCTGTATGAAAATGTTAAGAATTATGCCTGCCTAAACTAGATTTATCATCATCTAGATGATCAAATTTTTGGTAAATCGAATTTATTTATTTATTTACCAGAGAAATAAGCTATCACACGATTCCTGTTTGGAACTGGATAACAAGCCCTCCTCCACTTGAGCTTCGGATAGCTTTTGAAGTCCAACAATTTCAGGATTTATGTGATTTAGAAGCTCGTTGTTGTCCAGCAAACTGCATTTTTTTTTTAAAGCCACATTTATCAGACAAAGGAATGTAATTTCCTGTAAACACAAAGCATCTTTACTACAAACTTACAGAATCATCATCGAGAAATTGTTGCCAAGATGACATGGAAGCTCTCCGCTGAAGTTATTAAATCCAAGATCTAACACCTCCAATTCTGTTAAATTCAAAATCTCTTTAGGGATGATACCCGAAAAAGAATTGTTTCGTAAAATCCTGTGAACAAATTGGAAATCAATGAACACCATTCTTAAAGGTTGAGATATCATTGAATTCAATGTTTTAAACAGAAATCATAATTATCATCTTACAAAGATTTCATGTGAATTAAGCTGCCAATATGAGGAGCCAGAGTGCCTCTCAGACACAGATCTTTAAGGTTCCTGAAATTAAAATCAAGATTTATAACTTTCTATATATCAAAATAACCTAAAATCAAATCATGGAAACAATTTAGAGCAACAATTTGGACTTACAATACAACCACATGCCCTTCTGAGCACTCAACTCTAGACCAAGAACAGGGGCTCTCAACACCAAATTCATTCATCCAATTTGATAAAGCCCCATGAGGATCATTCACTATTTTTTCTTTAAATCTCAATAAAGCCTCACCTAATCAAATAATTAAAGAAACCCCAAATCATTATTCACTTAAATTTCCCTATTTCACCATAAATTAAAATAAAAAAAAGTAAATTAAACCTCATACCTTCATCATTGAGACCCCAGCAAAAACTAAAGAGGCTGAAAACTGCAAATGCCACGAAGGGACAATTTCTAGATCTCCAAAATTCTTTCATTTCAGTAGAAACTAAAAAGAACCCACAATTCTTTCACCAAAAATACAACTCCAAAATTGAAAAATGGTACAAAATTCTTGAAAATCCGGCAAATCACCTAACCTGGTTGACTCAGTCGAGCCCACAAACCCAGAAAGTTGAAAAGATTAGTAGTAGTAAATTGTAAGGCAGGGAGATTAGAGAGATGAGGGTCTGGAAAAAAAGCAAGTTGTTGTAATTTTGCAGCAAATAAATAGGGAGACTGTTTCTACAAACAAAACGCGTTTGAGCGAAAGATGCCGCTTGACTTGAAAAAGACCACCTAAAATTACATTAGAAGAAGGGGAAAAAAAGTGGCTTTTTTGAAATTACGTTTAAGGAGGCAGCGGCAGTGTGATTAATATGAATGTAGGCTGGATTTTGATACTTCCTTGAATTTTCGCAGGCGACTTTTCAAAACTACATAGATTCTGGTTCTGATACAATTTCCCCTTTTTTTATTTTTCTGTTTCACAAATGAATGTGAGAAACCGTGTTGCGTGAACTAAATTATGAAACTAATTTAAATTGAATGTATTTATTAATTTTCTTGACTGATTAATGTTAAGTGTTATAACATCTCATAAAAAATGTATTTTTATAGCATAAAATTATGTGAACAAGAGTTTACGGGAATTTTTTTTTTCTTCCCCAAATATTAGTTTTGTGCTATAACTTGTCATTGCCGTCTATATAAAGTATTACTTTCTCTGTTATGTTTTAAATTGTCTATTCACTGTTTGATTTGTGTTTTAGCGAGCGTGTTATTTATTAGTATTTAAAATGATAAAGAGATTTTTTAATTGAGGTGTAATAGTCCTACACCTCATTTATCCTACATCTCCTTAAAAGTCTCTCTATCATTTCATATACTAATAAACAACTCGTTCGCTAAAACACGAGCTAAAATAGTGAATGAACAATTTAAAACAGGATGGATGAAGTATCAATCTGAGCATCCGAAATGGTACGTCTAAAAATTAAACATTTTTTAAAGACTAATATTTCGTGTATATATACAATGACACATTTTATACTTGAAAAAAGAAAATTTGCGCGAGACCTATTCTTTTTTTATACATATTCATGAATTCTTGATTGTAGATGAATATATTTTTATAATATACGAAATTAATCAACGTCATGATTATATCGATAATATATATAATGAAATATTGAAGCTGGAACAAAAAAAATGGTGCGGGAATATCGTATAAAAGACATATAGAATTGAGATAATACTTTTTTTAAAAATCATTCAATAATTAACCATTTAATAAAATAATAAGAACATATATCTATTTATTTTATTAAAATAACTCAGAAACAAGAAAAATAAATAATTCTAAATACATTTGATAATTTTACTAATACTTTAAATTGATTATTTGATGAAATTTGACAAATCCATCGGAGTGGTTTTTGTGAAAACTTGTGCTACAAATAAAAATTAAACAAGTGAAAACTTTCAATGGTTGGATATTTGTCGCCTATGATTGTCTTGCATGTGGAAGTGTAGTGTGGAATAATAAAGAAGTGATGTTGACAGATAAAATAAGAGCAAATAATTGAAAAATGATGTCCTAGTTTTAAATGGTGGAGTAAGAAACAAGAAAGCATGGACAAAGTTGATTGCGATCGCTGGGGACTTTATTTTTTAGGTTTATTTGGATTTGAGTAATAGAATCAGATTAAATTAAACTAAACTAGTACTAGGATTCCGGCCAACCTTTTTTTTTAAGATTTTATCTTTTGCCTATTTAAGGTGTATATATCCTAAAGCTTAAAAGTTCTTTTCTTATTTGAAAAAAAATGGTAAATTCTCCCATGCACCATTTGTTTATCTGATGCAATTTAATTTTAAGAGTTTTTTTTTTTTTCAATTTGTGTTTTCTTTTAATTTTAATTTAAGTTTTAGATTTTTTTTCTCGATTCGAACCCAAATTCGGCCTGAGTGGTTCATGGTTCACCCGGCCCGAATGATTCATATATGATTTATGGTTCATTATTTAGGGGTTAGAGTTTAGAGTGCATAGTTCATCCAAATTAAAATTGAATCAAATCAGACTAATTTAAATTTAGATACGTGGAGTCATTAATGAGAGAAGTGACTCAAAAATTGAAAAAAAAGTTAATGTTTTCGTAGCTTCTTTTACTTTGCCCAATTCCTATATTGCAAACGTATTGTGTATGAAATTAGGAGAGCGGTCTAAAAAAAACTCGTTTTTCTAATTTTAAAAAATAAGTAGTATGAAGTTATGAATTGTATAGTGTTAAAAGATTGTGAATTCATTTGTAGGGTTATGTTTGTTAAATGATTTAATTATATTATTTCTATTAAAAATATTTGTAATCAAACAAAATCTTGTTTATACCAAGTATACTTTGTAATTCTTGGGTTAAAGTGAGTAGAGATTAGAAAAATGTTAAGTCTTATATACATCAGATGCACTGTGCCTTTTATAATATTTTTTTAGAATCATGTAATTTATTGCACTGAAATATACAATTTATTTGCACTATGAACTCCATAATGTTTTTTAGAATCATGTAATTTTTTGCATTAAAATATACAATTTATTTGCACTAAACTGTAATATGGAAAATAAATTATATGATTCAATATAAATAAGTTGCATATTTCAATACTACTCCTTCCGTCCCACAATAAATTTTTCACTTTCCTTTTTCTATCCGTCTCAATATAAGTTTCTCTTTTCATAAATGGAAAAAGTAACTTAATTACCCATAACCATAATTTTTATCCTAACTTTTTACATAATATTACAAAAAAAATGTCACTCACTATTCCACTCATTACTCCACATACATTTTTTCTCTCTTCCAATACCCAAAATTACCTTTTATTTTTATTATTATTTTATTATTATTTTTTAATTAAAACACTTAAAAGAAACTGAAAACTAGTATTAATTATGAGGTGGAGGAATATCCTAAATTTAAATAATGAAACAAAAATAAAATTAATAAATACGTGGAACAAAATATGAGATATCTTTGAATAATACTTATCCATGTCCTGTCTATACATCACTATCTTACCAAGCCATTAAACACTTAAATGCATTATTGCCCGTAATGTAAAATATGTAGTGTTAACATTTTTTTCTTTTTTCTTTTTCAAATTTCGATGAAGTAGTTTTACACAAGAAATTTGTGAATTTGATTAAAAAGTATGACTTATACTATTAAAGAGTATTAATCGTGATAATTGAATGACATACCTTATTATTATAGAAATGTATTATTCGTGATACTAAAGGGTGGGGTGAGCATTCGGTATTTCAGTTACCGAACCTAACCGAATAAGAAAATTCGAATTAATCGAACTTTTCACCATTACAAATCTAAATCGAACCAAACATACATAAAATCGAGACTAATCGAAATTGAATTTTTCGGTTCAATTTCGGTATAAAACCGAAATATTTTTAGCTTTAAATTGGAACTTTTTTAAAGCAAAAAATAAGTCCACAAATCCATAAATATACTTACATTCTCAAATTACATAACATGTTTAGATGATAAACAACAAAAACAACCCAGTTTGTAGATAATATATAACAAAAAAACTCAATTTATAATTAAATAAGTGCATAAATGAATTAAGATTTAGAAATTATATATATATTTATATTTCGGCTAGATTTAAGACTCAAAACCAAATCGATGCGGAATACCAAATTAATCGAATCAAATTTATATTTCAGTTCGATTTTTGGTTATTACCAAATAGTGCTTAACCCAACTAAAAGGTATAACTTATATTACAACAAGGCTATTAGTAGTAATAACTAAAGGGTGTGACTCACATTACAAAGATAAAAATTTGTGTGAACCCGAGTTCACTGTAAACTCGATTTTTAACTATCACTGTTATGTAAAAAAACGATCATTATTATGCATAAAAACTATCATTGTTATGCATAAAAATAATCATTGTTAAAAAAAAAAATTATATTTTTAAACAGTGAAAGTTTTTGTGCATAACAGTAATAGTTTTTGCACATAATAATGATAGACTTTATATTTAGATTTGATTCAAATGAGTGTTACTCCACTACAAAAGAGTATTACTTGTGATAACTAAAGGATCAAATTTATAAATATTAAATCAATTTTAAAGAGGTCTTTTTCAATTTGAACTAATGATATACATATTAATTTGAAGAGATTTTTAAGGTTTGATTTAGTTTACTATTACTAATTTTATTTCAATGTTTTTTAAGGTTATATAAGACATTATTAATTTGAAGAGACGTTTTTTTTTCAACTTGGAGATAATATTAATTCAAAATTTTTTGAAGGTTGATTAAATACGTACTATTATGAAAATTTTCACAAAAAACTGAGAAGAAATATCAGTATATTGTGATAGGCGATAAATTAATCTTAAAAATCTTCAAAATGGAATTCTATAGATTCCTTAAGAAATTTCCGATTAATATACGTTTTTTTTTTTTTTTTTTTTTTTAAAGCTCCGTTTGGAGGATTTGAAATTCGTGGATTTCACACCCAAATTACCATTATCTTGTTATAGCCGGAATTGTCCGAGCGTATGAACAATCACTCACAAAATAACAACAACGAATGCAAACAAGAGAGAGAGAGCACAATTTGGTGACCCGGTTCACCAAATACGGCTACGTCTGGGGGCAATACCAAGCCATAAATTTTACTATAATCTCTGCCTAAGAACTAAGATTTTGATCCCTTACATTGTGATATACAACCGGTATTTATAGATTTACAAGCTAGGTTAAACCTCTTTGATGGACCGGATGCCTAGGCCTCTTAGGGTTATACGTACTCCGGATCCCTTCCTTCAATAGGGGTCGTAATCTTCACCCCAAGATTTACTTGCTCAACTTGCGCCCGCGATATCCGCGCCATGACTCATCCACATTCGTTCCATGTTTATCACCAGCGACCTGGGGTGGTCACCCGAGGTAGTTGATAAAGGTGGTCGCCCTTACTCGGTTGCCATGAATTGTCGGTCCCCTGCTCATTGGCACGCGGTGATTGTCGGTCCCCTGCTCATTGACAACATGTTCGACTTTCAGACTCTTGACCACTATGTTGTCTACGTATACCTCCATGGATTTTCCGATTTCCTCATCGAACATTTGGTTTACTAATCGCTGGTACGTAGCCCTGGCGTTTTTGAGGCCGAATGACATTCTTTTCCAACAGTACATATTTTTCTCGGTGAGGAAGGAGGTATGTTGTTGGTCGTCCTTGTGCATGGATATTTGATGGTAACCTGCGAATGCGTCCATGAAGGACATCATTTTGTGCCCGGTTGTGTTATCGATCAGATGGTCGATATGAGTCATGGGAAAGAAGTCTTTGGGACATGCTTTGTTCAAATCGGTGAAGTCGATGCATAGTCTCCACTTCCCGTTAGCTTTCTTGACCAGGACGGCGTTGGACACCCACTGGGGTTGGTCGGCTTGCATGATTAACTCGTTGTCGAGCAGTTTCTTCACCTCCTCGGCCAATGCGGCATATTTTTCTGGGGTCGATGTTGAGCTGATGGTAGGCGACCTCGGGGTCGATTCCCACCATATCCTTGTGGGACCAAGCGAACACATCTAGATTCCCTTTGAGGAAGTCAATCAGCAGTCCTCTTAGCTCCGACGAGATTCTAGAGCCGATTATGATTTCCAAATCCTGTCGGGTTGGATCCACGTTGACTTTTTCGAGCTCCTCGTCCGGTGTTGCTCGATGTTGGTCTCCCCTCGGGTCATCGATTGTTCCTTGGACAATGAACTCGTGTGGCTCGGGTCCAAGTCTCGATTCCAGGTTCTCGCTTATTTGTTCATTTTGGTCGATTATCATTGGGATTCTTTGATTATTTGTTGTTTCTTGTATGCTATAATTTAAATGAGACCATATATAAATTGAACATCCTATTTCATCAATCTGATCGCCCTTAACGGTGCCAACCACCCCATCTAAAGTGGGGAATTTTACATAGAAATAGTAAGTGGAGGACGCAGCCTCGAATTCGTGCTCGAAAGGCCTGCCGAGGAAACCATTGAAGGTCGAAGGCAGGTCGATTACAAGGAAATCACAAAGTTTTGTGGCCCTAATGGTCCTATCTATAGTGGAGACTAGTTCTACCGCTAATCGTATGATCCCGTGGGGCTTCACGGTGGCGTCGCCAAAACCTCTTACCAGATGTTCGCTTGGCTCGAGATAACTGTGATAGTCGCCGAGCTCATCGAAGGTTTTCTTGAATACTATGTTGCAAAAAACCCCGCTGTCGACCAGTAGTCATTTGACTGTCACCCCCATGATTTTGGTTGATATGACCAGGGGATCGACATTTGGGTACAAGATGCCCGCCTTGTCCTGTTCGCCGAATTGGATCTGATTGCTTTCTTTGCGGTGGCGTTAACTGGTAGGCACAACTATATCGTGTTGGTAATTTCCCTCAGTTTGGCTTTCTGGCGTCTCTTTGAGAGCGAGGTTGATCTTGGAGACCACCATTGCTGCTCAGTGGCGACAAAGGTATGGATTACCCTCTCCTTTAGCGTGTTCCGGCATGGGGGGTGCTTGTCGACCAGTCTTCTGCTCTCCATGTTTCTTGGCGACCTCTGAGGCTATGAAGGCGATCGTCATGGGCGAATACGATTGTCTTTGTCTTACCGAGGTTCTTTGGGCGTGTTCATCAAACATTAAGTCCTCATAGAGCTTCTAGAGTTGCTTCAGGAGGTCGCGATATTCGCTGGCATTGTGACCGATCATGTCGTGATAGTGGTAATATTTTCCTGGGCTCTCTCTCTACCGTTTTTTTTTTTTTTTGATGGGTTGGGGGGTCGTAAAGCAGCCGTTTGTCCTTGATCTGAGTGAAGATGTATCCGGGGATACACCGAAGGCATCTATCAGTTTGACCGCCACTGGATCTTCAAATGGCTTGGGGTCTTGTATTGCCCTAGTTTCTTGCTCGCCTTTGGGGGTGCAGACTTCCTTCCCTCCCCCATTCTGGCCGCCAAGAGTTCCATGGTGTTGATGATGTCGCTTGCGCGGGTCCTAAACTCCGCGTAAGTCTCTGGATATTTGGCGATGATGTTTCGCCAGAGCTTAGTTCCCTTCTTCAGCCCTGTGATTGCACCCAATAGCTTGGCTTAGTCGCCCATCGATTCCCCGTCCAAGATGAGCCAATCAAACCTTTCGAGGTAGGCTCTGTTTATATCGTCTTCACCTTGCTCGATGTTCGCCAGTCGCTGCTTCCCTGCGGGTCTGGGCGCCATGGCCTCAAAATGCCCCATGAAGAGCCAGCCCAGCAGAACGAAAGTTAATGGATTGAGGGGTAATGGATGTGAACTAATTGTGCGCTTGCTCGTTTAGAGTGAGGGGGAAAAGCTGGCATATGGTTGCGTCGGATGCTCCCACGGACGTCATGTACGAGTTATACTTGGCGAGATGAGTCCTTGGTCAGAGTCCCCTCCGTACCGATCGATCGAGGCAGTGTTGATCTTAGCCTGGGTGGGAGCGGTAGTAATGGTCGCTACTGAGCATGGCGAAGGGAGTGCTAAACCGTCGCTTTGTCCGGCAGGGGCTGGTTGACTATCCATCCTCTCCTGAAGGGCCCTGACCGTTTGCCTTTCGCGGGCGAGCTCGGGCTTCTTTGGTTCGGTTTGCGGGCATCCCGATGGTTATTTGCGCCGAGTCGACTTAATGCCAAAATGTGTGGTTCATTCCTGAATCTCCTTTGGTGGACGCCCGCTTCGATCATGACCATCTGGTGAGAATCGGCCTCATCTTCCGCAGGGATTGGTCTTTTTTACGCCAAGTTTCCGCCTAGGCGGTTGAAGACCGAGTCGTTCGCTTGGTTGTCTCCTAGTCGATTGAAAATTGAGGCGTCTCGAGGTCCTTTGGGTTGCCTGTCTCTGCGGCGGGCTCTGTTCGCCCCCTCTCATGGGAGAGGTTTAACCTTCGCCGTCGAGATGGCTTGGTTGAGGTCGAGTTGTCCCCCTAGTTGGGTTTTTTCCTTTGTTGGCCCCCCGGGGCGGGCGACCTTGACGATAGGCTGCTGGTCATCGTCATCGTCAAAGTTCAGATTCCGCTTGCGCAAATAAACCCAAGTGTTCTTTATTTCTGCGGGAGTCTTGAAGATCCGAGTCCAGTTCTGCTCATCCATGACCTCACCTCTGAGGGCCTTGAATCCGAGGATAGAGACGCCTCCACTCCATCGAGTGGATCGGTCTCGAGGCCGGTGATTAGGATGTTATTCTGCGCCACTGCTCTTTGTGAGTTCTTTATTGATTTGTGGACCCGATTGAGTTGAGTTTCTCACAGATGGCGCCAAATTGTTATAGCCAAAATTGTCCGAGCGTATGAACAATCACTCACAAAATAACAACAACGAATACAAACAAGAGAGAGAGAGCACAATTTGGTGACCCGATTCGCCAAACACGGCTATGTCCGGGGGCAATACCAAGCCATAAATTTTACTATAATCTCTGCCTAGGAACTAAGATTTCGATCCCTTACATTGTGATATACAACCGGTATTTATAGATTTACAAGCTAGGTTAAACCTCTTTGATGGGCCGGATGCCTCGGCCTCTTAGGGTTATACGTACTCCAGATCCCTTCCTTCAATAGGGGCTGTAATCTTCGCCCCAAGATTTACTTGCTCAACTTGCGCCCGCGATATCCGCACCATGACTCATCCGCATCCGTTCCACGTTTATCACCAGCGACCTGGGGTGGTCACCCGAGGTAGTTGATAAAGGTGGTCGCCCTTGCTCGGTTGCCATTAATTGTCGGTCCCCTGCTCAGTGTCACTCGGTGATGGTCGCCATCCCACGGGGATGGTCGCCCTGGGGATATGTGGCCCCAACATATCTCTATTTAAGTTAAATGAATTTACAAATATTTAAATTTAAGTCTAGTTTAAAATAGAAAGATTTTATTAAATTCTCATCAAAATCATGTCATTTGAAATCCCTCCCCACTCCCACTCTCTTCCATTATCTCTCATCCCTTGACAATTCATGATTTGAAATATATGTATTTTTATATTTATTATTTTTTAAATTTATTCATTTCAAATCATCCCTATTCAAATGAAGTGTAATTTTCAAAATATCCTAAATAAAAATACAAATGTCATAAAATTTTCTATAAAATTCCAATCATTTAATGAATACTTTAACCGCTTATACACACACTAGTGTTCGTTCAACTTTTGTAGGAGACTTAATGATAAATACATTTTAGAATTGCAAATTAATTATAGATATAAAATAGTTGTATATAAATAGGTACATTTACTCTTTCGAGTGCACCTTTGACTGTAAATGCAATTACATTTGTACCTATTAGTAATGTGCACAAAAAATACCTATTAATTTTCCCACCTATTTACCATTTAGCCCACCCTAATAAAATATTTTGCAAAGTGTCTTTCTTACAAGTTCTTTAATTTAGTGATCAAAACGTCAGTTTCTACCAACTTAATGCACATTTACTAAGTTGTTGTTTAACTTTGGTGAGCTAAGGAACGTTTGGTGAAGTAATTAGAACAGTATTCCAAATACATAATGACGTCACATAAGAGTAGGTCAAAATAAAAAAAGTTTAATTACGTAGGATAAATGTTGTGGTCAATCTAAAGAATTTCACTATACTACGATAAACATGTATAGATTGACGATTTCATTGCAAAGTGATGTAGGCTTGGAACTTGAAAGTATGATTCTCTCTAATTTTTAAGTTTAAAATTCTTTAAGTGCGATCAAATTTTTTAGATGAGTCAATCCATACAGAACTTTGCTCGCCAATTTTTGTGCCGAATACCAAATTATAAAAAAGAAAGATGGACGATTTTATTAATGTAATATTGTAATTGGTTGTTGAAAGATAGTAGTTGATATATAGCATAATCTTTAAATATAGCACTTTTTATCCACATGGAAGCATTGCATCAAGTATGATACAATTAAAATATCGGTTGAGTGTTTAAATGCGTATTATATTTTTGGTTAGCTCTATTACGCGCAGCAACTTAACCTAGATATAGTATTGCTTTCATTTAAGTATACAAAAATTCGTGGACAAATTAAGACTTTTATGTACTAAATACACTTTGCAATTCGTTCCACTTAAATATATAATTTTTTTTGGGCGCGGCTATTTGCACTCACAGAATTACTAAGTACACTCATTTCTAAATTAACCATTATATATTTTAATTAATTTTTAATTTTTCTTAGTACGACCCCTTAAAATTTATAATTATAATCTTAATACAATATTTAGAACTATTTTACTACATAAACACACCCACCAAATTAATTTTTTTCAAGAACACAAAAAGTTATTCCGTAGCAACTATCTTGTACCAATAGAACAAACAAATAATAATGACAACCAAATCCACACTTATTTTCCTCAACTGACCCCAATCAAATGTTCAAAGCCTCAAATCTGTACCTAGCTACCAAAATCTCCAATTCCACACGAAGAATGAGAGTGCACAAATCTCAAAAGGAAAAAGACCTCGCAATCACAGCCGACAAAAAATCAACAAATCACCGACGTGTACGGCGAAATCAAATTCAATTGGATTTTGCAATCCTCAACGATCAAGCAATCAATCGAAGGTAACAAGAAGGGGAATTTGAAAACTGGGCTTGGGTACTTCGAATTGAGTTTTCACAAAAAACACAGAGATTACACCTGAGAGTGCATTTGCCCTACATTTTGGGGAAAGCAAGGGAAATCAAAGAACAAACCATAAAGCAGGGAGAGGGGAAGGGGTTGTCAATATTTGTGTTGTATTTTTTAACTTTATATTAAGGTTATAATTGTAATTTTTAAGGGGTGCACTAAGAAAAATTAAAAATTCATTAAAACATATGATTTTTAATTTAAAAATTGGTGTATTTAGTAATTTTGTGAGTGCCAATAGCTGCTCCCTTTTTTTTATATATTAAAACCTACAAATTATTTTTGTTGAAATATTTGTATATTTCAAATAAATTGCATGTAGTTCAAAAATGCACATGAGTTGAGCGATGCATTTGGTACACACAAATCTTACTCAAATTTATATATATATATATATATATATATATATATATATATATATATATGATTTCATACATGTAACAATTGAAGTCTCATTAATCATATTGAGTAAGTCTTGCTTATGTGTGTAAAATTGTCTCATGATATGTGTTCGAGACTTCGTCCAACGGCGAAAAACTACTACCTCCGTCCCAAATCAGTTTTAACGGTTGACTTTTGCACGCGATTTTTGTAAGTGATTTTTATATTAGTAATTGAAATGATAAAGTGACTTTTAAGGAGGAGGTGTGATAGATGAGGTGCTTGTCTATCATACATCTTCTTAAAAATTACTTTATCATTTCAATTACTAATACAAAACTTCGAAAAAAAAACAGAAAAAGTCAAGAAAAAACCGACATGAGATTTAATGGAGTATTATTATTCCAACAAATAACCCCAAAGGGTTGGCCAAGTGGTGTAAGCTTGAGACTTAGGAGAATGCTCCTCTCTAGGTCTCAGGTTCGAAACCTCTTAGATGAGATCAACTCTTGAAATGGACCAGTCCATACAGAGTTCAGCTCTAACTTGAAGTGGGGCCCCCACTAGTGGACGGTGGATTCTGGTCCCCCGGATTAGCCGATCTTCGGACCGGATATCGGGTTATCAAAAAAAAAAATTATTCCAACAAATAGGTTATCAGATTTGAAGTAAATTGTACTCATTTTTAGTATAAAAATTAATTTTATGTGGAAAACATAAGCAATATTTTTTATCTTATAATTTATTCGTCATTGCACAAAATGCACTTCATGAGATTGTTTTTCACAGGTTTCAATGATATAAATTACTATGTGTTATGTTGATTATATGAGATTCCTTTTTATGTTTTTTTATTTTAAGGTCTTTAGTAAAATGATAGGCTTAAACATTTTTAATATATTAATTATAAAAATGGTTAACATAAACCATTTTTTAATGAGTAAGTTTATATACACATCATTTATACGACATAATTATATACAATTAATTAATATTTTTCAATGAATACAATTATTATTAACAAATGGATATCATTTAAAAAATATATTTAAAATGATATCATTTAAAAATTATAGGATATAATTATATACAATTAATTAATATTTTTCAATAAATACAATTATTATTAACAAATGGATATCATTTAAAAAATATATTTAAAGTGATGCAACTAGTGAATATTAAACTTTTGTCTCAATAAAATAGTTCTTTATGAGATATTATCAACATAATTAGACTTTAAAATTCATCAATAATATCCAATCATACCTAAATGAGTTTGAATCACAAATGATTCTATAACTTTGATCTCAAATAGATTTAATCTCATAAGTTTTTTTATCGTTCATTTAGTCCCAATAATTTTGACAATGTTCAATTTTAGTCCCAAAATTGATCAAAACAACGTTGTTTTCCCGTTTTTATTTGGAACTTTCTGTCGAATGTTGTGACTTGACTGCCACGTGTACTGTCATGTATATTTCTTTAGATTTATCGTCGAAAAACACAACTTACCACTATGAAGTATGATCAATAGAAATGGTGTCATTTTCCCAACGGAATTCATCATTGAAATTTAGATTTAATTAGTACTCTATCTCACTGAATATAATCCGACACCCAAGTTTTGCCTTTCTTTCTTAAAATAGATGTTTCAACCTACCTACCTAGCTAAAAGAAACTACATCGTAATGGAAAAAAATACATCGTGATGTTACCGTGCATCTATTTCTTTTGTGACAATTTTTTTTGCAAGATGAATATCGTACAATAATTAAGATGGGTCAGTCTATACAAAATTTTGATCTAACTTTAAATAGATTTCTCTTTAATGGACGGTGGGTTCTTATCCCCCGAAGTAATCGATTTTTGAGCCGAACTAATACCGAATTATAAAAAAAATCTCATACATTAATGTTGACATAATTTTAACAAATATATTAATATTAGTAGGGTCTATTAAAAGAAGAATAATATAATACTCATTTCGTCTCACAAGGATAAACCCTTTTATCTTTCACATAAATTAATAAAATATCATTTATTGTACGTCAAGTTCTTAATTTACCTATAATTTTTTTGATATGCCTCTATTTATTGTGACAATATGTTTAATCTCACTATATATCCTTTAAATATGAGTGTTTAGATTGTAATATAAATATGACTAAACTTGGAACAAACTTAAAAAAATAAAAAATGAATATCTTTGTGGGATGGAAAGTGTATACAATACATAAATTTTATATGCATTATTGCATCGTGGAACATCCCCTACGTATAACTGTATAAGAAACAAAATCTCGCAGGTTATATTAGATCGAATCAGATCACAGAGACAATATTACTTAATTGATTATATGGAGTATTACTTTAACAACTTATACAATATAAACCATGCATGCAGTATTATATTATTGTTCATGAATTACTACTGTCTTTTATATGATCATTAAGCATTATGTTGTTTGCTAAGAACTTGAGGTTTTGGTCATATACTATGTTTTTCTAATTGGCTCTTGGGTTTCTTGCTAAAACCCGGATTAGTTTATAACTATTTCCTAACATTTGGTTATGTAAATATAGATTTTATTTTTAATTTATTGTACACTGAGTTATTTGAATTGTTTCTTGTTTGCAATACTGTTAATTATAGTTTTGAATATTTTAATTATTATATCTGCAAGAAAAAAAAATCAAACTCAACAAAATTAGAGCATACAAGTTACAACTACCGGTAAATAATTATAGAATGAGAGTAAATTGGATTTTAAATTACTGAAAAAAATAATCAATTAATTTTTTTACAAATAAGTATGCTATAATAAATTTTAATGTATTTTCAAATGCTTATGAATCATTCCTGCTAATGGATTTATTATTTAAAACAGCAATTAGATATCTACTAAAACAAAAGGGGAAAAAATAATTTTCGTTTATTAACTTCGAGTAAAAAAACAAACTTTTATCGGAGCATTCTTAATTTCGGAAGTCTCGTTCGTGTACGTAAAGTCCTAAACTGTCATACAAACAACACAGACACAAACGCGTATTTTAATTTGGAGCCCAATTTTAGAAACAATATTTATATTCTACTATATAAAGTACAAGTAATTTGTAATGAATTGAACTTCTTATCAACTATGTATATATCTATCATATGGTTTTACATTATAAATCTCAAGATAATGGGGTAAACATTATAAAACTATCTCCAGAAGCAACAAATATTCTCAACACTAAATCGTTTGGCACCATATATAAACACAAATTAAGGATCTTTTGAAGAAGGAACACTCTTGATAACTAACACTATGCTTAAATCTAATGAAGCATATTAAACTCACCTTTCACTTTTCAATAGATAAAATCATATACCTCGACTCGTCGTCCATCTGTTCTTACATCTTTCCCCCTTTGGAAATCAGTATGTCTCCGTAAGGTACCCTTTGCTCAACTCTTATGAGATCTCGTGTAGCAAGAACTGCAATGAACATTAACGATAAGGTTTTACGTGGTTAATTGAGTAAAGATTGAAGTAACAAATGTAAGAATGGGACAATGTAGTGAAAGTGAGTAATACCACAAGCCTGGTAGAATAAACCTGCTGCTCTCTTTTTGTTCATCCCCAGTGCTAACTGATTTAGAGATTCAACTTGAGCATTTCCTGGTGTGTCAAAATGAGTCTTCAAGTACCTGTATTAATCGGATCAACCGTGAAAGTGATTTACTCAGATCTCATTTGAATAAGTAGTAGAAAGTTTGAGGAAGATCACTTTCTAATGGCCTCGGTTTTCTGGTCGAGTTGCTGATTAATAACCGGTCGACGCTTTTGGGTTTGTGTTGGTCCAGTTTCCACAAAAAGCTCTGCAAAGTTAACAAAAACAATCAACTTATTGTACAATTGCAATTTATATATAATAACAAAATCAATCAAGTATATAATTATATTGAGAGAACAACTGCTGGAAATAATATAGTTGCAAGGCTCAGTTACCTGGTGTGAACTCATATCCAGATTGTTTATTTAACTTAAAGTCTGGCTCAGGATTCTTCCATGAGAGCTCTTCTGCTACTGGTTCGAGGCCATTATCGCTGTTATTAGAAGCTGAAAATGGTCGTTTTTTTGAAGACCTGAACCATGGGAATAAATACTTAATAATGAGCACGATTTGGTGGTTTGTTACTTTGTTTGTGCCAAATAATTAATTATGTTCAATGAATTAGATCTGGATGAGTTATATTGGCAAGACTCACCTTCCTGAATTGACATCTGAATTGTGTGAGACGAAAGCATGCCCGGAGCCTGAGCTGGGGAGCGACCTTATTTCATCACCTATAGCATCATATATACATATATATGAATCCATATGCTCATTGGGAAGTATGAAAAATATACGAATCATGACAGGTATGACTACTAGCGTACCAGAATTTCCTGGTGTGGTCACTCCATTAGCCTCATGAGTTCCAAATCCAGCATTTTTAAGGTTGTTCCTGATATCCTGCATTAGTATCTCAGGGTGCATCTCATTGTCTTGCACGTTTACTCTTTGCTTCTCAACGGAATTTCGCTCTGATGTTGGTCTGAATCCACTTTGATACTCTTCGAAAGGCTTCACAATTGAAATAATTCTAAATTAGACCAAGTGAGCCTTTTTAAAAAATGACAGAGAAGTATGTATGGCTTACATCTTCAGTTCGTTCCATGAAAGGCATCCTTTCAGGTGGAGATGTCGATGATGGTTCTGGTGGCATAGGATGAGAGGTTCGACCTGTACGATCATAGAAACCTTAACCTTTAAATATGCATTTCATAAGAAATTGTGAATAGAGTGAAGAAAATCTGACCTGAAGGTGAATCAAGTGGAGGTTGAATACTTCTAATCCATTGTTCCCATAGGGGTATTGGACAATGCACTTTATGTCCACTCGTGATTAACTTTTCCACCAGTACAACAGAAGGCAGGTCTACGAGAGCACCTATCTTCATCATGGAGAAGGCATCCATGGGCCTCTGCAGATTGACTCAATGCCATTAATCTTAATAACACTTGGGTGCACTAGGTGCACCATGCAATTGGTGCACAACTAATATTGTTCAGTGAAAACAATTTATACTAACCAACTAATAACTTTCACTAAAAAAATTAATGCCATTTAAAATTCACTTGAGTTGCATGGTGCCACAGGCGCATAGAAGTATTTGTCAATCTTAATAAACTCGAACCACTTCCAAAGAGCAGAAATTGAAACAATAGTGCATTCTTTGGTATGAACAAGGTAAGCAACCAAATGGCGGTACTATACTATTGAAGTCTTTTTGCTTCAATGCTTGAGCAGATAGAGACTATCTAAGAAGTACATTTCAGAAATATAGAAAATAGTTTCACAAGTATCACCTTTCTTTTCCTTCCTCTGCCCGCCACAATATCACTGGAATTCTGAAGCCAAGATTGATACATGTGACCAGGAATGATAGTTTGATCATAGTCCATCGTGAAAGCTGCACCTCTCTTTGCCCTCCTGCGAGCAGGCCTTTGCCTCATTTGATCCTTCTAAAGAAGAAATACGTGTGAGAAATTCTAGAGTCAATGAATCATGCTGAGGCCCCTTCTAATTGCATGAATATTAGACTACCAGATTAGTTTCCTTGCTTTCAACAGCTTGCTGTCTGACTAGCTCCTCAGGATGTTGTTCCAGAATTTCATCAGCTGCAATAATTGCAGACATTAGAATAAAAATAAAATAAAATGGCCTCGCTCTCACTATATCAGATGTCATCAAATACACATCAGGAGGATATTCTTGACCAAGAGCACAGGCTCAAGCAATTCAGAAAGGAACGGGTGATGCGGAAGCAACTAGCAGAACACTGCCTATTTTATCAGGGAGAGAGACAGCTGTGGAAATGTTACTCATTGCTATAAAAAAAAATTTTTTGATTTAGGTTTATCCTCTGATTTGGTTCTTCCTTTCAGTTGGATTTCGTTTAGCAAATCAACTTCGGTAAAATTGGAAATTAAGCTGGTAAGACTTCACTTGATGAATATATGATTAAGGGAAGTGGAAAAGCCCCTGCACTCCAATTATTCACAATAACTAATTAATAAAAACCCTTACGCATTTGGTGCTCCTCTGGACGAGGTGGTGATGACATGGGACGAAGTGGAGATGGTATGAGACCAGGCATGTCAGTATGCTCTGGAGGAGTAGGATTGAATTGTGTCTCCTCGTCCCCTTCAATATCAAACCTGTTACATTGCTCCAGAGTGAAGGTTTTGCTGGGTGTTCAAGTGGAACTTATAGATATGTAAATTATAATGAAACATGCAATTAACATTTTCTATATATACCTTTCATAGAGATTGAATGATGAGGCACCTGCCTGAAATGTTTCATAATTATCATTTATGGTAATATTAGCAGCATCAGCTGCAATACAAATAAATAGGGATTTGAGGTATTAGTTGATTTTACAAATTAGAAAAAACAAGGGAGTACACAAAGCCAATATTCAAGGGAATCCCATATACCTTGGTGTTGGTCCTTGTCTATATCATCCTGGTTTTGATTTATAAAGGGGTCATCCACATTATCCAGTCTCTGAAAGAAACCAGATACCTCATTAGCATCTAGAACACCATGATTTCTTAAAAAATATGATTTGTACAAGTAGTTGGTACTAGTTGCAGGTTTTTTCGTTATACTAATAGGAAGCACACTAGTAAAGAATAATTAACGAGATTCACATTAGCTAAAAAAGAAAACTAGGTATTGCAGGCACTATATGGGAAGGTACATGGTCTCTAAGTTTACTCATTTTTGTAGTAAAAGACACATAAACAAGCCATCAACCCTGCAACTTCATTAAAGCATGTTTATGGTGGGACATTCTCACTGACTGATTATATAAGAACCAGAAATTCAATACCATTACCATGGCAAAATAGGAGGTCTGTTGAAAATCCATAATGGTGGTTGCGTTAGAATAATGAAGTGACCCTTCAATCTCTCCCAGGTCTTGGTCGCGATTTGCTGGCAATGTAACTGATTCATATCTACACAATCCAAACAATTGAAAAGGCATAAGGAATAGGAGTTCAAAATCAATGCCCATCCTAGTACTTTATCAACCACAACCTTCCAGTGTAAACAATGTGGTCTGGATGTGGCTAAGGGAAGAAAAAATATGCAGTTTCTCTGACATCTATCGTTGCTTCATTGTGTTGCAAGTAAAATCGCCTATAACTAGGTTAATAAATCAATCACGGTAATTTTTGGAGTGATCCAATATCAAATTTCGAATAAAAACTGGCTACATCAATTCACAAAGATTTAAATTACGCATTCAAACATTGTTAATAAAGAGATTGGTGACACTCACTTGGCCTGAGATTTGCCTTTGGGAAGTCTAGTTGGATCTGATGGAGCAGTTTTAACTTTCCAAGCTTCATTTATTTCAACCTATGCAAAATTAGGAATAGAAATTCACAATTACATAACAACAAGTCATAATCCCCAGCAATAGGGTCCTGATCAAGTAAACCCTATGCGAATGGAGAAGATTGGTTCGATTGATTAAGTCAGCGAGAATTAGTGTCCTTACCAGTAGGCGGGTTACATCATCTTGATAAACGACATCAGAAATCCAAAGAAGAAACATAAATTAGTGGGTATGAGGAATTTAATTTCATAAAATCATATTTGAGTTTCAACCAACAAAAGGGGGAAATTATATACGAAATCAATGAAGCATACCGAAGAGGAGTTTCACTTTTTTCTCATAAACAATCACAACTCCACCTGGAATATTAATTTCACAACGAACGTTAAGATTCTGTCAGCAAAAATTCAAACACGAGAAATTGAAGTTGAAACGTTACCCATGAGAATTCCAGAAAGTCTGAGAGCCATTGGAACTGAAGGATTTAAAATTTCTTCACTGTATCAAAAGCAGCTGGAATTAAAAAAACTATAAACTCGTAAAATAAAACGATTGGTCTGAAAAATCATGGAGGAACATCTGACCAGATTTTGATAATGTTGAGCTTATTTAAGCTCTTTCTGTGAATCTTCGCATGCATCGTTGCCGCCATCCTTCAAACACACCCGTAAACAAAGAATTACAATGATAGTTCGCGATCGCACGCCAAGAGGTTAATTACTAGAAATAATATAAAATTACTCACAAAATCGACACACACAGAGCACAGAGCACAGAGCAAGCACGAAACGAAAAACAGAGTAAAGCTGAAGCTACGATCAAATAAGATAATCGCAGAAACAAAGAATCGAGAAGAGCTAAATTCGACATCAATAACGCACATAATGGGGACATTTCAAATTAAGAAACATAGATTACAGATCATATGCTCCAAAATCGAAACAGACTACATCATAGACTACCAAAATTACGAGATCTCTAATATTTTGTTCCCACAGATTAGCCTTGATTAGAATAAATCATATTTTACCTTTTGATTGTACATTTGCATCTATTTAATCGGTAGAATACATCCATCACAAGCGTGGTGATTACTCTACACTACAAATATCATATCTCGCGCCACATGATATCAGCGGCCATTAAATTTTCTTAATCTTAATGCTACATAAAACTTAAATCAACTCATTTCTGTAACAGAAATCATGACATTGCAAATTTCATTATTAAAGCTAGAAAATAGCGATAAATTAACTCAAAATACCCACCATATTTGGCCGAGAGGAGCTTTCCGAGCTAGTAGCTGGTGAGAGTAGAACATTTTGCTCCAAGTGTTGGCGAATTCTCAGAGACGAGAGTAAACGCAACAATAAACTTTTATGAATGTAGAGAGAGAGAGATTGTGCTTTAGGCGTGTGTGTATATATATGTGTGTGCAGAGCTATAGCCTATTGCGCGCGCAACAAACTGACAGAGAGCGAAGCAGAGAGAAATTACTGAATGCGGGAGGCCATGCGAAAAGAATGTTGTGTGTGCTAAAGTTACACACTGGTGCACAAAGTCTGTGTCCCCCTAGAAAAATTAACAGATTCATTTATTTTTTATAATCTCGAATTTCTAATGATCTTGATTTTAATTTTGTGGAAAATAACACTTCAAATCTCTTTCTTTCAATTTCGTGGAGATCCAATAAGAAATGATAATAGCAATGGTAATAACAGTAGTGAGTCATTGTAAAGAGTATGATTATTTTTATTATATTATTTGGTTGAAATTGAGAATAACTATCATTATTTTAAATTGTGTTTGATTTGTGAATTTTTAAGTAAATTAACTTGTCTTTTTCATTTTTATTTTATTTTTTTTTTTAGAGAACAACATTATTTAAATAGTTTTAATTTAAGCCATAAAAAAGTTGTTTTTTTTTTAATTTTTATTCAAAGGAATAAATAGAAAAGAATTTGAGTGAAATTTTTGGGTGCAATGACTAAAATGTTAAGGAATCGTGATTATACTGTAGCAAGTAATCAGACCAAATTTTTTTTTTTTCTTCATTATATTGTATTTTCTCCTTTCTAAAAGATCTCAACCAAACATCCTCTCATTGTTAATTAGGGTGTGTTTAGTTTTCTATTTCCTTCCGGATGTTATGTTTGCCATTTTCATTTTATTTTGGGAGAAGTACAAGTGATTATCGATAATCTGAATGTTTAGTTTCAATTTTAGTTTAAAATTTTAACTACTAAAAAAGTTGTATTAATGATTGTGCGAAAGTGAACATACTTTTAGGTTAATGATTTTGAAAATTTTGAGCTACAAGTTTAAAAATGAAAATATATGTTTGGTAAAGCATTTTACTGTGAAAAATTGGAGTTACAAGTTTAAAAATGAAAGTATGTTTAATAACGTAAAATAATTGTTTTGTGAAAATAAAATAATTTTATTTTGAAATAGTAAAAGATAAAATGAAAATGAAAAATAATACGACCCCATCAGAATTACCTGGCCACAGCTTCACGTGTCCTTCTCGTTGCAGCGTCACTTTCCTTCAACCAGATGACTCACCGATTCTCCATTTTCTCCATCAACTCACCATCATGGAGAAATTAGTCGAATTACCCGACCATGAAATCCTCATAGACTTCGCTCTGGGCTGCAAATGTCGCACCAACATTCGCCTCAGATCCCTCACCACCACCGCCCCTCTAGCTTTCAAAATCCAAACCTCCTCCCCCCACAAGTTCCTGGTCAACCCGCCGAGTGGACTCGTCGCGCCACTCGCCTCCGCCACATTCCAGATCGTCCTCAAGGCCCAATCCCATCTCCCTCCCACCTTCCCTCGCTCCCCCTCCGACCGATTCCTCATCAAAACCGCCGCCGCGCCCGAACTCAGCACCGACTCGCCCGATTCAACCCAGTCCGAGCTCGTGAACCGGTGGTTCAACTACGCCGCGCACCGCCCCACCCACGACGTCAAGCTCAAGGTGTACTTCGTCGGCCCTTTTCTGCTCAAACACGCAGTGGGCGCGGGGGATTTCGAGGCGGTGAGGAGCATTATCAAACGACAGCGTTCGGTCGTCTCCGAGTTGCCGGTTCGAGAGGCCGAGTCGTTGTACCCAGTTGCAACTCAGTACCCCGACATTGTGGGTTTGCTCCTGGAGGCCGGATTGAGGGTTGATGTGCACCGGGAAGTGTACAATGACGTCAAGTGGGCGTCTCGGGGGTGGACGGAATTACACGTGGCGGCGGCGTTTGATCGGACGGTGGAAATTGCGAGGCTGGTTAAGGGAGGCGGGGGAGTTGAATTTAGGGATAAGGAGGGGCGGACGCCGCTGCATTTGGCGGCGAGTAAGGGGCATTTGGGGAGCGCTAAGGTGTTGGTGAGCGCAGGTGCTAATGTGGACGCGAGGAGCAAAGACGGGCGGACGGCGTTGTACAGAGCGGCGGCGAATGGGGACCGTCCGATGGCGGAGATGCTTCTGGAAGCCGGTGCGGACCCCACCATCGGCGACGTGGATCACTGCCGTTCGGCAATTGAAGTTGCGCGAGATAAGGACCACGTAAGTAGTACGTCACTGTCGACGAATTTTGATCCTTGATTTCATTGATTGCTAAGAGAATTTTGATCGCATGTTAGCATTATTGGAGTTGTCTTTTAGAATTTAGTATTTTGCCATAGTAGGAGTAGAAACTGAATGGTCCAATCATAGCGAGAGATTATGAGATTTGAAAACATTAGATGCCAGAAATTCTTCATTATCAGAATGAGTATCAGTTGTCTATTGCAGTCATCACTTTTGATTTGAAGTTACACATTTATTCTTTAGCACAAGTGTTTTGAAGCAGCATTCTTGTTATCCTGGTTTCTGTTCAAGATATTTCACCGTAGAATCGTCAAAAACTTGTTACCCCGATGGGTAAATCTCTCTTATCTGTTGGTTATACTAAGAGCAATTCTGTTTTGAAGTTAGAACAGAGTGCATTTAGTGTCCATTCTTATTTGCCTTTGTAACCTATTGCAGGCTTTGAAGGGAGGAACTATCTTGTACTCTGTTTTCTCCCAGTTGCTTTTTGCTGTATTTATTTTCTCCGTGTAGGACACTTAATTATAAACCAGATGGTTCTTTGATGTTCATTTTATGAAATTAGTTTAGGTGATCCACATAGTTTGAAATATCAAAAGACCTGTACTCCGTTGAGTCGTAGTTTTAGCGTACATCAGTTGATTAGTTACAGCCTCATTTAAAAGGAGGTTTACACTTTTAAAAGTCTCAATAGCTTTATCTGAGCAAACACTTTCTTCACTTATTTGTATCACCTGATCCTTTGTTTTGTTGGTCTTGTTCATGACCAATTCCAGTGATGATCAATTTTGGATGAAAATACTTTTCAAGAAATTAAGTAGTGCAGTAATGATAGCATATTAGATTTAATGGGCTTGTTACATTCTAGTTGTAATTATTTTCGTATACTTGCTTGCCTTTAGTTTTTTTGTCATTATATTGTTACTTTCCATTATCTGTAATAAAATGAGCTCTGCTGGTTTCTTCTTGGAGTACCAAAAACTAGAAAACTATATGTTCTAAGATCTAAAAAATTAGTCTCTTCCTCCCTCAGGTTCCACTAGCAAACTTCCCTTAATTTTATTACTTCAATATGCAGAATTATATGAGTTTTGCTTTTGCTGGATTGAATACATAACACTAAGACCAGAGGATGCTTCCATGACCAAGTGGATGATTGACATCAGAGTTGCTTGTTAGCGTTAAGATTACTCTGTTCGGTGCATTATCTTGAAATTTCCACGGAAATTCTTCGTTGAGATTTCATGGTCTAGAAGACAGAAAAATTCACATCACATATTATTGACATGATAACATGATAAGTGTATAGCACAACTTGTCCTTTCTGAGAGGAAAAATTATGAAAATTACTGCATGTTCGAACTTGTCCCTTTTGAGAGGTCTTACAGATGCTACTTGAATTTCTTTTCCCCGGCATTGGCAGACATTTTCGGAGATTAAAATCTTACAAGGCAAAAAACATAGATAAAAAATAGTCCTTGTATTTGTGTGGGCATAAGTGAACATTGAATAGTGAATACTGTGTGACCGACTTTCTTTGCTGTTGCAGTGTCATCTTAATTTGTACCCAATATGTTCCAATTTAATTGTCGTTTTAGAGAAAAAAAATTGTTCCCAAATATTGGTCACGATTTTAGGAGAGAAATTAAGATTTTTTTCCCAATTTTGTCTTCTCCTAATTTTTGTGATAAATGACCATAAATGATTAATCGACAATCTGTAAAAGGGTATATTTGTCATTTTATACAAATAATTATATGTATTAAATGAATTTCTCAATCAATGTGAAACACACAAAAACAACAATTAAATTCGAAAGGAGGGAGCAAGAGCTTAAATATTTACATGTTGTGTTTTGCTTCATAATGATTTAAATAATCTACTTTTCACACTTCTAGCCTCTCCTCTAATCTTTATCAACATGTAGGGGGACGTGGTTAAACTACTTGAACGAGGCGAAGCAGTGCTTCAAGCTGCCAGGCGTGGAGAGCTTGAGGTCCTCGAATCACTCTTGGAGAAGGGGGCAAATATGGAATTCTGTGATCAATATGGTATGACACCACTGCACGTAGCTTCTATTAAAGGAAACAAAGACGTGGTGATGATGCTCGTTGAGTTTGGTGCTCGTGTGGAATCGCAAGACGGTGAAGGTCACACACCTCTGCATTTAGCTGTCGAAGGAGGCAGAATCGAGACAGTTGAAGTTCTTATATGTAGAGGAGCTAATGTGAATGCTAAGACCAAGAAAGGTGCAACCCCACTATATATCTCGAATTTGATGGAGTATGAAGATATAACACAACTTCTCCTAGACCAAGGGGCAGCATCGTAATTTCCCTAAACCGCATCCACGTCTACCTTGATGCATAAGCTATACCTGTAACTAGTTTGCATTTTGTGTGTATTTCTTAATAGTATTTTTTTTTTCATTAAAATGTGTTACTTTATCAGTATTAATTGTTTCATTAAAAAGTATTAGTTGTTTATACTGTAAAGTGATAGTTGTGAATCAGTTGTACGGTAAAATTGAACTTGCTCATTTTGGCTTGGTGTGACTCTTCGTAGACAGAACTTGCTTAGTGTTTGTGTTGGTTTTTAGGAAAAATATGCCTCAAGTGAGTATTAATAGGTGTATCTATCATAGTGGATAAGTTTTGTTCAGAATTTCTGGCAAATACTAGTTGATATTTTCAGTTTGGGCTGTTGCAATTCAATCATAGGTAGCTGGACTGGAGGTTTACTTTACCGAAAAACTTTAGGCTTGGATGTTGAGTTCTCTATTTCCAAATTGTGTTTTATCTTGTATACTTTTTATGAATTACATATGAATTTGGCAAAGTTATAAGTACAATATTATCTCAATATTAGAAATACAAAATTCAGTGGATGATTCAAACTTGTGTTTCAATGATTCCAGTGGTATCGCAATACAGTGTTGATTGGAAAAAAAAATCACTAACAAACACAAGCCAAACGCTTACTATTACTTGCATGTAACGTTGATTAAAAAAATTCTACATTTTATAGAATTATAGCCCAGTGAGACACCTATTTTTTTTTTAACGATTTATTTAACACAAAAATTTCCATGAGATAATTTCATGCATGAAACATGATATTTTTGCAGATTTTATTTGTTTTTTAATTTATTTAAAAAATTCATAAATCATGTAAAAATATTACTAGCATATGCAAGACTTATTTCACTGATTCAAATGGTAAAACAAAGTTCAATTTCCAAAAATGTTCCTCAAAATCTAACTTCTCAGAAGTTTCCTTTGTAACATCACAATGGCTCCAAAAACCGTTTCTACATACAAGATGCAAGCATGTGGATGTCCGACACCATTTTATCGAGATATCATGTTGAAAGAAGAATATCGAGAATGGAAAAGATCCATAACGATAAGTAGAAAGTCGATATTTTAACTAAGCCACTAGCCGAGATCAGATTCGGAGAATTATGCAATGAGCTAGGGCTTCTGGATCTTGGAGAAAAAGCACCAGAAATGTTTGGTGGACTGGTCTCCAGAACCAGTTGGTTAACAGACTAACCAGGTTAAGAGGAATCAGTTGAGTTAGGTATCTCAACTGATCAGACGATCAGACAAGGAGCCGATCAGACGATCAGACAAGGAGCCGATCTGAAGATCAGACAAGGAGCCGATCTGAAGATCAGACAAGGAGCCGATTAGTTCAAGATATATCATATTAAGGGGGAACTGATCAGATTGGAAGGTTATACTTTATAAGTCGATTAAGCTACGGTCAACAAGCAAGTTGTATAAATTTAAGGCTACAAATCGCATAAGTAAGTAGAGGCAACACAACAATGAAATAATAGAACTTTTCATTGATAAGGACCCGGAGGTCAGATTTACATTACAAATTACAAGTACAAAAGGACCCGGAAGTCAGTACATAAACCATAAACCCTAAGCCTAACCCTAGGAAGGGGGGAGAGAGGCTTTAAAGATTTTAGAGTCTGATGCTCCCATTCTCCCCCGATCCTAAAAGGGGCGTGAGAGGCCTTAAGGAAATCCTGAGCCACCCTCAGAGCTTCGGAGTGAGGAGCGAGAGCGGCCTTGAAGGATTTCTATGCCAGGAGCCCCTAGACCTGAAATCAATGGGCTCTCCAGCTGTTAAATGGGACACAAGTGCCAAAGGTTTGGTCACAAGGACCATACGGCCACTAGTGTCGCATGCAAATATTGAGTTTGATATACGAAGATCAGCTATTGTCTGATCAAGACCGTATACCAAACCCATGTTTTGTATCAGAATGAGTCTGTTGATGCTAATTCCGTCATCTCGATAGGCACACAAGGTGCATACGGTTAGGAGAAGTGCCTTCTCATTTGCTATAGCAGATTCGTCGCCTCGGTGGTAGAGAAGCTTTGCATTGATCGTATGTGTAATCTTCGATGATGACGAAAGCAGTGTGAAGGAACACACAGGGTTGATTTGAGAAGCTGAAATCATTGGAAAATGGTTAAAGGTTTTTGTCGGAAGTCTCACCGGAAATAAGGAATTCATCGGAAAGCATGGAGTATTAGCTAAAGAAGATGAATGGTTTATGTTGTGTTGATTGCCTAACACCCCAGGTCAATTTATAGGAGAAATTCAGGGGTATAAATGCAAATTTATTTTCTCTGAAGACCTTAAGAGAAATTTGCATCGACAACGCGTAAGGAACACGCGGCTAATGGTTGGATGAGTTGACGGTATGAGTAATCATAGCGTATCTATGCCATTATTACAGAATGTCAAATAGCGCCGATTTGGGAATCGAGGCAATCTTTTGACTCCCCGAAGTAAATGTTTTGGCGGGAGTTTGACTTAAGTGCATAGGAAATGCAGCCTGAATAGAAGAAGACTGAAGGATGAAGTGGATTAGATAAGTGGATCATATAAGTAACGAAGTGGATCAAACAGGAATCTGATCAGATGAGTGGAATATTGTTGGGAAATGCTTAAGGCTACCATCAGTAAGGTCAACAAGTACCAGATCAGATCACAGTGGTAACTGGTTGATTACAATATCAATCAGTCAGATACATTTCTTATTTATCCATTTCCTTCTTTCCACTACTTCGTCTTCTCAAAATTCTCAAAAGATCAAAACTTTCAAAATTTTCAGAAATTTACTTTCCAAAATCAATTGATTCTATTTTCACGATTTCTCAATCCTATGAATCAATTTCTGGTAATTTTTCTGTTAAGTACTGCATGATTCCATTTCACCTAGGTTTACAAGTCGTGATGCTATGTTTCTGTAATTTATATTGGATCAGCCTTGAAGGATTTCTATGCCAGGAGCCCCTAGACCTGAAATCAATGGACTCTCCAGCTGTTAAATGGGACACAAGTGCCAAATGTTTGGTCACAAGGACCATACGGCCACTAGTGTCGCATACAAATATTGAGTTTGATATACGAAGATCAGCTATTGTCTGATCAAGACCGTACACCAAACCCATGTTTTGTATCAGAATGAGTCTGTTGATGCTAATTATGTCATCTCGATAGGCACACAAGGTGCATACGGTTAGGAGAAGTGCCTTCTCATTTGCTATAGTAGATTCGCCGCCTCGGTGGTAGAGAAGCTTTGCATTGATCGTATGTGTAATCTTCGATGACGACGAAAGCAGTGTGAAGGAACACACAGGGTTGATTTGAGAAGCTGAAATCATTGGAAAAGGGTTAAAGGTTTTTGCCGGAAGTCTCACCGAAAATAAGGAATTCATCGGAAAGCATTGAGTATTAGCTAAAGAAGATGAATGGTTTATGTTGTGTTGATTGCCTAACACCCCAGGTCAATTTATAGGAGAAATTCAGGGGTATAAATGCAAATTTATTTTCTCAGAAGACCTTAAGAGAAATTTGCATAGACAACGCGTAAGGAACACGTGGCTAATGGTTGGATGAGTTGACGGTATGAGTAATCACATCGTATCTATGCCATTATTACGGAATGTCAAATCGCACCGATTTGGGAATCGAGGCGACCTTTTGACTCCCCGAAGTAAATGTTTTGGCGGGAGTTTGACTTAAGTGCATAGGAAATGCAGCCTGAATAGAAGAAGACTGAAGGATGAAGTGGATTAGATAAGTGGATCAGATAAGTAAAGAAGTGGATCAAACAGGAATCTAATCAGATGAGTGGAGTATTGTTGGGAAATGCTTAAGGCTACCATCAGTAAGGTCAACAAGTACCAGATCAGATCACAGTGGTAACTGGTTGATTACAATATCAATCAGTCAGATACGTTTCTTATTTATCCATTTCTGAACATCTTATATGCTTTATTTAAATAAATTGGTTTTCACTCTGTTTTCACTTTATGACGCATGCACTGCAAAACATTAAATGCGGACATGGGAATGTGTATTCAAAGCGTGTTATTGCGAATTTTTGAGTCCAAAATACGAGAAGACTACTTTTCTCAATCGTGTGATTAAAACTTTTTCGGCCGACTAATCTCAGCCACTGATTTCAAAACACAGACACTTGAGTACCTTTGGAAAGTTGTGCAAAAAGGTTTCCCTCACATACTATAAATCCAAATCTTTCTCAGAAAACTTCTTTCCACTACTTCGTCTTCTCAAAATTCTCAAAAGATCAAAACTTTCAAAATTTTCAGAAATTTACTTTCCAAAATCAATTGATTCTTTTTCACGATTTCTCAATCCTACGAATCAATTTCTGGTAATTTCTCGTTTAAATACTGTATGATTTCAATTCACTCTGGTCACTAGGTTTACAAGTCGTGTTGTTATGTTTCTGTAATTTATATTGGATCTATATGCTTACTTGCTTAATTGATGCTTAGATTGCTGGTTTGACTGAGTTTATTGAAATATTTTACTCAAACTAACATCAATTTGCATATCATACAGAAATGACATATCTTGTTCCACGATAGGGCCAAGGGAAAAAGTTCTGCAACTTCGCATCAATGAATTGAGAAAGATATCATTGATGAGAAATATGTAGTATTTTCAATCACCTCAAATCCTGAATCGTTGGAAATTCTGGAGTGCTTGCGAGCGTGTGGGCTTGAACAGTATTGCTCGAGACATCAGAACATTGTCCATACACATGAAGCCCTAGAGTTTCTATACAATCTACAGAAGGATGAGGACATTGATGTTGACCTGATTTCTTCCGTTGGTGGATTGGAAGTACGAGTGTCGAATGATGATCTCCAGAGGATCTTCGGTCTAACTCGAGGAAGCATCAACCCAGAGACCTACACGACTGATGTAGGTGAGAAGGACTTTCTTGAAGCCAAACTGTTGAGACCAGCGAACAAGGAGAATACAACGAATGTCAAAGCTTCCTACCTAAAGAGGAAATATCGCCTTCTCCTTGAGATCGTTCAGAAGGTGATTATGTGCTCAACTTACAGTCTTGATGTTGTCACTTCTTATAAGATCAGTGTCATGACTGCAATCATCAAGAAGGCTTCAGATATAGATTGGTTGGGTATGGTCAAGGCACGACTGCGGAAAGACTCGGGGAAGTTCGAACTGACCCAGAGGAATGAAGTGTGCTTATCTTCCAAGTGCTCCTTCATACACAAAATCTCAATCATTCTGTCCGACAAGCTGCCAAAGAATTATGAATGGTGTGAAGGTGTATCAAGCATAACACAAGGCCATCTTGGGCAACGATGAGCCTCTGCCTGGTCAATCTAATGAGGATCCTACTCCTTATGTGCCCAAACCAAAAGGAGAAAAGAAGGGAAAAGAAAAGGCAACTGCATCTTCAGAAGTGCAGGAAACGGCCATTCCAGAGAAGAGGTTGAAAAGGAAGGATCTGGCCAAGAAACCAGATGCTCAACTAAAATGTCAAGAGAGTTACTTTTTCCTTCGAAGATCGCCCTATTTTACGCTTTCGGCAAGTTCATAGACCGGAGGATCTTGATCTGTGTGGAAGGGAAGAGGAGATAGCAAATCGAATTCCGAGCACACCGCTGAGAGTAGAAGACGAAGGAATGAACCAAGAATGGGTGAGTGCAGATGAGGACCCGACTTGGCAAGGCTTCAACATTCCACTGCATCGCTATGCACATGAAGCTCCGATACCCTAGATCTTTATAATGGAGAAGATTGTGATAGGGTCAAGGCCGCTATTGAAGACAAATTCACTACTCACAAAAAGATCCGATGAAGCGGTTTGAAGAAGAGCAAGCAAAACCGGGTTGCGAGAAAGAAGTCACACAGTTGGGATGCATAATGTTATCCTTGAAAGAGAATGCAACTAGTAAATCCTCTTGCCGGTAAGCTCAATCTCCAACCGATAAACTCAAAGTTCGGCCGATATGCTCCATGAGACACGTGTACTACCGAAAATGTGCGGCATCCTTGAGAAAACCGACAACCACATGAATATGGGTTGGAAACACTTAAGAACTTCTACAGAGCGAGCAAGAAAGGACATCGAATTTGTTTCTCAGTTAGATTCTTTTTTAACCCATCATTCGCCACCGGATCCATTTTCCTCTTGTTGTTGAAGAACTCCGAGAGAAGATCACACCGTAGCTTTATTGCTTTGAATCAAGTCATTGTCCAACCTCTTTGATGAAACCAAAAAGGAATGAGAGAAGAAAGAAAAAACGTAATACGCTTGGTATCTATCAGATCTTTTCCGAAGCCATCAGACTTCGACTTGCCACCACTCCATCTACCGATCTTGTTCTTTGAATTAAAAGAAATTGTGGAGCAAACACAAAGAAAGAGATCATCGAGCACAATGAAGATTGCTCTTTTTCAGACGCGATTATTGCAGAGTCGATAAGATTGAAGACTTCTCTTCAAAGATCTGAAAAAAAGAATGGAAACCGATGATCGTGGCCAAGAGTCTTGAACTCGCTAAAAAATTAGCGTAAGAAGATTTAACGAGATGAACCCGAGCAAACTCTGAAGAGAAAGAAAGGCAAAGGCAAGATGGTGAAAGCTACTGCTGAAGATCAGAGTCAGGGCCAATTATTCTCTACCAAAAGCCAAATGTCTCCTGAACAAATTCAAGAGCAAACCAGACAGAGAATAAGAGAGGCCGCCATCAAGAAGCGGTTAGCAGAGGCTAAGGGACTAAACATCGCGATACATCCGAAGAAAGAGGAAGAATGGTTTCGCAGCAGAAGAGATTGCTTGGGAAAAGAATGCCCTTCCGCACCTGTTAAAGACATCCTTCAGGTTCGGCCAGATCCGCTTCGGATGGGATCAGATCAGAGCAGAATGGTTGTGTGATGTGTACATCCTGGAGATGATTCCGATTCATCAAGACCAATCAGAAAATGATGATGAATTTCGGAACTGGTTAGAAACGAAGTACCCAACCTTCTACCAGACGGTGATGAAGGAAGGGAAGATCATGTCACTGATACCTGAAGCTCCTCCCTTTGAACAACTCCTTCCACCTTTGCGTCCAGACAACAAACTAGATGCTGTCAAATTCAAGAATGCCTACTATGGATTTGCTGACAAAGGAGGGATCCATAGAAGTGAAGATCTGGACAAGCTGATGCAAAGGATGTACAAGATGTTTGGCATCCCCAAAGAACTTCAAATGTTCAAGTACACCTGAGGAAGACAACTTGGAATCAGATGATAGGTACGTTTTCATGTATTCTGTAATGCACACACCTATCTGAATGAAATATTATCTCTCTCTGATTCTAAGACAACATCTCATTGTCTTCTGAAGTATGTACTGTTTTACATTATCTACATTTCTACTCATGGTATCTGTTTTTCTGATTAAGTGTTTTGGTTCCATCAAAAAGGGGGAAATTGTTGGGAAATTTGTATTTAGTTTTGATGGAAGTTCCAAAACAGGTTGTAATAGGACTAGTCAGATATGTTAGCTGACTGATGACTTCGAATCAGATTAAGATGACCAGCTGAAATGTATAGATTGTCGATGTAAAGATAGGACACATATTGGGGAACTCAATATGTATAGGTCGTCGAATGTCGGATGACCGGATAAGGTCGATGATCAAGACTAAGACGGATCAAGACAAGAAGTCGATGATCAAGTGAAGACGAAGACATCGAAGACTCGGGGATGGACTCGAAGACTTCGGATAAAACTCAAGACTCAGAGAAACACGAAGACTCAAGAACAAACTCAAGACTAAAGATGATCAAGACATCGAGGCTCGAGTCACCTAAAGGTCAGAAGACTACCAAAAGACCAGAAGACCTACATCAGCCGAGTCTGCAAATTGTGCTAAGATAATTTGCATCAGAATACTCTACAAGTAGATCGATCGCTTATCCGATCGTCACCACACCTGGCGCCAACCAAAAATGGTACACCCGCATAAGACGAATATTCTACAAAAGGAATATCAATCGTCAAATGGACAAATCTTGAAGTGCCGCCTCAAAGCCAAAGAGAAAGCGACACGCGCACAAAAAGAGCCGATAATGCGGATTCGACGTCTGCGGACATAAACGGCGCTTAATCATGCCTTCGACGCGCCCGATATTCGGAGCACGTCACAATCATATCCTACAACCTACCTAATATAGTCCGAAATTCAAATTGCTCTCCAACGGCTCTTTTATTTTGTGGTCTATAAAATGGGATTGCTTTTCAAAATTGATGTACACCGGACGAAAGCGATCAAAAAAAAGCAAAAAACTATAGATAGAATTTCTCCTCAAGAACACCGAATTTGAAGATTATTCTTAAGTGTTCATCTCATTGTTCTTAGCATAGAAATCTCATCCTCTAGCTTTTTGGTCGCATAAACACTAGGATAGATTTCGATTGGAACCACAACAAATCTTTACCCAAACTCAAAGTTAGGTTAAGTTTGTTCTCATGAGATTTTATCAGGGATTCTAGTTTCGATTTCCGGATGGGGTTGAGCGTGAACTCGATAAAACATCTGGTTGGGTGCTGACTAACACATTAAACTAAGTTCATCGGTTAAGTTTGGTTAAGTTGGTCCTCGTGGTTAAGGAAAGTGGACGTAAGACGTTTAAAATAACCACTATAAAATCTTGTGTGCATTTACTTGCTTTTTTATCGCTTTTACACTATTACACACAACCGAGCTTAAAATTGCATACATATTCTAAGTTAACATCATGCACATAAGTAAATCGATTCGATCAGATTGACACCTTAGTCACCGATTGAAAACCGATTTGAGAATCTAATTTGATAAAACCGTTTTTTCACACGGGTATTAACAAGCTTCCGCGACTATCGATTAAACCGACAAATATCAAACCGACCGCCTCAGAACTCAAGAAGATTGAACATCATCCCAAACCGATTCTGACTGATCGATCAAACCGCAATCACACCCGACCAGACTAAAAGTTTTCGGTCTATTCACCCCTCCCTCTAGACTTTTGCCCTCACGAAACTCGCTCGACCCATGATTGTCTTTGGTGTGATGAGGAATTTTATGGTAATCAAGCGACCTTCTCGCCCTTGGTCCCAGAATTCCACAGATGCAAGTAATGATAGACTCGGCCCGACACTCCGATTTGTGAGTTTCCCGATGCGATTTGATTCTTACTAAACGAAGGTAGCTCGAAATGATGGAAACGGAACGCAGTCGCTAAGTACTCGTGAGGTCAGGGTCGGGTCGAAGGAATCAGATCGAATGAGGTCACGCTGCCCCGACCATTTCGAAGTGAATTCCACGCTAAAAACATTGAAAAACACGACGTTAGTAGGGCGGTGGATGCCGAGAGCCCAACTTGAGCGTCTGCCGCGAAGAAAGGACTTCAAGTCATAGACGAGTCGACTATCACGTTCTCCTGATCAGAGTATTGGCGTACGGTTGCTGCTTCCCGCGCGATCGTAGGTTACGCAGCGGGTCACTTTACCACCAATCATATTATCAAAGCCGGTAGTATTCTTGGATACTCGAAGTTGATGTCGATGCTTAATGTGCCTATAATCCCGGATCCTCACCCGAAGTTAACAAAGGTGTCAAATTCGACCGCGGAAAATCGGGTCCTGTGAACGCATCGCCAGGATACCGAGGTTCTCGCTTTCTCCACCTCAACTGGTCCGCGGAGTTGACAAAACGATGAAAAAAGGTCATGCCGCCGCCAGATTGTCGCTTATTGGCGGACACGGCGGTTATGGTGGTCTCGGCGACGATCTCGCTCTTCGTCGCCCCACAACGCTACAGGTTCGAGTACAATAACCCCGCCAACACTTGATTTGGCGGGTTACCCGACGCGCCGCCTTCATCGATCAAATTTTAGGTAGCTCGATCCCACGGTACTGGACATTATCGCGCTCATACGCCAAGTCGCCTTGAGGTTGGATTGAAGGATACAATCACTAATACACATTCTGGGCTTGACAAAAGGAAAAATGACCTTGGAGAGTTGTTATAACCGCTCTCCAAGTAATGATTGTCCAAGCTTGGACAATACCGAAAAAAAACAGTTGTCCAAGAATGACTTGACAATGATTTTTAACATTGACAAGTTTTCACTTGGAGAGCGGTTTTCAACCGCTGTTCAAGCATATACACTTGGACAACGGTTTTTAACCGCTCTCCAACACTTTTTTTTTTAAAAAAATATCGATTTTTAGGCACGGACCCACCAAGCATCTCATATATAAGTCACCAAGTCTCCCAATTAATTGAGGCAATTATTCGCTCCCATGGGGGACCGAACACGGGACCTTGGGCGCCTGAACGGGGATCAATTCCGCTCGGGCACTTGCTTTCTTGCGTTTACTTAATGAAATTAATTCTATATGTTCTAAAAATTGTTTTTTCTTACAATTTTTTACTTGTACTTTTTTTTAACTATCTTTCTTTTAAACTTGTAATACTTTTCCTTCTAAACAATTAATACTTTTCTATCAAAATAAATAATATTTTTCTTTAAACAAGTAATACTTTTTCATCTAAACAAAGTAATACTTTTCTTTAAACAAGTTATACCTTTCTATCTAAACAAGTAATAATTTTCTATTTAAACAAGTAATACTTTTCTATCTAAACAAATAATACTTTTCTATTTAAACAAGGAATACTTTTCTATCTAAATAAGTAATATTTTTCTTTAAACAAGTAATACTTTTTCATCTAAACAAGTAATACTTTTATTTAAACAAGTTATACCTTTCTATCTAAACAAGTAATAATTTTCTATTTAAACAAGTAATATTTTTCTATTTAAACAAGTAATAGTACTTTTCTATCTAAATAAGTAATACTTAGACAAAATTGAATTAATTTATAAGAATATTAAATATTATAGGTATTAATTTATAAGAATTATTAGTGATACAAGTTCGTAAGTGTAATATTATGAATTTAATATTATGAACAAGTTTTACATAAGGGTTTGTGTTAATCTCATTATATAAGACGGATATTAAAAATAAATAACACGAGAATTTAAAGAATAAAATATTTGAATTGTACATAAAAAGAATTTACAAAAACAAAAAAATAAAATAAAAAATACAAGCTTTACGAAAAAAAAAATTAATTCACTTGGAGAGCGGTTATGAACGCTCTAGAAAGCTTTTGATAAACGGTTCAAAACCGCTCTCAATCTTAAATCAAGGGCCGGTTATGAACCCATTTGTCCTGCTTTTGATCTTGGACGGCGGTTTTTAACACGTTTTTTTTTTTTTTAATTTAGCCCCTCTTGAGGGACCACTTGGAAAGCTATTAGAAAAAAGGGTTGTCCAAGTGAAGCTCTCCAAGCTCAAATGTGTATTAGTGAATGTTGAATGAGGTCGCGTCTGGTACTTGTGAGTGCACTGTGTTAGCTAGGAGGAACAAGGGAATGAGAAGAAATAGGGTGTTGGATGGGGCCATTGTGAATTAGCTAGGGTTTCTTTGATTTAGATGTGGTGGATATTATAATGTAACACTTACTTCTATTTATACTAGTGTAGGAATTGTTACTATTAAAGCCCGAGAAGCGTTATCCACGTTGATCAAATTGCTAATTATATTCAAAATGATGGTAGGCCTCCCTTTTCTAGGTGAAGCATGGACCATCTATTTTTAAAGGGATTAAATTTTTATAGTTCAGTAACTTTTTTTTGTTTTGAAATTTGTTCAGATTGTTTGGGATTTAAATCGATTTGGTCCCATAACTTTGGACCTTTATTAAAATGGTCACGTATGTATCACATGTTTCAATTTAGTCCATATGTTTCAAATTTAGTCTCAAGGCGCTTGGGAGACCGGTCAAACTACACTAAAACGGCGTCGTTTTGGGGAGTGTATCACACGCCCACTAATTTACGGCCGGAAATCTTTGACTTGCTTCGATTTGGACACGTGGCACTCACGTGTGTATTTTTACCGATTAAAAAAAAATGAAAAAACAAAAATAAAATTACACATCATTAATTACAAATAAAATAAATCAAATTTAAATTAAATATATATTCAAATTTGAGAATAATATAAAATAAAATCATATTTTGACCCTGGAAATCACCAAACACTTGGCTCCACCGCCTCTCGGCTGTCAACAAGCTTCATCCACCTCCTCCAAATCGGGCGCCCTCACCCAGGCATCGTCGGACGTCCCCCATCCACAAACAGGTCCCCGCCCTCGGCATCCTCTCTCCACCCTCGACACTCACCCCACCTCAATCTACCGCCATCGATGGCGCCGCGTAGTGGACCCCAATCTCGATCCGATGATTACACTTGCTCAAATTTGATTCAAGTCCAAGAATCTAAATATTCTTACTCCAGTTATATCCTAATTCAGGCAATATCCCAAACTTTTCGATTTCTTTTTCTGATTTTACAACCACCAGTTGGTGGAGATGCTCAAACAGGGTAGCATCCTCCACCATTACTTTTTGCCTTTCATCCCCTGGACTCACCATTTTCCTCAGTTTTGGAAGAAGGGTTTTGGATAAAGACGTGTGCACCGCAAGCGGAGGTGCTCCACCATGGCGCGGTGGCCGGATTCTTGATTCACTATGGGAGGAGCTCGGTTATGGAGGCGATGGCGTACCGATACGACGCGGATGAGTAGGGTTTTCATGGTGGAGGAGATGAAAGAGGGTCGCCGCTTGATGTGGCTACGGGATAGCTTTGGGACCATGGCGGAAGTGGAGAAGATGAGTTTCAATTTGGGGGAGTTTCAATTCGGGGTGTTTGTTGTTTTCGATTTTCGATTTTGAAAATCTGATTTTTTTTTATTTTTGGAGTGGGGAAGTTTCCAGAAAGCTTCAATTTTTAATTTAATTTTGATTTTTTTTATTTAATATTAATCTGATATTTGAATATATTTTTAATTTAATTTTGATTTATTTTATTGTTATTTAATGAAGTGTAATTTTTATTTTCGTTTTTTTTTTTAATCGGTAAAATACACATGTGGAGTGGCACGTGTCCAAATCGAAGCAAAGTCAAAGATTTTCGCCGTAAATTGGGCGCTGCGTGTGATACACTCCTCTAAAACGACGCGTTTTAGTGTAGTTTGACCGTCTCCGCCTTGGGACTAAATCAAGACAAATTGAAAACATACGGGACTAAATTGAAACATGTGATACATACGGGACCATTTCAATAAAGGTCCAAAGTTATGGGACCAAATCGATTTAAATCCCAGATTGTTTTGATTTTTTTATTTTGTAATAGTCAGCGTCCACGTCTGTTAAGAGCTCAAAAACCCCCAATTTTAACAGACACGTGACTTGTGCATGACTGAAACGAGATAATTTTATGTTTTCTAGAAAAAAAGTACAAAAATTGGACAATAAAAATAGTTTATGGGACCAAAATTTGATATATAAACTTTTTTAGGATGAAAAATAGATTACAGAAAAATTATGGGACCAATAATTTTTTTTTCATCCTATTATAAACCAATAATTGAACTACCCCTATTATCTCTTTAGCAGCATTCATCCAATAATTGAACTACCCCTATTATCTCTTTAGCAGCATTCATCTCATTATATCTCAATTCTTAAGTTTCATAAACAATTGGCACTAGAATTTCATGTCACATGTAACAAGTCAAATCAGCACTGCCCAGTACCCCACTACCTTTTCCTCTATTTTTGTTCTTTAATTTCAGCATGTAAGTAAAGTAATTCTTACTTTTGTATTTAATATTTAAAATTATGTTTAAACTAACTATGATTAAGTGTTCGTATTGTACTTTTACATGTGCTGAATAATTCTTTGATTTTTAATAAGTAGTAGTAAAACTAACCAAGTCTTTAAAAAAGATTTTAATTTACGGTTTACAATAAAATTCATAGAATTGTGTTAAAAAAGGAAATGTTTCCTGATAATTGCAGTATTCTTTAATTTGTATTAATAAGTATATTTTTTGCATGGTTCAATGTAAATAAATTGCATATTTTAAAATATATTATGGAGTACACGATGCACTTTGTCAGAGGCGGATAAAGTATGATTACATGCATACCCTCTTCTCCCTCAAAATATTACTACTTATATTATATTATGAGCATAAACATGTGTATATATTATTTGTGAATTTATGGGGCACACTTACATGAGACGTTCTCACGGTGAGATGGGGCATAAGTTGGACATTGATACTTAAACACTTTGTGAAGAATGAATGTAATTTGTGTTAAGTTGTACCCCGTCTCATGCATGGGACCATCTCATATGAGTTTTTGTCATTATTTATTTTAGATTATGAATCAAATATATTAATAAATTGTGAAAAATTTATATCGGATAATGTCGTAGTCGAAATACCCATCTCATTTTTCTTCTTCCGACAATTTAAAATTTCTTACACAATTGAATTCTATCTTGTTTAGTTTTAAAGAGTTGATTTTTGTATCTTATAGATGAGCTTGAAGATTTTGTCGAATTTTTATTTATGATAAGAGAAGAAACAATAGATCTCAGGGCTTGAAAGTTATTGAAAAAATTAATTTTCATGGAACTTAATTAGATAAATAAGTATAAAATATACCGTTTTATATATTTGGTTATAATTAAAGATGGTGTCCATCATCTTGTGGCAACTACAAATACAGAAAGAATATTCTCATTAACCACTAGTTATTTAGAGAACAAGCTAGAAATAAAAATAATTTTTGAATGATTACTTAGATACTAATATAAAGAAATATATTTTAAAAAAATAAATAATAATGACATTTTGAACCACATTCAAAGTATGAGATCGTCTCATACAAATGTGTCTCATTAAATTTTTAATACGAAAATCAGTTCAAAATATTATAAGTTAATAATAATAATATATATATATATATATGAGATTCAAAATATGAAGATAGGAAAAGAGATATAATATCTCATTATATAATTTTGATCAAATCCCTAACAACTTAGATTATTTAGATATTAATAACATAAACATATACTATTATATTACAATATATATATGTGTACATGTATTTCTCAAATTAACCGTCCAAACCCACGTTCTAAAATTTATTGGACTTATTCTTCCCCTCTCTTTCTCCTCTCCTTCGCTCCATCTCTGTATTCCTCAAAAAAATTCAGCTGCTAGCCACTCTCTCCCCGAAATTTTTGAACAGGAAAATCCAAGACACTAAAATATACATACACATAGCAGGAGCAAAATATCCGAATGTATAATATATATGATATATTTATATATCTTTAAACCTGAACCATCAACCATTAAAATAAATACTCTGTTTTATATCTTTTAATCTGCTGGTGTACGAAGAATAAAAAAAGGGACGAGTCGAACAAGAGATGAATGGTTGAACAAGCTAGATTATTAATTTACTGCATTATTTGATGAAAAAAATATTATACTAAAATAAAAAACAAAATATAGGAAAAAAATGATGGGACCACTAGAGACATGTCAAGAAACTGGGGGTGCTGCGCACTGCCCAACCCCAGCATAGACGAAACCGACAAAACCATACTATACATAATACATGCATGCATGTTTTAAAAAAGATATATATAAACACTATTATATTCCGTAGCTCTTCAAAAAAAGTTAAACCGCCTCAAAGAAATTAATTATGAAGTGGACCCTCTAAACTAGACTCACTATGTATCTATATATGTTTATTTTCATGCATTGTATTATTGAGAATTAATTTGAAGCATCATTTTGATGGATGTATTTGAAATTTATGGATTTTGCCTATAAATTATTACTCTTCAATGAATTTTTAAATACTTAGATAAGAGAAAATGGAAGAGAGTGAAGGGGGGAGAGAGAGGAAATGGGTGGAGAATGGGGATTTCACAAATGACATGGTTTTGATGAGAATTTGAAATTCTCCATTTTAAACTAGAATCTCAAATTTAAGTATTTGTAAATCCATTGGAGAGTGGTGATTTGTATGTGAAATTCATGAATTTCAAATTCATCCATCCATATGGAGCCGAGTCTAAATGAATTAAATACAGTTGCCTAGCATGGAAAATGAGAAGTATACTGTTTAACAAATACAGTAACCGTTTTCACGATTTTTTTTTCAATGATTTTAATTGTATATAGGTTAATTAAAGAGAAATGGCGCGTTTGGTACCATGTAAAATAAAATATTTTTATTTTATTACACATCGATTTGTTATCAAATTAAGGTGAGGGAGATTCCTAATGCAAGCTATTTAGAAAGTTTTAGTATAACACCCCTAAATTTTAAAATAAATAATTATTTAGATATAACAATAAAATAGAAGAGAAGCTCTCTTGTGAAATATTGCACACTATAAATATGTGCAATACATCATAATTAAAGTAATTTAGGTTAAATTTCGCGGGTCAGACTCGCACGGGTCGGGTCAGTCGGGGCGGGCAGGTTGTGGGTTGGGTGAACAAGGTGGATATATATTAATAGATGCATATCATTATTGACTATGTGTTGTAGCTCAGTGGTTTAAGTTTGCTTTTAATGTGTTTGGTCGCAGGTTCGATTCCTACTGAACACATAATTTTTTTATTTTGTCAAATTTTTGTTTGTTACTACATGTATATATGAGTGTTACTACATTGTTATATTGAAAAAAACTTCATATCTTAAGTAACACGTAATAAAATATATCGCAACACATAAATATTCATAAGGTAACATGAGTCACAAGGTAACACATTATTGTTCATATGGTAACACATGAGTATTCACATTTTTTTTTTGTCAAATTTTTGTTTGTTACTACATGTATATATGAGTGTTACTACATTGTTATATTGAAAAAAACTTCATATCTTAAGTAACACGTAATAAAATATATCGCAACACATAAATATTTATAAGGTAACATGAGTCACAAGGTAACACATTATTGTTCATATGGTAACACATGAGTATTCACATAGTATTACGACGATGTATGAACAGTGTTAAATATTACTAAAAATACATGTGTTACTATATGAACAAAAAGTATTACCATATGAAGAAAAACGTGTTACCAAATGAACAAAATCAGTACAAAGCGCAAAAAGAAATCCTCAGTCCAATTTTTTTTTTCAAATTGTTTTTGTGTGTTACTACATGAACAAAAGAGTGTTCTCCTATGAACAAAAGAGTGTTACTACATGAACAAAAACCAGTACAAGAGCGAAAAAAATCCTCAGTCCAAAATTACAGATTTAAAAAACAACTTGATTTGTTACTACATGAACAAAAGAGTGTTACCCTATGAGCAAAAAAATGTTATTACATGAACAAAAATCAAGATAAAAAGCGAAAAAAAATATGCAAATTCAAAATTACTGATTTCTGTAAAAAGCGTGAAAAGAGTGCAGAAGGATCTGAATTTCATCACACACTCTGTGTTGATGGGTAATCCAAACATTACATACATATTCTCTCTTCTTCTCGCAGAATCCACACCAAAAAATCAAATTGAAAAACCTGATTTCATCCTATGATCAGAGCAAAAAAGAATTAGGGCATGAGCGGGAAGAAAAAGTTCTTAAAATCTATGGGGTTATCTTTGGAAAGTATGCTTTTACTTTCTATAACCAAACTGAATTTTCTGTCTTATTTACTGAAATAAATTATTTATCACTGATGCTTTAAATATCATTGAATGATACATATATTTATTGCATAATTGTTCAATAATCAGTACACGTTACATTGTAGTTAATTTAGTGATACCAGATCACAGAAGATTAAATTAACAGTCCCTTGTAACTAAAAAGCACGCGGTTCGACCTAGATGGAAATGAACAATCCATCGTGAAAGGTTGAGGTGTAAAGGCTCAGATTGGCTTTGTCTTGACCAAAAGATTACACTAGTGCATGAGTGATGCACATTTGAACAGGACCTACATGAGGATAAATTCTTCAGCACTGAACCAGGAAGAATTAGACCTCAGTGGTTCGTTATTTCTTAATCTTCGTCCCTTAAATAGGATCGCGTGTGGTTAGTAATTATTGCTTTGACTTATGATGGGTAGAGAATCAATGAGATTCAATACTTTATATCTTGGACAATATTGCTGGTCACATGTGATTGCTAAGATTTAATACGAAGAATCGTGTGTGAGTACGCTCGTTTGATTTGCCCCCTTGGGAGGTTCATAAGATTTATCATACCAAATCTTGCAAGTGGAATTTGTTTCCGGTATGGATAATAATGTTGAACCGTTCCTTGACCAAGGACAAAAAGATATTAATTAATGGAAAGCTATTTCAATGGCTTGAATTAATTAATGGGCTAGATAATCTTAAACACGGGAAATAATAACTGGGAGCCATATTAACAGTAATATGGGTTAAGATGGATAGTGCAATATTAATTATGTAGTGGGATTAATTAATATTTATGGGCTTGAATAATATTGTGGCTCAATATTGAAAATTCAAAGTCCATTGGAAGGTCCAATCTTAATTCTCCTAAAGGCCCCTCAAGTAGCCCAAACATAATGTCCAATAACTGAAAAAGGTGTTTAAAATAAAATAAATTATTGTTGCTTATTTTTCCAAAATTTTCGAAAATAATAAAGGAAAAAGAAAAGATTTTCTTGATTTTCTTGGAAAGATTTTATGGAATATGTATTCTTGAAATACAAGATTATCCCATAAATTCAAGAAAAGTCAAAGATCCTATTTTTTCCCTATTTATTGAGATATTTTCGAAAACCCCTTAATATAAGGAGATGGGATTTTTATGGAATATTTTAATTATGGAGAAAAGAATATATTGGATATATTCAAGATTTCTTGGAGATCAAGAAAAAGATTTTCCCATCTTATTCATAGTGAAAAAATCGGTCACCCCTAGTATTATAAATAGGGGATGAATTTTTCATCCCCAAAAGCAATTTCATGTGTTGGAAAAATTAGAAATCCACAAAGGTGGTGCAACATAATTTTATTTTTCCTTTTGTTAAATTGTTTGCGAGTTCTTTCCACCGGATTGTTGAACAAGGACAAGGGAATACTTGAGAAGACCTTTTGGTGTGTTCGTGTGAACGGGATCCATCTTCTCAACGGTTGTCACTCAGAGAGGTTAGTTTACATAAACCCGTAGTAATTCAAGATGCTGCGTAGGATTTACGTGAACTATTTGTATGCATGATTGGTTGTTGAATTATTATTTGAATTAATATAGGATTAATTCATGCTAGTAATAATTGTTATAATTAAATTTGTATTTAAATATTAAACCCGAATAGATCCGGGCAATTAATTCCCCAATAACTGGTATCAGAGCCTCGGTTTCAGGCTCTGAATTTTAAATTGTAGTTTAATTCATTTTCATTGAATTTGAAATTGGATAGTAGAATTGCTAGATCTTTTTTGCAGGTATCCAATTGTCATGGAATTTAATGTGTATATTTATGCATGCGTATAAATTGTGGTTTTTTAATTCGATTCGTTCAAATTCGTTTTGCCTCTTGAGAAAATCCACGAGTAGATTAGGATTTGTTTGATTTGATCAATGTAATAGACTAGTCTAGATTTAGGTTTTTTTTTTTTTTTTTTTTGTAAAACAAATTGTAACCCGGATCTAAATCTAAGGTGAGATTTTGAGAATTAAAAGACGGGATCCGAATCGTTGTAAAGCGGCGGCGTTCGCGCTTAAACGCCAGGAGGCACGACGCGACGCAGACGCAGGCGCAGTGCACGCTGGCGCTGGGCGAGGCTGGGTTATTTAGCTGCGGCGCGGATCAATTCCGGGACGCTGTACGGCAGATAGGCGCTGCTGGTATGGCAAGACGGACGACGCGGGACGGGCGATCGCCGACGCTAGGGGGCGAAAGGCTTAGCGGGACGACGCTACGTGAGGGGCAATGGTGTGTAGGGCGATGCTCGGCATGGGCGAGGCCAGGCGGTTCAAGGCGTCGCCGAATTGTTTAGGATCGCCGAAAGTAAGAAAGCGACGCGCTTTAGTGCTGACAAGATGCACAAGAGCATCGACATCGGAAGGGCGGTCTGGCGTGCACCGACCCATGGTGATCTGTCTTACCTAGGCGTGATTTTTCGAGACAATCGAGTGGGAGAAATTCAAGACGGCGTTTCTTCAAAATCAAGCCAAGAAAAATCAAACCATGACAATTGGATAATTTGTGCCCAATATGTTTATTTTTCTGCTTTGCTTGATTTATGGTTGTGTTTTCTAGTGCTTTATTTAATTTGTTTAAATGTGTTTGCATGAGAATTGCCTAATAAAAAATCTCACCTTCAAAAATTACTAAGTATGTTTAAATAATTAATTGACAATTTTATTCCTGATAATAAAATTGAATTAATTTTGACCTCCATGATTTATTTATTTGTGGATTCTTTTGGAGAAATTCCCCCCACGGGACGGCCAAAAGATAGATTTCACATGAATAAATTCTGAATGGATGATTGTGGGTTATTATTAGTGGCGACGATGACCCTCCCCACGAGGCTCGATCAAAGTGAAGTAATAATTCTGTATTTAATCATGGTTATTACTTAGGTATAAAATTGATATGCATATACTTCCCCGAAGTCCCTGTCAATTTTATATTGGTCAAAATGAGCCAACTATTAATCTGGATATTAAAGGTTTATAATTTGTTTTCTTGTTTGTAACTCGCTTGAATGTGTTTAAATAATGACCCACCCCACGTGGCTTATTTAAACTGTTTTTGAGATGTTGGGCGATGCATGTTCATATTTTTTAAGATTTTAATATGATCATGTGATCGAACCTTGTGATATGTTTGTGCTTATACAAATTGTTATTTATTTCGCCAAAGCATGTCGCAACCTTTTAATCCTTTGTTATATACACTCAAAGAACACCAATTAAGCGGTGATAACTATGTTGTTTGGAAACGGAATATGAGTTTTGTCTACCGCACAAGAACATCATTGGGTTCTTAATGTACCCAAGCCCCGTATGCCTCTTGATGGATCAATCGATGCGGAAAGACACTTGTATAATATTTGGGAGCGAGCCAATGAACCCATGAAACGTGTAATCTTGACTTCACCGTTCGATGATTTGAGACACATTCATGAAGGTGTTGAGTCTGCTGCGAAATTATGCAAAGTCTTGAAGAAATATTTTTAACAAAAGACCGCATGATCAATCGGTTTAAAAATGACGACGTGGCGAGCTAAAAATGGTGAGGAACACCGTAAGGGAGCATGTTCTCGAGTAAAAGCGTCATTTTGACAAACTTGCTTATCTCGGTACTAATTATTGTGATGAGGCTCAAATCAATTTCTTTTGCTAACTCTTCCAAGGTGCTTGATGGGGTTTCTTGTAGTTTTTGTGATGAGTGATCACATGTTTACTATGGAAACTCTGCGAGAAGCCTTGGATAAAATAGAGAAGCATTTGGGAAAGAAAGACGAAGCATTTGTAACCAAAAGTCTTTTCTCAGAATCTAGGCCAGTGGTAGGCAAGATTCAAGAAAAGGAAAGAGGTCAGATCCAAAGCGAACTCATTACCAAGAAAGGTGAGAGAAAAACAACTAGCTGGATGGGTGTCAAGAAGGTACCAAAAGGAAAATGTTTTAACTGCGGTGAAAAAGGACATTGGAGGTTAGCCTTTTCCAAACCCAAAATGAATGGAAAGAAAGGTAATTCTCACGCACTAGTTGTTGAAACTTGTTTAGTGGCGTATGCCTCCCATTTATGGGTGGTGGATACGGGATCCACTGATCATGTTTGTTTCACTTTACAAGGGTTCAAACGGACCCGGCAACTTAGTGGGAGTGAGATCCTCATCACACTGGGCGATGCTACAAGAGTGGAAGTTGAAGCAGTGGGAGAAGTGCACCTGTCTTTTGAAGACAGGGTTTTAATTTTAAGAGATGTTATTTACGTTCCTAGTTTTAGAAAGAACTTAATTTCGGTTTCTAAACTCTACCTTGATGGATATTCGGTTACTTTTGATAAAGTTGTTACCATTTCTCTTTATGATAAATTTATCTGTCATGGAACGTTGTTGAATAATCTCTATACAATTAACTGTGCACACCACTCACGAAATACATCCTATAACACATCAACTGTTTCTGATAAAAGAAACGTTCATCAGACATGAACGAGACACTTATATGACATCTTAGACTGGGACATATTAATCCAAAAAGGATTCAAAGGTTGGTAGAAGATAGTTCATTGGAGTCTCTCCGGATTGAACCAATCCCAACTTGCGAATCTTGCTTGGAGGGTAAAATGACCAAGAGGGCATTCGGAGCCAAGGGGAATAGAGCCAAAGAAGTGTTAGAAATCGTTCACACGGACGTATGTGGTCCAATGTCAATCAAAGCAAGAGGAGGTTATGAGTATTTTGTCACCTTCATTGATGATTACTCAAGGTACGGCTATATTTTCCTTATGAAGCATAAATCTGAGACCTTTGACAAATTCAAAGAATTTAAGGCTCAAGCAGAGAATCATAGGGAAAAACGTATCAAGTCTCTACGATCTGATCATGGAGGCGAGTACCTCAGCGATGAGTTCTTGAACTACTTGTCAGATGAAGGGATTGTATCCCAGCTAACTACACCCGGAACCCCTCAACAAAACGGGGTTGCAGAGCGAAGAAACAAAACTCTTTTAGAAATGGTTAGATCAATGATGAGTTATGCGGATCTACCCAAGTCATTCTGGGGTCACGCTTTGAAAACAGCGGCTTATATTCTGAACTTGGTGCCATCCAAGTCGGTTCTCAAAACTCCCAAAGAATTGTGGACCGGGCGCAAGCCCAGATTGAGACACATGAGAATTTGGGGGTGTCCGGCCTACGTGTTGGACAAGAAAGCCGTAAAATTGGATCCATGATCAGAATTAAGGTTGTTTATAGGATACCCCGAGGGAACAAAAGGGTGTATGTTCTATGGTCCCGAAGATCAAAAGATGGTAATAAGCACCCACTTTAGATTTTTGGAAGAAGACTATATGAACGAAAGAAAGCCCAGAAGTGAGATTACCTTAAATGAGCTTAGAGGGCTAACCTCGGGCCAACCAGATAAAGATGACATACCAAACGACACGCTTACACAACCGGAACCTCGTCGTAGTGGGAGGGTTGTGAGACAACCCGAAAGATTAATGGGGATAGGAGAATCCTCGGACTTGATCCCCGGTTAAGATGAATCAGACCCATGGACTTACGACGAGGCAATCCAAGACAAGGATGCGGTTTCTTGGCAAACAAAGCAATGGAAGCCGAAATGGGTTCTATGGATCATAACAGAGTGTGGGAGCTGGTCGAACCACTCAATGGGGTCAAACCCATTGGCTGCAAGTGGGAATACAAGAGGAAAAGAGGACCGGACGGGAAGGTGGAAACCTTCAAGGCAAGGCTTGTGACGAAAGGTTATACTCAGAAAGAAGGGATCGATTATGAGGAAACCCATGTTTGAAACCCATGTGCGCGGAAATACCATGTAATGCATATAAAATAGGGGTGAGGGCAGAGTGATTCCAATTCTTTTTTTTTTGCTTTTAAGAACAATGTGTGTTTTGCTTATAATCGAATGCATATGGCAAGTAAGAACATAAAGCAGTAAAGAACACACGATTTTATAGTGGTTCGGAGTCCAACTCCTACATCCACTCTTCCCTATCATCAGGGGCACCAACTTAACTGACTTAACCGACTGGACTTAGTTTAACGTGTTAGTCCAACACCCAACAGATGTTTACCGAGTTCACACTCAAACGAGACTTATCTCCCTCACGGGATTGCCTACCCTCCCTTTCGGGATTTCTAGATGTGTATCGAGTTCTCACTCAACCTACAAACTTATCCTACCAAACTGATTTGGGTAAGGTTTGTTTGGTTTCCAACTAGGTTGAGATTTTCCCTTACATTTGTTTAGCCTCAATGCTAAGGATGGGAAAATCTCTCTAAGCTTAGGATATTACATTTGTGCTTAGATCTAGGGTAGAACACTCTTGAATATATGCGTGTATTACTTGCTCTGTGTTCTATGGTGGAAATGCTAGATGATTTGGCTTTTTGGATGTTTCACGCATTTCTCACTCTTAATTTGATGGAAGAACTTGTATTTATAGTGTGGATTTGAATGTTACCGTTGGAAGGAGTCACATTCAAATCCATACTATTCTGTAGCTTTTTGCAGCTTTTTCAGGCTTGTTGTCTTCCTCTCATTGGTCCACGTCAGCTGAATCTAACGGTTATATTCTTCAGGATCTTCTAAGTCTTCAGGGTTCTCTGAGTCTTCAGGATTCTTCTGAGTCTCAGGATTCTTGATTCGGTGAGTTCTCACGGACCTTGTCTAATCAATTATCGACACTCGGGCTTCTTGAAGTTGACTCTTGAACTTGGAAAATCTAACCCTCGGTCACTGCTTTTCGAGGCTAATTGATCATCAGTAGCGTTCTGATTCTCAGTGAACATGACTTCAGATGACTTCTCTTCGATGACTTCTCTACGATTTCTTCTCGCGATCCGGTATGCGATTTCGGTTTTTCGATATCGATTTCTTCAAATCGATCGATCACTCACGAGTCGAATCGATTATAGAATCAGTCGACATATCGGTTTATACGCATCGATTAGTACATCGGGTTAGCATATTAGGTTAGCATATCGGGTTAGCTAATCGATCTCGATCCGCGTCGATCTCGTCGGTCTCGTATGCTCTTCTTACGATCGCAACCTCCTCTTACGATCTGGTCATCGATCTTGATCGGTGGCTTAGCTTTTCTTTTCTTACGATTTTGCCGCGGCTCATTAGTTAACTCGGAACTCATCTTACTCTTACGATCTCGTCGGTCTAAATGCCGTAACCTCGTCGATCTCGATCATCTACATCCCTCCGATTTTCGTGAGTTCCCCCTCAATTTGTTCTCTTGTTCCCCCTCAACTTGTTATCTGTAGATTAGCTTCAAAAACACAAGTTGATAATGTTTTGTCATAATTCATCAAATCTAAAATATTCCAACAATTTCCCCCTTTTTGATAATGATGCCAAAACATTAAAATATATGCATTTTTACAGAAACGGGTTTTTGTTTTAAAAGATCAGTTCAGGTAATCAATTAAAAGTGATCTTTTGAACTCCTGCTTTGATACCACTTGTTGGTATCAGTTCAGATGTTCACATTGAAAAACAGTGATCTTTTGAACTCCTGCTCTGATACCAATTGTTGGTATTAGTACAGAAACGGATTTTTAAAAAAAAGATCAGTTCAGGTGGTCACTTTGAAATCAGTGAGCTTTTTGAACTCCTGCTTTGATACCACTTGTTGGTATCAGTTCGGAAATGGGTTTTAAAATAGATCAGTTCAGGTTGTCACTTGAAAGCTTGTGAACTTTTGAACTCCCGCTCTGATACCACTTGTTGGTCCCGGTTTGAAACCCATGTGCGCGGAAATACCGTGTAATGCATATAAAACAGGGGTGAGGGCAGAGTGATTCCAATTCTTTTTTTTTTTGCTTTTAAGAACAATGTGTGTTTTGCTTATAATCGAATGCATATGGCAAGTAAGAACATAAATCAGTAAAGAACACACGATTTTATAGTGGTTCAGAGTCCAACTCCTACATCCACTCTTCCCTATCATCAGGGGCACTAACTTAACCGACTTAACCGACTGGACTTAGTTTAACATGTTAGTCCAACACCCAACAAATGTTTACCGAGTTCTCACTCAAACGAAACTTATCTCCCTCACAGGATTGCCTACCCTCCCTCTCGGGATTGCTAGATGTTCTCGAGGAGTTCATTCAACCTCAAACTTATCCTACCAAACTTATAGGTTGAGATTTTCCTTACATTTGTTTAGCCTCAATGCTAAGGATGGGAAAATCTCTCTAAGCTTAGGATATTACATTTGTGCTTAGATCTAGGGTAGAACACTCTTGAATATACGCGTGTATTTTTCTTGCTCAGGTTCTATGGTGGAAATGCTTTAGATGATTTGGCTTTTTGGATGTTTCACGATTTCTCACTCTTAATTTGATGGAAGAACTTGTATTTATAGTGTGGATATTGAATGTTACCGTTGGAAGGAGTCACATTCAAATCCATACTATTACGTAGCTTTTTGCGGCTTTTTTCGGGCTTGTTGTCTTCCTCTCATTGGTCCGCGTCAAATTTGAATCTACTTATTTATATTCTTGAGGATCTTCGAGTCTTGGGGGTTCTCTCGAGTCTTGAGGATTCTTCCGAGTCTCGAGATTCTTGATTATTGAGACTTCTCTTGGCAGAGACCTTATACGTCGGGTATCTTGACGCTCGAGGCTTCGCGAGTTGACTCTTCGACTTGAACAATCGACCCCTAGGTCACCTTTTCGAGCTAATTGATCATCGATGGCGTTTCGATTCTCGGTGAACATGACCCGGATGACTTCTCTTATGATTTCTTCTTGCCGATCTGGTATCTGATTTCGGTTTTCGATATCGATTTCTTCTACTTTGATCGATCGGCTCACATGATCAGATCAGTATAGCATCAGGTCAGCATATCAGTTTATGTGCATCAGATTAGTACATCAGGTTATCATATCAGGTTAGCTTATCTGATCTCGATCAGTCTCATCTACTCCTCTTCTGATCTGCAACCTCCTCTTATGATTTGGTCATCTGATCTTCTGATCAGCTGGCTTAACTTTTCTTTTCTTCTGATTTTGCACAGCTCATCAGTTAACTCTGGAACTCATCTGATCTCGATCGATCTCGTCGGTCTTGTCTGCGACCTCGTCGATCTCGATCATCTACGTCTGATTTCGTGAGTTCCCCCTCAATTTGTTCTCTTGTTCCCCCTCAACTTGTTATCTGTAGATTAGCTTCAAAAACACAAGTTGATAATGTTTTGCATAATTCATCAAAACTAAAATATCCCAACAATACTTAAAAGCTGACTTTGAGTATAAGTGGGAGATTGTTGGGGTTATACTGGAAAGTATGTTTTTACTTTGTATAACCAAACTGAATTTTCTGTCTTATTTACTTAAATAAATTATTTATCACTGATGCTTTAAATATCATTGAATGTTACATATATTTATTGCATAATTGTTCAATAATCAGTACGTGTTACATTGTAGTTAATTTAGTGATACCAGATCACAGAAGATTAAATTAACAGTCCCTTGTAACTAAAAGTACGCGGTTCACGACCTAGATGGAAATGAACAATCCATCGTGAAAGGTTGAGGTGTAAGGCTCAGATTGGCTTGTCTTGACCAAAAGATTACATTAGTGCATGACTGATGCGCTGAACAAGACCTACATGAGGATAAATTCTTCAGCACTGAACCAGGAAGAATTAGACCTCAGTGGTTCGTTATTTCTTAATCTTTGTCCCTTAAATAGGATCGCGTGTGGTTAGTAATTATTGCTTTGACTTATGATGGGTAGAGAATCAATGAGATTCAATACTTTATATCTTGGGCAATATTGCTGGTCACATGTGATTGCTAAGATTTAATACGAAGAATCGTGTGTGAGTATGCTCGTTTGATTTGCCCCCTTGGGAGGTTCATAAGATTTATCATACCAAATCTTGCAAGTGGAATTTGTTTTCGGTATGGATAATAATGTTGAACCGTTCCTTGACCAAGGACAAAAAGATATTAATTAATGGAAAGCTATTTCAGTGGCTTTAATTAATTAATGGGCTAGATAATCTTAAACACGAGAAATAATAACCGGGAGCCATATTAACAGTAATATGGGTTAAGATGGATAGTGCAATATTAATTATGTAGTGGGATTAATTAATATTTATGGGCTTGAATAATATTGTGGCTCAATATTGAAAATTTAAAGTCCATTGGAAGGTTCAATCTTAATTCTCCTAAAGGCCCCTCAAGTAGCCCAAACATAATGTCCAATAACTGAAAAAAGGTGTTTAAAATAAAATAAATTATTGTTGCTTATTTTTCCAAAATTTTCGAAAATAATAAAGGAAGAAAGAGAAAATATTTTCTTGATTTTCTTGGAAAGATTTTATGGAATATGTATTCTTGAAATACAAGATTATCCCATAAATTCAAGAAAAGTCAAAGATCCTATTTCTTCCCTATTTATTGAGATATTTTCGAAAACCCCTTAATATAAGGAGGTGGGATTTTTATGGAATATTTTAATTATGGAGAAAATAATATATTTGATATATTCAAGATTTCTTGGAGATCAAGAAAAAGATTTTCCCATCTTATTCCTAGTGAAAAAATCGGCCACCCCTAGTATTATAAATAGGGGATGAATTTTTCATCCCCATAAGCAATTTCATGTGTTGAAAAAATTAGAAATCCACAAAGGTGGTGCAACATAATTTTATTTTTCCTTTTGTTAAATTGTTCGCTAGTTCTTTCCACCGGATTGTTGAACAAGGACAAGGGAATACTTGAGAAGACCTTTTGGTGTGTTCGTGTGAACGGGGTCCATCTTCTCAACGGTTGTCACTCCAAGAGGTTAGTTTACGTAAACCCGTAGTAATTCCGCATGCGTAGGATTTACGTGAACTATTTGTATGCATGATTGATTGTTGAATTATTATTTGAATTAATATATGATTAATTCATGCTAGTAATAATTGTTAGAATTAATTTTGTATTTAAATATTCAACCCGAATAGATCTGGGCAATTAATTCCCCAACAAGATCCGCCAGCAACCTGAAGAGAAGAGGAAGAAGAAGAATTCTGACCGCGTCCGTGCAGGGACGGATCTAGGATTTAACGGTGGGTGGGCTAAAAATTTTAGAAGTTTCGTCACATTAAAATTTTATATTTATATTTAGTATATTTTTAATATATTAATTTAAGTGGTGTCATATGGAACTTCAAAACATAAAACTCATCAGTAATTAGGTCGGAATTTTTCTATACTTTTATCAAAATATATTTCAAAATATATTGATGTTTATTTATAAAATAATTTACTTTTCTATTAATAAATAATATTTAGTTAAAATAAAATTATGCAACATATGCTCAATATTTTTTTAATCATTTCAAGAAACGTTTATCAGTTTAAAAAAATACCTCATTTAACTCATGTTAATACATTATTACAGTTATAATTCTCTTTTTCTAATATTAAAGTGTCCAAAAACTTATAATTATCACAACATATAACAATAAAATATAAATTATTCATACATATTCCTCAAAAGAAAAGGACAAAAATTAAGAGAACAATGTAGATATTTAATATTGAACAAGTTAAATAAATAAAAATACTAAATGAAAAAAATAAAACCATATTCAGATGACTATACTCTAAATGTTTGGGTGTGAGAGCCTCAAGAAAGCACATTCAAAATTACAATAAAATAAAATTTTTGTTGTGGATAAAATTCTTGAATTTTAATATTTTAATTAAGTTTTAATAAGAAAAGAAAAAAGAAGGAGAGACATGATAGATCATGAAAACATATTTATATCAAATTGTATCTTAATTTAATAACTGAATAGAGAGTGTGTTAATGAACTTTAATTTTACAGCGAAGATTGCATATTAAATATAAAATAGAAAATAATATTTGACTGGACTTAAATTTATGTATTGAATTTCATTCCCATATTATATATAGATATATAACAGATTAGTGGGGGTTTGCACTAGGCTGGAGCCCGGTGCAGCCCCCTAATAGATCCGTCCATGCGTCCGTGACCGCCCCAGTTTTGCATTCGGCGGCGTTCTATGAACTTTGGTTCTCACTTTTCCGATCTGCGCTGAGAATGGGCTGGCCTGGGCGGATTCACCAAAGACGGGCAGCTATTTATTTGGGGCAGATTGCACGGTAATGTTTTTATGCAATATTGCATACAAGTTTTTGTCAAAATAGAATTGGTTATAGTTAGAAATACTTAAATATTTTATTTTTAGCAGAATGTTATAGGATATCTATTAATCACAAACTTAATTTTTATCTCCTAATCAACGGGAGGTTTCCAAATCCCAGATTTATTTCACTTCTTCTAGATATATACAGCAGATTGGAATCTCAAACTCTCTCAAAAGAAATCTCTTTGTAGTCCTATAAATACAAGACAATATTTGTAGCTGCCAAAACACATTATTTTCTCTCTCGGCATATATTCAGGCAAATAATTTCTCCAGTTTCGCAAGTATCCAATTCGATTCTTGTCTTTTTTTTTTTTTTTTCATATTTTTCATTAATTAATTCTACTAGTAATTGCCGAGTTACAATCACTTCTTCTACCCCCAATTAGTTAACGACAAACTTTTAATATTGCTGCCTTCAATCATCTCATTTGAAAAGAGGTTGTTTTCTTCATATTTATTCATGGGTGTGTACGTGTAGGCATTGGGGTTATTTGCATAGATGGTTGAAGTATTTATGGAGTATTGCAATTTGGTCACATGTTGGTGTATCTGTAATTATAGGCCTGTATTAATATATAATTCGTTAGATATTTGATAAGATTTGAGATTTTATTTTAATAAGATTAATTAATAAGTGGAATTATTATGATGGGTGATGGACGTGAGGTTCAGTAATTAAATATGGATTTGATTTAGATTATTAGGTGATATATGTCATTATAAGCGGCTGAATGACTTATATTTAAATAATTCAATGACGTTGATATCCTAATTCCATAATCATTATTTTTAAATTCTGAGATTTATTATATAACTAATTACTCTAGGTGCTAAGGATGCTCCGCAAACGATTTATTTTACTTCGAGTGCAATCAAGATTTAAGGTGTGATTTCTTTGTCTTTATTAAATATTTCGTATGAATAAATTGTTTATATGCAATGTAATATGGTGTGATGTATATGATAAATTATTTACATGAGCATGGTATGATGATATGAAAATATATAATATTTGTAAAAGGAAATTTATAAAAGATCAGGGGCTTAAGAGAAGTTCAGGACTTAAGAGAGGTCCTCGGGAATCCGGGATTGAAGAGAGGTCCTTGGAAAAATCGCCGGCATGCACAAGAAAGAACACGAGACTGAAGAGAGTTCTTCGTGGGGGACCCAGTGGGATTGAAGAGAGATCCTTGGGAAAACCGTGAAAAATAATTAATTATTTTATAACGAGATGAGAAATTATATGTGATATGATTATTTGTGTTTGACATGATTACTTGATTTATTCATTTTATTTGTATGTTATATTTAATTTTGTCAAGGTGACCTCACTGAGCTAGTGGTTTTGTTCATACCATACGTTTAACATTTTACAGATTAAGGTAGAGTGCGGTGGAAGGACGGTGGATGCATCATGAGAAAAAAATTACTTTCATGTTGATTAGCATTTAAACTTAAATTGTATTTTTAATTTTGGTCACATCTTCTGGACAAATTTTGAATCTTCCTCTTTTATGTTTAATTCAACAAAGATTTTAGCTATTGATTTTTTTGAAGTGCATATTTATTTATTTCAATTTCCGCGGCAAATTCTTATAAAATTATGCATATTTGGCCTGCGAAAAATTGGGATGTGATATTAAGTATCTTTGATACATGATCTGCACCAAAAGCACTAAGTACACGTCAGTCTTGTGTTTATATCGAGAAAAAAATTATAAATAGTTATGTAACTTTTTCAAAGTCTAAATTTGATCTTTTTTATCTTTTTACATTATATGTTGTCCTTTTAGTATCAGAATTGGTCATTTCCGGCGAAATTTTAATAAAATGGACTTAGAATGGGAAAAATATTTTTTAGGTTAGTAACTTGGAGGTTTTTATTTTAAGGACAATAATTTTATAGATTTTGGTTTATTCGGACTCAATTATCCTACATTTACAAATTTTTTAAAACATATTTGATGTGCAAAAAAGTGGTCAAGAGATAACCTGAAATTCAACGGGATTCGTACGTTAAATGTTGAAAATCCTTCGAGCTTTGACTGTATGAACCTCGTCAATTTCAACTTAGGTACCTGAAAAAACACGTCGGAGGGGGCTCCGGTGCGGGCTCTCCGATGCTAAAGTCAGTTATCACTCTTAATCTCAGGTGAAATCGTATTCAATAGCTCAATTCAAAGTATTCAAGTGTAAGTAAGGAAAATTATGTGCTTGTGTAAGTATCAGTGATTGTCCCATTTATGTTACCTGGAAGGGATATTTAAATTCTTCTGGAATGAGGTTATCGCTTTCCCCCTCTCAATCCACCTTCTGATCGTGCCTTACCATTCCTCCCCTCTCTTCTCGGAACTGATCCACAATTCCCACGTCTTCATCTCTCTCTTCACGCGGATCCTCATTCCTTACCTTTGATCATAATCCAAAGGCTCCGCCTTTCTCGGACCCTTCAACCTTCTACTTGTGACCCCATGAAGAACCTACACGAAGCCAAAATAATATTTTTCGGCCAAAGGTATTCTCCTCTACGAAACACCCTATTGATAGTGAGGATGCTCCAACTTGTGTTTCACAGGCTTTACGGGACTCTCGTTGGCGAGACGCCATGTCCGAGGAATTCACTGCCCTATCTCGACATGGAACTTGGGAACTGGTGAAACCACCTCCACACTCCAATGTTATTGGATGCAAATGGGTATTTGTTATCAAGAGGCGTCCAGGTGGTTCGATTGATAAGTACAAGGCACGATTAGTTGCAAAGGGGTTCCACCAACGACCCGGATTGGATTATCACGAGGCATTCAGTCCTGTGGTTAAGTAGGTCACAATCCGTACAGTCCTCACGCTAGCACTTCATCACAAATGGGAGTTGCGCCAACTTGATATAAGCAATGCTTTTCTACATGGGACTCTCACTACTCCAGTCTATATGGTACAACCTTCGGGGTTCGTTGGTAGATCTAATCCAGATCATGTTTGTCTCTTACGGAAGTCACTATACGGCCTATGTCAGGCTCCTCGAGCTTGGTTTCAGGCATTGAGTGCAGCTCTAATATCCTTTGGTTTCACTCAGTCTAGAGCATACACATCCCTTTTTATCTATCGCCATTTGCATGATTATATGATTATTCTTGTATATGTCGATGATATGATTTTGACAGGCACAAGTTCGATACTCCTTGAAAAGTTAACGTCTCACCTGAAGAAGCAGTTTGCAGTTAAAGATCTTGGCGCACTCACCTATTTTTTGGGAGTGGAAATGATTCGATGCCGAGAAGGATTACTTCTATCCCAACACAAATATATGGTGGATCTTCTTCATCGCTTCAACATGGATGGATCGAAACCTGTTAGTACTCCAATGTCTACTTCGTCGGCTCTCACCGTTTCGGGCTCAGTAGATCTCACAGATTATCATAGCGCTATTGGAGGGTTGCAATACCTAACCATCACGAGACCAAATATATCATTCTCCGTGAATCGTCTAGCATAGGCGATGTCTTCTCCAACACATGATGATTGGCTTGATGTTAAGCGACTTTTCCGCTACTTAAAAGGGTCTATTAATCATGGCCTACTACTACGACCACCATCCACTCTCGATCTCACGGTTTATTCAGATTCTGACTTTGGTGGAAATATGAGTGATGGAAAATCTACTTCTGCGTACGTTGTCTTTCTTGGACCACACCCAATATCCTGGAGATCTCGTAAGCAAAGGGGGGTTGCAAGATCATCTACTGAGGCGGAATATCGGGCCCTTGCCTCAACAGCTGCAGAAGTTTGTTGGATATTTCAGTTGTTCCGAGAACTTGGTGTCTCACTATCCAAGGCACTGAAACTATTGTGTGACAATCTAGGAGCTACACGACTTTCTTTACATCCCATCATGCACTCACGGATGAAACACATTGTCTTAGATCTTTATTTTGTTCGAGACCTCTCTTCAAAAGGCATCTTCACCGTAGCTCATGTAAATACTCTCGACCAGCTTGCTGACCTTTTGACAAAACCGCTATCCCGAACACGGTTTCAACTTCTTCGTTCAAAAATTTCTGTTGCCGACGGAACGTCAATTTTGCGGGGGCGTATTAAGTAATAATTCTTCTAGAATATTCTTGAGCGTAATTATTGTAATTAGTCAAGATTGATTTCATTCCTTAGAAGTGTTGTACGTGTATATATTGACTATTCCCTCTGCATAATAAAATCATCTAATTCAGTGTAATTATCTTCTTTATATGATCAAGATCGGAACTGTCCTCTTCATCCCACTACTTAACTCACATGGATTAAGGTCTTCCAGACGTTGATCTCCTTCCATTCACATCCCTGGCCTCCTTGAATATTGTACCTTCCATTTCACGGTTCTGAAAGGTATGATTTAAATTACAAAAAAAACATTAATCGTAATAACTGAAAGGTCATGTCTGTAAATATGGAATTAGTTTCACCGGTGAACAAATTTCAAAGGAGATCTACTCCAAAAAAATTTATATACAATAGTGTGTAAATATAGTGGTAAGCCAAAAAAACTTGCGAGTTAAAATCAATTCAGGCATAGAGATAATATTATTTATTTAACATCAATAACACAGTGTAAAACATGTGATACTATATTATTGTTCATGTGACGCTACTGTTGAACTAAATACAATATGCATAAACATGTAATATTTGTCAATATCACCCGATCCAATCGTCGAGATTTTATTTTTTTTTGGGTCCGGATCCCATCATCCTGTACAGGATGCTCCTGTGCACTGAATACGACGTTGTTTCTGCATTTTTATTTTGAGTAATATTCGGGAATTCGTTTTATATCATTTAACTCTATTGTTGTTATGCAAAAAAAATCGTTATTATTATTATGAAAATTTTCACTGTTTAAAAATATAATGTATTTTTTAACAGTGATAATTTTTGTGCATATCCGTTAAAGTTTTTATGCATAACTGTGATAGTTTTTATACATAACAGTGATATTTTAAAAACCGAGTTCACGGTGAACTCGGATTCACGCAAGTTTTTATCTTTTTTTTAATGTTTTCTATTATTTAAACTTTCATTTTCTTTCTTCCATATATTTTTCGTAATATGCTGCCCATTACCTTATCTTATGATATGAGAATTGAGCGTGATTTACAATCCACATTTGACCTGTTTAACTTTTTCTTTTTTTTTTTATTATTTAACTTTTAAGATTTTCTTTCTTTCTCTCTCAATATCTAATCAGTCGTTATTTTCTTTTTCCACTTTTTTTTTTCTTTTTTCTCTTATTAAATTTTCTCTTTTCCCTAGCTAACTTTTTCTTAAATTTTCATTACTGTAATATTTTTTTTATTTATGCTACAATATAAATTCAAACAAGAAGTATTATTAAATTGTTGTTGTTTCAAAATAATAATATTTATCAATACATACAATAAAAATATATAAATAAAAATAAACACATGTTATAAATAAAAAAATTTATCACATATTACTAGAATCACAGTTCGTCAAATAATAATTCATTTCAATCTCAAATATTATCATATTAAAACAAATTTATCTCATAATAAATGTTTCAATATTAAAAAAGATGACATATGAATCCAAAACTAATTAATTAATACGAATGGGAAGTATCTCCACAATTGAAAAAGTATTAAAGATTCGGTAAAACAAAAAAAAATATTGAACATATCAATTGAGGGAGTAAATTACGCTCAATATCTCATATCATGAGATAAGGTAATGGGCAGAAACGGCACCGTATTCAGCGCATGGGAGCATTACAGGATGGGATCCGGACCCCAATATATTTGTCTATATTTTTGAAGTATGCACCGTACAATATTGAATTCAGTTTGTGAATGCAATGAATTACTCTGTTATTGCTAATTATGTTTAGGATGTATTATATTTTGGGGTTTAGTTGTAGCTTATGGGATAGACTAGTTTCAGTTTTAGCTTACATATTGGGCTTTGCCCATTTGTAGCTCTAGTTTTGTCCATTTGGGCCTTAGCCTTTCTGTTTTGTTACAAGGCCTTATTTGAGTTTTTTCTAGTTTTCATGAATTATTTATTAAAATGTAGTGTGCATGATGTAATATTATCATGATATTGTATGTAGCATATATATCTTATATATTTTTATTGTTGTCAACATAATATATACATAGTTGTATAATATACAAGTATATAATAAAATTTTATTCACATATTAATTTGTTGAGGAAATTGGTTTTGACCTAATTAGTTGTGAATTTAATTGGTTTAAAATCAATTAAATTAGTGTTTAATTGACATCTAATGATGGCACAAGCGTTTTAAATGTTTGAAGAATTATCTATTCTGGTGGTAGATGATCGTAGTATATTTTAATTTCAAAGTCGAATTTCGGAGTAAATAATTGTAATATATTTGAAATCTGAAAGCCGAATTTCGATGAGTGGGAAATTAAATCATGAGGTTGAGACGTCACAAACTACTTTATGGGTTAAAGTGTTAATTATCCCAAATATTGTGATTAGTGGGTTAAACTACACCTTATTAATATGAGTTAATTAGCATAAATCAATTATAGTGGCTAAGGAGCCATCATAAGACCACACGCGCTCTCACCACCCGTGCCTAGCCTTGGATCTTGCGGGCAAGTATCTAACCTTAAATTGGTTTTGCCTCTTATTGCTGATGTTGTTGTCGTTCATGCCAGAAGTAAAAAGCTTTCGTTCACGGAAAATTGATAATAATATTGAAACCAACTATTTTCAGGAAACTTGCTATTTACTCGAACACGTGATTTTATGGCGTAGAGAGTAGTGATCTAACCATCTAAACATTGTTACTTTTACTTCTAATTTTCCTTCTTTTTTTTTATTTCGTCACCTTGTAAGTCATCTTTGATGTTCTTATAAACCAACAATGTTTAAGATCAATTCATACCTTATATATGTCGCCAAGTCTCATAAACATATGTTAGATCCATGCACTCGCCACATTTAGTGAAAGCTAATCTTATGTTTCAGTCAAAATTAATATTGCGTTTCATTTTATTGTTTTCAAAAAAATCTAGTGTCACGTTTAAATCAAAACTAATGACACGTTTCATCTCTATACCCATTTGCACGGTGCAATTGGCGCACAAGAGACTGAGTCCAGCCTCAAGGTTGGCTTGAACTGTATTAAGCTGATTAATATTCATTCTGCCTACTTGAGGCCTTAAGGCTTTATGTGGATCAATTTCGGGTTTAAATTTTGGTTCAGGTTATTAGCACCGCCAAAAAAATTTAATAAAAAAATTCACACAGAAAAGGACTATTTTACCCTTTACTAATTTAAACATACCTAACCCAAACCCCCTAATTCATACACCCCACAATAAAGTTGTCGCCGCAACCGAGTCACCGCCGAGTTAGATTTTTATCCCATAATATTTACCAAACTTAACAGTAAAATATCAGAAGTTTCGAAAAATGAACATATAACTTTAAAAAAAAAAAAAAAAACTTAAATCTAAAAAAAAATCCATAAAAAATTAGCAAAAGATGAAGTAAACAATACGCATGAAATATCGAATCTGTTTATTTTTACATATTTCAGGCAAATATAAAAAATATCATAAATTTCGATAAAAACACGAAAAAAAGACCAGATTTGGTTTATTTAAAACGAAGGAAAAAACAATTAAGAAGAGAAAAAAAAAGAGGTTGTGGAGCGCGAGCCGGAGAGATGAAAATCGAAGAAAGAAGAGACAAAAGAAGAAAGCAGAAAAAGATGAGGGAGACAGATAAAGCGGCGGTGGCGACGGCGGGAGAAAGAGAAGAGCGAAAGCAAGGGGAAGAGAGTAAGGATAAATTGGTGGGGTGTGGGGAAAGGCTGGGGACGGCGAAAATTAGGGCATGTGTAGGGATTCTAAGGTGAGGAGATTGAATGAAAATTTGGAGATATCGAGATTGGGATTTCATACATGAATGAAGACAAATTTGGGGAAGAACTGGGATAAATTATGAGATTGAAAGGGCTGAATGGATGGGGAAATGAAAGAGGTAAAGAGATGGGGGGTATTATAGATAATTTAGGGGAGTGTACTAATCTAATCTGATGGGAAGTGTATCAATCCGTATGGTGTATTTACTAAAGAAGGGGGTGCGAATAACCTGAGCCATTTTGAATTTTATTTATTTATTGGCCCGGGTGAGCCCGAATTATACTATCCCATTGGACAACTGTGATGGAGTACGATGCGAGGACATGATAGTTGTGAGAATTTTTTCCACATCCTACATAACTAATGAGTTATATAAATATTTGATTAATTAATTAGTCTCATGTGTTACTAATGTGCAATCCCTCTATATACTACGGATTTTATAATATGTCCGTAGGTGGTCACAAACTTATATGCCCACTGCTTATGTGGCATATCACATATGCAAGGTCTCCATCATCATTTAATTAGTTTATTTAATTAATTCAATCTTCTCATTTATATATATTCCATATTTTATCTAATTTTATTAATTTTATTAATTTGTTTTTACCCGATCCGGACCCAATCCGGCCCGACTGGTTCATGGTTCACCCGGTCCGAATGGTTCATGGTTTAGGATTCATGATTTAGGATTTAGGTTTATATAATTAATGAGAAAATTGAATTAATTAAAGAAACTAATTAAATAATGGTGGGGACCTTGCATATGTAGCGTGCCACATAAGCGGTGGACATATAAATTTGTGTCCACCTGCGGGCATATTATCAAAACCGCTATATACTAATAGGGAGTTATTTTTGGATAATATGTCAATACTACAATAATTTAACCTATGTGTTATTATGTGAAAAATTTTGTATACATGTCATTAAAAAAATCTTATGTGTTGTCCTAGGTCATTAAAAGAATTCTTATGTGTCGTCCTATGTATCATTTCATTGTTTGAACTTTTCTATTTCAATATTGAATTGAATACAAAACCTAGATTTTTTGTGTATGCTGCCCCATGTCGCTTCTCCCGTCGCCTTTCACCGCTCGTCTCTCTCTTCTCTCGCACCCATTTGTCGTCTCAATTTCTCAATTGGTTTCTCAAAAGGGAGCCCTCTAGCTCTACAATTAATGTTGTTTTCAAAGAGATTTTTCAGAATCTTAAATGAAAAAAAAAAATTCATTATATGTGTTTTGACTTAGGGTGGTGTATTGGTTGTGGAGTCTGTATGATTTTTTTTAGACTTTCAAAGTCTGGTGGTATTCAATCCGGATTTTCAAAAGTCTTTAAAAATCCCGAGGTATTCAATACGGATTTTAAAAAGTTTTAAAAAATCTTTAGGTATTCAATAGTCTATGGATTTTCTTTGATTCTCTTCCAAAAATGTAAATAGATTTCACTCTCCAAAATCTCTTCTAACAACTAGAGATTTCTACATACTTCTCTTAAACCCTACGAAATTGAAATTCACGTTATTTTCTTGTTTATCTTCCGCTATTTTCTTTTCAAAATCTCTTTTTATATTTTATTTATTCATTAACGCAGAATTAAAAATTATAATCTTGAGAAACTGATTTATTGGTTATTGTGGTAAAAATGGTTTAAGAGTAAAAGTAGTTAGTATTTGTAAATTTGTAAAAGAAAAAAATTGAGAGTTCGGTTAAAAAAAAAAAAGACATAAGTAGAATAACTTGAAGTATATTCTTTTCAATCTTTTGATTTTAAATTCTTAATAATTAAACATAATTTCTCAAATTAAAAACACTCAAATTTGCATTTGCAAAGGAGAAGTTGATTAAATAATAAGCTTTAAACAGTTGAAAACACCTCCTTCAATTGACGTCAACAAAGAACGGAAGCTAATGCATGAAGAACGAATATTGTTAATGCTATGTGGAAAATGAGGCGAGGTATAACGATGATGAGAATTAAGATGAAAATAATAATGATGAATAATAATATTTTTTTTTTTTGAACTAATGTATTTTTTGTATTTTTCTAAACAGTTTAGATAATTTTTTTTATATACAAGTGTGTTCCATATACATTTGCATCAATAGTTCCAGCGCCGAAGTCTATGGAAATCCATGTAAATCAATAAAAAAAATGTATTCCACAATCCTATCAAGTCTATGAAAATCCATGTAAATCAATAAAAAAAGTCAGCCAAACTCTGTATGGAGTCTATGGATTTTCTAAATCCACATACTTTTTAGATAAAAACTTGGGTAGACCTGGTTCATCCCATGAACCCGGGTCAAACTTGACACATACACACGAAACGGGTCAAATATAAATATTCCAAACCTAATTTTTTTTCGCGCTTATTTCCATCTCTCCTCTCTCCCAACACTGCGAAATCGCTCCACACTCAGATATTGTTCAAGCGAAATCGATCACTCCCTGCAAATTTTCACGCAACGGCGACGACGGCGACTCTCTGCGACGCGAAGAAGACGACGCCTCCGCGACAGAACTCGACGGTTCGTCTTCTTTTCACTGTTTGTCCTTTTTCTTTTTGACGAAAATCGACGTTTTTCTTCCGCAATTTTGTTTCCCCACGCTTGTGAACGAATGTGATTGTTAAACTACTCCTTTTCTTCTTGCTTTTTTACAGATATAAATGTGTTGCTAATTTTTTTAAAAGCAAGTTTGCCTGTGACTCTTCATGCGACGGTGAGTCCTCACGCGACGGTGAGTTGGGTAGTATGATGGTGGTGAGTCAATGTACCGAGTTGCAAGCGTCTTCAATTATTCAAAATTCACCAAACAAAAATTGAGATCTAAAAAGAGAAGGGGGAAGAACAGTGAGAGTTTTTTTTGAATAAGAGTGAAAGTTTTATAGAATAACAGTGATAATTTAATAATATAATAGTGAGAGTTTTATAGAGTGATAGTTTTATAGTGTGACAGTGAGAGTTTTATAGAATAACAGTGAGAGTTTTTCTGAATGAAAGTGAGAGTTTTATAGAGTGATAGTTTTATAGCGTAACAGTGAGAGTTTTTCTGAATAGCAGTTAGAGTTTTATAGAATAACAATGATAGTTTATTAACATGATAGTGAGAGTTTTATAAAGTGATAGTTTTATAGCGTAACAGTGAGAGTTTTATAGAATGATAGTTATAGTTTTATGGCGTAACAGTGAGAGTTTTATAGCATAATAGTGACGACGCGAGAAAATTGAAATGCGATGGCGAGAGCCAACACGCGAGTGGAGCGAAAATTTGAGTGTACCCATCCTCAGAATGGGTCATATTGAATTAGAGTTCATAGAGTGAACTTGGTTCATAGGAGTGTTACTCTACTTTTTAAAGTCCAAAAAAATCCAATAGAATCTCAATTGAATACACCCCTCTTAATGTTTAATTATTGTACAAACTAATTACATCTATATTAATTTATGTTTTCCTTTATAATACTAATTTTATATTACAATATTGTTATAATAATTTTTCATACAAAATAATAAATGTTAAAATGTGTACTCCGTATTAATTAAGTTCATAGTAAAATATAATATTATAACTTAAAATTTTTAATTTATTTAAAATTTCGTATAATACACGGGTTCTACACTAGTTGTGGAATAACAAAAAACAAAGTATAGGGTGAACAAGTTTCACGGTGAAACTGGTTAATGAGTGTGACTTATATTACTAAAGAGTGACTTTTTCCTATAAAGGGTGTGACTTCTTATTATAAAAGATATTACTCATAAAAATGAAGGGTGCGACTTATATAATAACAGAGAATATCGTAATGAAAATTGAAGGGTGTGACTTATATTATTAAAAAGTATGTCTGTAAAAAAACAAAAAATTCAATTTCACTATGAACAAATTTCACAGCATATAACTCATAGCAAAAAGTTACATCACCATATTGCACAAGTTTTGCATTTGGTGGATGCGGCATTATTAGATTATAAGATCATAAAAGTTACCCAAACTTTTTCCGCAAAACGTGTTTATACTATAAAATTAATATTATTATATTTATAAATTAATATCATTATTTTTATAAATTAATATTTATATTCCCTTCATTTTTAATTAGATGTCGTTTTACCCTTTTGAAATATTTTTAAAATAGATATCGTTCTGAAATTTTCTCACTCTTTATCTCATATTTACCCTTAATATAATAATTTCAAATTTCAAATTTCCTATAAAAATGTTATGTGTATATTTTTTCAGTTAATAGAAATTGTTGTTAAGAATATTTAAATAATATTAATTAAGGTTAATTTTAGAAAAAAAATATGTCTTTATCTTGTCTTATTAACCAAAGAATGACATCTATTAAAAATATTGCTAATGCTATGTGGAAAATGAGGCGAGGTATAACGATGATGAGAATTAAGATGAGAATAATAATGATGAATAATAATGTATTTTTTTTTGGAACTAATGTATTTTTTGTATTTTTTTCTAAACAATTTGGATAATTTTTTTTATATACAAGTGTGTTTCATATACATTTGCATCAATAGTTCCAGCGCCGAAGTCTATGGAAATCCATGTAAATCAATAAAAAAAATGTATTCCACAATCCTATCAAGTCTATGAAAATCCATGTAAATCAATAAAAAAAGTCAGCCAAACTCTGTATGGAGTCTATGGATTTTCTAAATCCACATACTTTTTAGATAAAAACTTGGGTAGACCTGGTTCATCCCATGAACCCGGGTCAAACTTGACACATACACACGAAACGGGTCAAATATAAATATTCCAAACCTAATTTTTTTTCGCGCTTATTTCCATCTCTCCTCTCTCCCAACACTGCGAAATCGCTCCACACTCAGATATTGTTCAAGCGAAATCGATCACTCCCTGCAAATTTTCACGCAACGGCGACGACGGCGACTCTCTGCGACGCGAAGAAGACGACGCCTCCGCGACGGAGCTCGACGGTTCGTCTTCTTTTCACTGTTTGTCCTTTTTCTTTTTGACGAAAATTGAAGTTTTTCTTCCGCGATTTTGTTTCCCCACGCTTGTGAACGAATGCGATTGTTAAACTACTCCTTTTCTTCTTGCTTTTTTACAGATATAAATGTGTTGCTAATTTTTTTAAAAGCAAGTTTGTCTGTGACTCTTCATGCGACGGTGATGGAGACGGTGAGTCCTCATGCGACGGTGAGTTGGGTAGTATGATGGTGGTGAGTCAATGTACCGAGTTGCAAGCGTCTTCAATTATTCAAAATTCACCAAACAAAAATTGAGATCTAAAAAGAGAAGGGGGAAGAACAATGATAGTTTTATAGCATAACAGTGAGAGTTTTTTTGAATAAGAGTGAAAGTTTTATAGAATAACAGTGATAATTTAATAATATGATGGTGAGAGTTTTATAGAGTGATAGTTTTATAGCGTGACAGTGAGAGTTTTATAGAATAACAGTGAGAGTTTTTCTGAATGAAAGTGAGAGTTTTATAATATGAAAGTGAGAGTTTTATAGAGTGATAGTTTTATAGCGTAACAGTGAGAGTTTTTCTGAATAACAGTTAGAGTTTTATAGAATAACAGTGATAGTTTATTAACATGATAGTGAGAGTTTTATAAAGTGATAGTTTTATAGCGTAACAGTGATAGTTTTATAGAATGATAGTTATAGTTTTATAGCGTAACAGTGAGAGTTTTATAGCATAATAGTGACGACGCGAGAAAATTGAAATGCGATGGCGAGAGCCAACACGCGAGTGGAGCGAAAATTTGAGTGTACCCATCCTCAGAATGGGTCATATTGAATTAGAGTTCTAGAGTGAACTTGGTTCACAGGAGTGTTACTCTACTTTTTAAAGTCCAAAAAAATCCAATAGAATCTCAATTGAATACACCCCCTTAATGTTTAATTATTGTACAAACTAATTACATCTATATTAATTTATGTTTTCCTTTATAATACTAATTTTATATTACAATATTGTTATAATAATTTTTCATACAAAATAATAAATGTTAAAATGTATACTCCGTATTAATTAAGTTCATAGTAAAATATAATATTATAACTTAAAATTTTTAATTTATTTAAAATTTCGTATAATACACGGGTTCTACACTAGTTGTGGAATAACAAAAAGCAAAGTATAGGGTGAACAAGTTTTACGGTGAAACTGGTTAATGAGTGTGACTTATATTACTAAAGAGTGACTTTTTCCTATAAAGGGTGTGACTTCTTATTATAAAAGATATTACTCATAAAAATGAAGGGTGCGACTTATATAATAACAGAGAATATCGTAATGATAATTGAAGGGTGTGACTTATATTATTAAAAAGTATGTCTGTAAAAAAACAAAAAATTCAATTTCACTATGAACAAATTTCACAGCATATAACTCATAGCAAAAAGTTACATCACCATATTGCACAAGTTTTGCATTTGGTGGATGCGGCATTATTAGATTATAAGATCATAAAAGTTACCCAAACTTTTTCCGCGAAACGTGTTTATACTATAAAATTAATATTATTATATTTATAAATTAATATCACTATTTTTATAAATTAATATTTATATTCCCTTCATTTTTAATTAGATGTCGTTTTAGCCTTTTGAAATATTTTTAAAATAGATATCGTTCTGAAATTTTCTCCCTCTTTATCTCATATTTACCCTTAATATAATAATTTCAAATTTCAAATTTCCTATAAAAATGTTATGTGTATATTTTTTCAGTTAATAGAAATTGTTGTTAAGAATATTTAAATAATATTAATTAAGGTTAATTTTAGAAAAAAATATGTCTTTATCTTGTCTTAAAAACCAAAGAATGACATCTATTAAAAAATAGAGGGAGTATTATTTATTATGGTTTCAGTTTATAAGTGTAATAATATCGTCCCATCATAGATTTATTCTATTATTATGCGGTTTAGAAAAAAATATCTTATTTTGAATTTATTTAATTAAAAAATCTAAAATTTGCAGGGGCCCAATGTTAGTTTAGGGTTTAAATTTTTTGTAGTCCTATAACTTTGCTTCGTTTTGAAATTGGTCCCGATTGTTTTGACTTTTTAATTTTGGTCCTGTAAGTTATCAAAAATTTTGAAATTGGTCCTTTAACCTGTTGTAGCAGGTCATCAAACCGGTAACCGTCACCTATGTAATTATTTTATTTTTTCCTTTAATTTCGAAATGCCACTAAATTTTTTTAATCCAAATAATTTGTGTCGGGATTTTTTTCATATTTTTTTAAGAAGGGAGAATGGTTTTTTGCGTTTATTGATTTAATTTTTTTATTTTTAGGTCAGTTTAGACACAGTAAATCGAACCGATTCGTTTTGTCTTTTAATATACAAATTGTTTTAAACCCGACATAACACCTGACAAAAATTATTAGGATTAAAAATTATTAGAATTAAACAAAAAATATCACATAATTTTGCACCTTTATTTAAATGATCTCATAATTATCAATTTTTTCAATTTAGTCTCATATATATTCAATTTGATCAAATTTAGTCACAAATTGTTGGAGGTCGCTCAAAATTGTCCAAAACGACGTCGTTTTGGACACGTATCTTACATATTCCAATCAAAATTGAGGGCGCGTGAAACAACGTCGTTTTGGATAATTTTGAGAGACCTCCGGCGGTTTTAGATCAAATTGGATTAAATTGAATACATATGAGATTAAATTGAAAATTTTGATAATTATGGAACTATTTCAATAAATATGCAAAGTTATTAAACGATTTTGATTTAAATCACTTTGTTTGCATGCGCTGAATGATTTTGTGATTTCAAATTTTCATTATTTGATGAAGTGATCGATTTCCTAATGATCATTCCAAGGAATTGTTCTTAATTTTTAGGGTTCGAATTGTACCAATTGTTACTGTGTAATTATTAAATTTGGACAAAGTCTGATAAAGTGTTGGTCCCATTGAGTACAATTGTCTTTTCCCCTACAGTACTGAAGACTACTTTAAAGTTTAAATAGCACATGCCTTTAGTTACTGAAGAGTACTTTAATTACCACATGCAGTAAAATTCTGAAGTGAAGTAATTCAAACTTCCTAATTTGTTTTCTTGCCTATGATTATTTACTTTGAAATATTTAATTCTCACGAGATTATTCACTTGTATTTCCTGTAAGAATTGCCTAATTCTATTCTCCAACAATTTCGACCGGTCACAAAATAGAAAATGAATTTTTACAGTAGAGAATTAATTCAATTTAATGCTCAGGTTAATTCCATTTATAAAAGTTGTCATTCCCATAAATAGGGTTTTGTTCTGCATATAACTACAATCTAGGATCTATATCTCTCAATATTATACTCTCTTTTTTTTTTTTTTTAAAAGATGTCTTTCTAGAGTTTTTAAGACAAATTAAGAATATTTTTTTCTTCATAATTAAATTTAATTAATATTATTTAAATATTTTTTATCAATAAATATTATTGGTTGAAAAATTAAACACACAACACATTTATAGAAAATTTAATATTTAAAATTATAAATATTAAGGGTAAATATGAGATAAAGAGGGATAAAATATCAGAACGATATTTATTTTAAAAATAATTTAAAATGTTAAAATTACATGTAAATAAAAAAGGCGGAAGTACATATAAAAAAAGTTGCAACATTTAACTGCTCATAAATTGAGATTAAACCTTTTTTGGCCCCAGGTGTGTATTTTTAAAAAGGGAGATTTGTTATTTCTCTAAAAAAAACATAAATTATTTTACTAAAACATGATTTATCATTTGCAATAATTTCCCAAGTTGTTTTGGACACGTGTAAGGCCTTTGAGGTGTTTTCTTTTAGCTGGATTCGTAGATCCGGTAATTCTGTTGCTCATGGTTTAGCTCGTTATGCTTTCGTTTGTAATTCGCTTTATTTGTCGTCCTCTATTCCGGAGACGATAGTGAACGTTGTGGTTGTCGATTCTTTGGCTTCTAATTAATATATTTATCTTTCCTATAAAAAAATAATAATAATAATAATTTCCCAAGTTGTTCCTATTATTTCTCAAGATATAATTTTTAAGCAAGTTTTATGTGAGACTATTTCATGGTGCGACTGTTATCTCTATTCTATAAAAAAATTTCAATTTTTAAAATGAAATGTACTCTCTCTATTTATTAATAGATGTCATTCTGAAGTTTTTAAGACAAATTAATAATATACTTTTTTTTAAATTATCCTTAATTATTATTATTTAAATATTATTAACAATAATTGCTATTGACTGAAAAAATATACATACAATATTTTTAAGGGAAATTTGAAATTTGAAATTACCATATTAAGGGCAAAATATGAGATAAAGGGGAGAAAATCTCATAACGATATTTATTTTAAAAATATTTCAAAAGACAAAAACGACATCTAATTAAAAATAGAGGGAGTATCATTTTAAAAAAAAATGTAAAATATTAGTTTTTTGTGTAAAACTTTGAAAAAGTGAGCTTTTATTTTTGAAAAGTGATATCACTACACACGTTTCCATACAAATTTTTTGTCATAATTTATTTGCAATTATTAAAGTTGCGATAACATTTTAAAATATAGGGTTTCGTTATGCAATATCTAACTAAAATCCATTTGCACCAATGTCATTATAGGATGTATTTATAGTACAACTCAAGTGCAATTTAAATAATATTACCTTCGTCTCAGAATTATTTATTCATTTGTTTTTTATATGAATTTTTGATTGAGATGGAGGGAATAATATTTAAAGTGATAAAGTGATTTTTAGTTGAGGGTATTGTAGTTCTATATATGTTACTAATAAAACATATATTTTTTTGAGTAAAAGTAATGATATAAGATGTAATTTTAAAATGTTGTGATGGATCATTTTTTAAAAGGGATAATTAAATAACTTTGAGATGGAGAGAGTATATTTTTAAAAGGTATCAACTTGAATAGAATTTGATTTCCACACTTTTTTGTATTTTATCATGTGTCCAACCTCCTGAATCTTTAACATATGTTGACCTACTAAGTATAAGCCGTTGATTATTATTTTTTAAATACACATGTCTGTTATATATATATGTGTGTGTAGTGATATAGAACTCACTATTTAGTTTTTTATGGAACCAGATTAATGAGGTATCATGTCAATTCAGCATCTACATAATTAATTTTACTCAAATAAATTATAGAATATTTTATAATATACTATACCCTAAACCATGAACCATTCAGGTCGGATGAACCATGAACCACTCGACCCGGGTTCAGGTCAGGCCGGGTTGGATTCGGGCTGGGTAAAAAAAAAAAAATCAGTTCAGTTTTATTTTTTCTGTTAAGTTCAATTATTCTTTTACCCGACCCGAGTGGTTCATGGTTCATCCGACCCGAATGGTTCATGATTTAGGGTTTAAGGTTCATGGTTTAGGGTATAGTATATTATAAAACATTCTATAATTTATTTGAGTATAATTAATTATGTGGATGATGAGTTGGCTGACACCTTATTAATCTGGTTCCATAAAAAACCAAATAGTTGGTTCTATATCACTACTCATATATATATATATATATATATATATATATATAGATAATGGAAAATATAATTAAAAGGAATATACTTGATACGATGCACTCTTTAATTATAAACAGAATATTCACGGCTGCAACAACATTCATTTATTTTTCTGGAGCACAGTCCAGGTGAAAAAACGACATTCCAAAATTAATCCAACGAAAGTTTAAATATTTAACTTTTAAAATAATAAGAATTTGGAAAAAATAAATTTCTACATTTATGTCCTTACCAATTAAAACAAACTGCAATAACTTCCGAGAAGTTTCCTTTGTAACATCACAATGCCTCCAAATTTGAAACATGGCAATGCTATAATATTAGGTATTAGTATTGCATTGTTGATTCTTCAAAATCATGAAGACGATATTGAAGATGACACCTTTGGATTTCATGTAAATTGTAATAAATAAATAAATTCTTCAAGTTATAATAATCACTCGTGAAAAAGATGTAGCCACATGATAAATGCTTGAGGCCCACTTTTTAATTTGTTGGGGGAATAACTTAGAAGCCTTCCAACAGTCTGTTAATATCTTGCATATAATTGATACTTTATTACTGTTATCTGTCAAAATATGGGTCCATTGATCATTTGAAGCGACAATTTTTATTTATATCACATTGATTGTCTTATTAGAAAATTTTATTTTTGATAGGTTTAGGTATCTGTAGCAATTTTTATCGAAATATTTGATGTTGACAACTCGACATATATAACAAAATATTGATATAATCGTTATTTTTTAGTTTAAATTATCACGTTGATTAGATTAAACTTGGGTACATCCAAAAAAAAAAACTTTAGAAAACGGAAAACCTTAAAATAAATTAGCACTCTATCCACGATTTGTAATTTTTTTATTTAATTGAAGCCGTTTGGTTTTAAATTCATATTTACTATATCTACATTTCATTGCTAATTATTTTCTAGATCGAGTTTTTTATGACTCAAGTCAAGATTTGAATCGAATTGAATATTTCATTTAATAAAACTCTTATTTCATTGAATATATATTATTTACATGGATATATGAGTAGGGTTGAGGCGAGTGCAAGTTGCACATGAGACTTATGTTATTTTTTAAAATAAAATGAAACATGTACAAGTAAAAATTGACAGATTTTAATCCCGACTCATTTTTTTTTTAAATTTTCTATCAAATTTCTTTAATTTTATTTTTGCTAAAATTGTTTTTGACATTATGATATATACAATATATCATTTATAGGTCGAAAAGTTTCATAAAAAATGAGTCCCGGTTGAAATTGATCAATTTTTACTAGTATAAGTTGTATTTTGTTTTTAAAAAAATAGTACAAATTATAATTTAATGGTAAAAAGGGCAATTGTATAAATTGCAATTTTAAATTAACTCTAAAATTAATGTCATACCAAAATAGATGTATAGCAGCTACAGTAAAAGAGCTCTCTCTAATAAGTTCAATTCTTCTTTGCCATTTTTTTATGTTTCAAAATTATTCTATATCCTGAATCTTTAACATATAGACTCGGGATAATAGTGGTATGTTGGATATTTTATATGTCGTTAATTTAGATTATAGAATACATAGTAAAATATCATTTTTAGAACCGGTGATATCGTGGCCTTTCTAATAAACATCATGAATTCCTCATTCCTGAATTATTGATAATTATTTCCGTCTAAAAATCATAAAAGTAACTGTATTCTCACCTCAAAAGTCTCTTGAACATTATCATATTTTAACTGACATGAGTGACACGGTCCATATATTAAATAAAAATCATATTTTAACATGAGTGGCACACGTTTCTCTTCTCAAAGAGTATCCTAAATAGAATTTCACAATTCCTTCTCAAAAGTTACCTAAACTCGTTTTTAGGCTTTTAGCAATGAATAATAATGAATTAAAAGCCTCACACGAAAACATTTCATCAATCATCAGTTATGTATAATGATGATATATACAATATAAAAAAGACGGTGTTTTACGACAGTTTTAGCGACGGTTAAAACCGTCGCTACAGGGAGTGGCGACGGTTTTTCAACCGTCTGGAAAACGAGGGTCGCTAACATTTAGCGACGGTTTTTTCCAATCTGTCGCTAACTAGCGACGAATTTTATCCGTCACACAATATCGACGGCTTTTTACCGTCGCAACATAGCGATGGTTTTATCGACGGTTATATGGGCTCGGACCTGGGTCAGAAAACCCGTCGATATATTGTCGACGGTTATGACGTCATAAAACCGTCGTTAAAAGCGATGATTATCCATCAGTATTAGCGATGGTAATATCCGTCGTTATAACCGTCGCTAAATCGTGAATTTCTGAATAAAAAAAATGGCTCACGGTGGTTCGAACCCGGGCCTAGGGGGCGCCCGGGTGGGCACCGAACCACCCGAGCCACGAACCATCTCGAACTCAATCACTAAGGCTGCATTTGTTTTGGGACTCACACGGATGAACTTAGGACTTTGCTCCCCGTCTCATACGAGTTTGAGATTTATAATCTAGTTTTCAAATCCCACATTCAATCTACACCTACAAATACCTATAAAATCTATTATTATTCTTCTCAATACATCACACTTTATACACTTTATTATTCTTCTCAATGTAATATAATAATACAATATCAACATTGATTTGACATAAAGTTAAATCTCACACTGCTCAAATTCCAAAAAAAATACATACATTTACTATTCATTAAAGATTTTAAATCTCTGGATTTTAAAACCTTGACTTGCTCCGCACACTTAAATCCCAAAAAAAACACGCCCTAAGCATCTCATATATAAGCCACCAAACCTCTCAACTAAATGATGCAATTAGACCATCTTGAACCCAATCACTAAGCATCTCATATATAAGCCACCAAACCTCCCAATTAAATGAGACAATTATTCGCTCCCATGGGGAACCGAACACGGGACCTTGGGCGCTCGAAGGATCAATTAAAATTTCGGGCACTTGTTTTCTTGCGTTTACTTAATGAATTTAATTCTATATGTCCTAAAATTTGTATTTTTTTTCAATTTTTTTTTAAAATTCTTTATTTCAATTTTTTTTAATTCAATTACATTTTAATATAATAATTTATGTTTTTATTTATAAATTTTAATTAAATTATATTATATTAAAATTATATTTTTTTTACTTATTTTTAATAAAATTAATTCTATATTAATTTACAATTCGTTTTTTTTTCAATTTTTTTAATTCTTTATTTTAATTATCTTATTTAATGATTCAATTACATTTTAATATAATAATTTATATTTTTTATTTATAAATTTAAATTAAATTGTATTTTTTATTTATTTTTAGTAAAATTAATTCTATATTAATTTACAATTTTTTTTTTTCAATTTTTTTTAAACTCTTTATTTCAATTATCTTATTTAATAATTCAATTATATTTTAATATAATAATTTATATTTTTTTATTTTTAAATTTAAATTAAATTGTATTTTGTAATAGACACCTTATTACCAGGAGGATAGACCTCATTGATCAACTTACTAATCTGATTATAGGCTATTTGAGAAAGCTTGTTCTCAGCCTTGATAGTCATAAGTCAAGCATTGAATGACAACAGAGAGTGAGTTTGACATCCATCATATAGATCTTCGTCAGCTGAATCCGTCGCTCGACTGTGTTGTGTTAAATGGACAGGTTTTAGCGACGGATTTTAGAAACCGTCGATACCCGACGGATATAGCGAAGAATTTATCCGTCATTATTAGCGACAGTTTAGCGACGGAATTCAAAAAACTGCCGCCAAATCCGTCGCTAAAAACATAAATTATTAAAAAAAACAGGAATTAAAATTGGTTAACATAAAATAAATAAATTTAAAATCGTTCAAACATTTATTAAAATAAAAATAGAAATTAAAATTGTTCAGTCATACATAATTAAACATGAAAAGTTAAGCAGAAATCATAAATTGTTCATATAATTAAAATAACATTATTTAAAATGGATCTGCCCTCCAAACAGCCAAAATTGACTCACATACTTCGTGCCCAAGTTCTTCTGATAGGTTCACCCCTTCTTCCCTCCACTGCCTACGCCACCTGTGCATTATGTCATGGTAACGCCGTCCAGCAACCTTACAAAATGCTTTGTAAACTTCATTGGTCTTGAGATCGGGACTCCACGTAGTTTGTTTTTATATTTCGAATATAATAGGATAATTAAATTAATTGTAATCAATATATATTGAAATAAAATATAAATTTAATTTTATACCTTAAACTCCTCGAAATACATCCGACGTCGGTCAGTTGACACATACTTTCAACTGTAAGCGTTGACAGCAATTCCCACTATCATGATGCTGCGATTGATAATAGATTCAGCCTCGTGACCGGGTACAATACTAACACATTAAAAAATAAATACATAATTAATATTTAATATTAAATAAATTATATAATTAAACAAACAAAAAACACTTACATTCCATTGACGAGATTGATAGGCAAAAGGGATGAAGCAGCTGGGACGTTATTACCACCTTCAGCATTCATCTAAATAAAATATGAAATTTATAAATTAATTAAATTATACTCCCTCCGTCCCACACTCAATTGAACATTCAACTTTTTGGCTCGTGTTTTATTGATCGAGTTGTTTATAGTATATGAAATGATAAATTGACTTTTAAGACATGGAAGGATAGATGGTGGGTAACACTATCATACCCCACCTTAAAAATTTCTTTATCATTTCAAATATTAATAAACAACTCGATCGCTAAAACATGAGTCAAATAGTAAATATTCAATTGAGTGTGGGACGGAGGGAGTATATAATACAACTAATTATAAATAAATAAATGGATAAAAATTAAAATATTTACCGTTATATCGAAAAATACGGATGAAATTGACTCGTTCGCGTACACAACTCGTTACTTTCTGACGATATCGAATGCATATTGCTTAGGCCACGGGGGTATTTATAATATTGGATTTAGCAACGGATTTTCTAAATCTGTCGCTAAATACGACCCAATTAATGGCAGTTGCTTCGTATTCTGCACCATTTAGTGAAAGGATATCACTTTCCGTCGCTAAAACTGTCACTAAAACCGACGATTCGGATTATCCGTCGCTGAACCGTCGGGGATTGCGACAAGTTACAGGTTTTGTCGCTAAATATGGTGGATTTGACCATTTGACCGTTACCATCGCCAAATTCGTCGTAAATAGCGACAGATTTTAAAACCGTCGTAAAAACCTTTTTTTTTTGTGGTGATATTATGCTTGAGTTAAATGCAAAAGTGATCCCACAAAAACAATGTTAAGTTCTTTTATTAACAATAATAGTCTTTTTTGCATTAAAAAAGTGAATAATTAAAATATATATAAAATGACCATTTTAGAGTGTGGTATCAAAAGTGTAATGAGGAATTTCTTAAATAACCATTTTTTTGCTTAACCCTATTATGCACACAATCAATTAAATAAATTCATCATTATAGATATATGAACTAGAAGATCGGATCTATAAAAAAAAGAGACAAAAACTCGTATGAGACGGTCTCATGCATGAGACAGGGTACAATCTAGCACAAATTATACCAACCCTCCCAAAATGTTAAAGAGTCAATGCCCAACTTATACCTCGTCTCACCGTGAGACGATCTCATGCAAGTATATGCGGAAAAAAAATTGATAGATAAACAAAATAGTATTACTCAAAAATGGGTATAGGGATACCCTCAAAGAATGACAAAGAAAAAGTTTAATAACTCAACACTAGTATAGGATTACTCAACAAATCACTGAAGGAGAAGCAACTACGAATTAAATTCTTAACACAAAACCAACTCCACAACCTACCTTTTAGTTCTTCCACTTCTTTATCAACCGAACAAGTAACTCCCTCAAAAATCACAGTGTTTCTCCCTTTCCAAATTAACCAAACAACTCCATGCCATATTTTAGTACTCAAAAATATGATGTAGAATAGTAGTATCATACTAAATGTTTTAAATTTGAATGCAGAAGGGAAAAGAGACGTATATGTTTTAATTAGTTGCAATATACTCCCTCCGTCCTGGGATAACGTGCACATTTTTCCGGGCATAGAAATTAAGAAAACTTGTTTTATTGATATTATTTAAATCAATTATAATGATATTGTGAGTGTGTAAATTTTGAGCGTTTTGTCATTTTAGGAAATATACACGTTATCTTGGGACAAACAAAAAAGGAAATTGTATACGTTCACCAAAAAATACATCTAATTTTCAATATTTTCAATAAAATTGCAAAATTATTACTTTTATATTAATTTTCAGTATTTAATATATAACACGTATATATATATATATATACATGCACCTATATATATATATATACATGCACCTATATATATATATATATACATGCACCTATAATAATTTTTTTTAAAATAAAATTTTAAAGTATTCTCACAAACTAAAAGTAATCCATATCAATTATCTGTTTAAAATATTTATGAATTAATTAGTATTCAAAAACCTAATTAATAATTAATATTTCCTAAAAATTTCGGCAGAGTTTCGTCTTATTTTATCGTATTCCCCAATTAATCAAGATCATACGTGCATCCATTTCCGATTTAATCAATTAAAATCAATTAAGTCGGAACGCACATGTTCTACAACAAGCAATAACCAACATTCACCAACATCAATCACTCCACTCTAATGTCCAACGTAATTAATATATTAAATAATACTAAATAATTAAACAACTAATTAATAATATACTTACACAAATAAGATAAATTAATTAAACTAATACTAAACTAAGCTTAATAATACTAATGTACACGTATTAGCTAAAAATTAAGCTAAACTATACACTACAAACAGTATATATATACACTAAAATAACTAATATATACAAAATTAAGCTAAAATATACAACTATCAAACAAAATTAAATTAAATCAAATAAAAAATTAAGCAACTAATTCACATGGCACAATAATAAAATAATTAAATATTAATTAATACTAAACAATATTAAAACAAGTAATTCTAAATAATTAAACAATAAACAACTAATACTTATATAATAAACAAAACAAAAAAACTAACCTTAATTTGACGAAAATGCTCCCTCCGGTTTCGGTCTAGGTTGGAGGAAAGGAAGAGTGAGTGAGCGAAAATGGGATGAATTCGGTGGGGGGTGGTGGGGGAGATGTATTTATAGACAGACGAGTGCATTAAAGAGGGTGGTTGCCCTCGGTAAATGCACCTCAGGCAGACGCGCGTCAGGGCTCAAATTGGCGAGGGCGGGCGGCGGTCGGCAGGGCCCTCGTTGATTGTGCCGTTGAAAATGCCGAGGGTGGGCAGCCCTCGTTAATTGTGTCGAGCGCTTTTCTGAGGGTATTTGCCCTCGTTAAATGGACGAGGGCAATACTCTCGTTAAAGCCCTCGTTTATTTTAGCCCTCGTTAAATCTCTTGTTAAATACCGAGGGTTCTCTTACCCTCGTTAATTTTTCTCTTTAAATCAATGTTTTTTTGTAGTTGTTATTATGGGACGGGGGAGTACAAGAATGCTTCAAATAATTCTTCAAAATCCTAAAGGACAGTTTAATTCCTGATACATGATAAGCATTTGCAGATTCAGGATTTTCGATTGGGGAGATAGTATGACGAATAAGGTTTCAAGTCTAAAGAAGACTTAATATTAATTATATATCTATAGAATTATATAATTAAACACCCACATAAATCTAAATATTTTAATATATAGTTACACACGTACGTATATACAAGTGCTAATAAAATTTAGGGGCAGCAGCTCCCACTGGGCCCCAGAGGGCAATAAGTAGCTAGAAATGCCCTGAGAAAATTCATTCCGGGATTATAATATATATGTGCGGGAAAAATTCTAAATTTTGAAGTTTTAAAATTTTAAAAACCTCGTGAATAATTAATATGTATTGGTTGTATTATCATATTATTAAGAATGCATTATGATCAGATTAAAATAGCAGATGACGTGCAAATGTATCGAGCGAATAAAAATGTGAGTACATGTATATGATAAAGTAAAGTAGAATTAATAAGATTTTAAAATCTTTATTTTAAATCTCAAAACAAACTAAATTTGAGATTGCAAAGTCCAAATTAAATTGATTGGTATATATAGTCGCGAAACGAAGATATCATGATCAAACAACGAATTAATTACTAGGATTCATATCCACCTTATCATCATTTTTTTTTGACAGAATCCACCTTATCATCATTACTACGTACTTAATTGGCACCAAATGAGAGTTACATTATACAGCCTCCCAAAACTAAACTTCACACACTTTGTGAAATGTGAATTTAATTCCTTGTACATCATTGATGTACAATTTAAAACATGAAGAATTTGTGTGTGCGGACAGTATGTCGGCTAGGACCTCGTTTTTAGAACTATATATGCAACTTTATTATACTGAAATATATAATTTATTTGTATTGAATCGTGAAATTATTAATATGAAAAAATAGTTGTATGATTCAATATAAACAAGTTTCATCTTTCAATATAACAAAGTTGCTAGTTTAAATTAATAATATAATTAACGCATTTTGAACCGAACGATATGAGACTCGCTCGTTTTTAAATTGATGTTCATATGGTGTTGTATTGTCTTCAGTACGCATCACATGGGATGGAGTCATAGAGAACAGTCGTCCCCTTAAATTTTTGAAAAAGATTGATCATTATATATATGTGAGTAAGAAACTTTAATTTGTACGAATTCATCCCTTGATTATTTTGAAAGTACACTATAATTAGTGATATGTATCATTTAGTGCACATATTGTATGAATTGATTAATTATTTTGATATAAAAGATGAAACAAGAATTGGAATGGACGATCTTATATATATATATAGGCCTTGATCAATGACCATGAGATCTTAATTTTGCAGATTTTTTTAGATATTTTTGAAACTTGATTATAAAAAAGTATAATTAAAACTTGTAAAAGTACTTTGCATATTAGATTTAAAATCGAGTAAATCATTAATCTTCCTATTAGAAATGAATCGCACCACATATTTTTAATTTGTCTATTTCAATGCAAATTTGCACATGTAGCTTAATTTCCTTTTATTGTTTATTAATTTGGACACACTCACACAAGAACCAACATGAAGTCTTTATTAAGTTAATAAGAAAAAGCTTATTATTTATACAAATAATTAAATTGATTAATGAACTACAAAATTAGTACGGAAGCCGTTCAGATGACATATGGTCCTAATGCAAAATGTTTGCATATACGATGGAGATGTTGACGCATAAGAAATTGTCATAATATATATGATTCATATTGGGCAGCAATAGTATTTCTTAGCCACAGAGTTTCTGTAAATGGATCTGCATCCAAATATGTTTACAATTGAGGCACGTCCGCATGAATTCAATTTCTCAACAGTATGACTAGTGTGGACATTTTTATGTATGAAAATTTATAAAATTGTCATAAATTAATCATCTATACCTTAAACACTAAATAATGAATCCTAAATTATGATATTTTTCGGCCGGGTGAACCATGAATCACTTGGGCCGAGTGAACCATAAACCACTCAATTTTGTCTTACCTTCACCAATTACAGAATTTGATTGTAAATTAAAGTTTTTTCATGTATGAAAATTTTTATACTAGACTTTGTCATTGCTTTATCTACATCTTAATGTTATTGTCTTTATCCCGGTATCATTTTCTCTTTCATAATCTTATTCACAAGTCATCAACTTCATTTAATCTCTTTACCGCTGTCACATACTGTGTGAAATTAATTCACAACGCCATCATCTCTGGTCTCCAAACTCTATTGTATTTATTTTAATATAAGACTTATAAGTTATAAATGAATATAATTTTAATTTTTTATAAATAAATATTTATTTTTTAATGTAACATTTCAAATATAAAAGTAATACTATGCATAAATCATTTTGACGGTTGAATCACCGGTTTAACCGGTCCAACCGATTGAACCGGCAACCGATGCCCAGACCAATTTGATCGTCGATTCGATTATGAAAACACTAGTTAAGAGAACTTTTATTTGTTACTGTCGGAAAATGTGAGGATTATTAGTTAATTAATTATCTTGCATTGTTTAGGTGCTACTATAAACCTAACATTTACATATTAATATGTTATTATATATAAAAAATTATCTGAATGTGTTGCACTTTTTTTTCTTCCATATTATTATTGTTCATACGCATTATTATACTATTGTTTTGTATGCATTATTAATACTATAAAATGTCATTATTTAAAAATTAAATACTTTTAAACAATATTAACACGTGTATATATATAACAATAATATTTAAAAAAAAACAGCTGAGTTCGTGTTCACGGAGGCCAACTCATTATTATAAAGGATGTACCATATGTAAAGTAGCAAATAATTATTGAGATATTTTCAACCAGTGAACAGTTAGGTTCAGAAAGTAGAAGTGAAATGAGCAATGGTATTGGTACGGTGCACGGAATGTATTTTGTGTGGTACAGAAAACACACTTTTTAAAAGAAAATACTAACACTCTATTCATATGTTAAAGGGAAAAAAATTATAATTATATATATTAGCTATTAAAATATGGTACATGAACAAAGAACATAATATTATGGGGAGGTAAATAAAAAAATATCACTATAAAAGAAAAATTAATTAATTAGAAATTTAGAATGTAAGACTATAATTCATTTGATATTAGTCGAACAAAAAATGATCACCAGAAAAGATGAATTAATTAGATATGGGAGAATAGTTGTCAACTTTTTAACCCAACAGCTGGTGTGATTATTGAAAGACTACGAGACTCTAAAACTTAGAGGTGATTAGCATATAATTAATTAATCAACTAATACTATTCATACCAAGAAAATATTTGATAACTCCCTGAAAATATGATCTATAAATAACAACTGAGAAGTTGTTACAAAATTATGTTCCCATTGAGTAGAAAGTTGAGAAATGAATGGTGACATAATGCATTTTTTTTATATCAATACAAATTATTGGTCATAATCATATCAAGGACATGCACTTTAATAAAGTTCAATTAAATTTACAAGTCATTCTAATTAAGGCCTACAGAGTACATCATTAAATTTTTAGCATGTTCCCTTTAATAAAAGTTACTAACAAAGTGATTTTTAATAAGCATAAAAGTTATTATAAATTAATTTTACAGTGCAATTGTTTTTTTTCATTTTGCATGAATTTTGTATTATTATTAGTTGTTTCATACCACTAGCAAATCAAATTAACAATTACAGTGAACAAAGTGCACATAATACTTTATTTAATAAATATTAATTGTTATACAACAAAATAATAGTTGCAAACCAAATACAAGATAAAATTGTCCGACATTTTCCGTCCTAAAAATATGATCTCTTTTCTTTTTTTACACAGATCAATAAAACTTTATTTATTATATTGAATTTCTATATATAACTATAAAATTTCTAATATGTTCTTATTTATTAAATATAAAAATAATAATATTCAATTTCAATATACATTAAATATGTGTATTTAAAATAATTTACACTCTTTTAATAAAAAAAATGACTGTAATTTCGGACAAATAAATATTAAAAACAATATCTCGTATGCACTATGTGCATTGTTTAATTCAAGTATATTTTTTAAATATGCAAAGACTAAATTCTGTATGCACCAAGTGCATCGTGCACTGCATAATACTGTATATTTTAAAATTATATAATTTATTGCATTAAAATATACAACTTATTTACATTAAATTATAATATGAGAAATAAATAGCATATTTTAATATAAATAAATTAAAAATTTAATACTACTTGATTATAAATATACATTGTAAAAATACACTATGCCACCGCCCAAAACAAGAAGGGGGGCTATATTTTAGGAAAGGAGGGAAGTATATTTTACCAAACATGGTCAAATATTTTAAACTAAGCCCTTGGAAAAGGAGCAGCTATATATATTATATACAGAGATAAAAAAGGAAAGAACTATGAAAAGGGCTTAAAACAGAAAAATAAACCACCAAGTCATAAAATCCCGCCTTTCACTCTTCAGTCTCACCTCTCACTCTTATCAGTATCACTCTATCTTCTTCACCCCTCACTCTCATTCTCCCCATCCAAAAAAATGCCTCCCTCCCTCCCCCTCCCCCTCCTCCTCCTTTCCCTCCTCCTCCCCCTCGCCGCCGCCTCCCCCTCCCCCTCCCCCCTCACCCAATTCCGCTTCTCCAAAAGCCGCCTCCACCGCCCCGCCGCCGCCGCCTCTCCAACCCAAGAAATCATCCAGGTCACCCGCCCCCTCCCCTTCGACTCCCTAACCCCCGCCTGCACCCTCCCCCTGTTTAACCACACCTTCGCCAACACCATCGACCTTCCCCCCACCAACGCCACCTACTCCTCCCCCGCAAACTGCACATGGACCAATGCCGTCCTCCGCTTCTCCGCCACCGCCAACGGCTCCCAGTACGACCGCATCGCCGCCGTCTGGCTCTCCGGCGCCGAGATCCTCCGCACCAGCACCCCCGAGCCCTCCGATAACCAGATCTCCTGGAATTTCAACACCGACGTCACCAAATACTCCGCCCTCCTCCGCCGATCCAACACCTCCATCGCCGTCATGCTCGAGAACGTCGTTAACGAGATCTACACCGGCACCTACACCGTCAATCTCACTTTTCTCTACTACAACATTTCCCCCAATTCTTCCGCCAATTTCGCGATTCGACCTAATCTGAAATCAACAAAATCAACGATTATTCGGAAACTGAAAAACGCACCGGTGCCATTATCATCGATCAATTTGAATAAATCGCTCGAATTGAACGAGAATCCGGCCGATTTGATTCTCCCGATTTCAACAGGGGGAGAGGAGGGTTTCTGGTTCAAAATCAACACCGAATCTGACGAGGTTTATCTAGGAATCAAAATTCCCCCAAATACATACAGAGCTGTAATCGAGGTCTACGTTTCCTTTCACGGAAACGACGAGGTATGGTACACCAATCCACCAGATTACAACATTGAATTGAATAATCTCGACACGAAAAAGGGGCACGGCGCGTACCGCGAGGTTAAGGTGAAGGTTGATGATAATGTGGTAGGATCAGTAGTTCCGTTTCCTGTGATTTTCACCGGAGGTATAAATCCCCTGTTTTGGGAACCTATTGTTTCGATTGGGGCTTTCAATTTGCCTTCTTATGAGGTCGAATTAACCCCGTTTTTAGGGGTTTTACTTGATGAGAAAGTGCATTATTTTGGATTCGCCATAGCCGACGCCATTCCGTTCTGGCTGGTGGATGCAAATCTGCATCTGTGGCTGGATGACGAGGCGGAGAGGGTGCAAGCAGGGCCGATTAAGTACAAAAACCCGAACATGTGCGTCGAGCGTGAGTCGAAGTTTCAGCAGCTCGATGGGGATTTTGAAGTCGAGGGGGAACGAAAATGGGAGTTGTCGGGGTGGGTGAATTCGAGCGCGGGGAACTTCACTTACCACGTAACGGGCAAGATTGAGTTTGAGAACGAGATCAAGTTGAAGAACAACGGGACGTACAAAAAAATCGAGCACGAAGTGAAGTTGAAGAAGAAGGTGGAGGTTAAGTCGCAATCGGGGTACGTTGCGTCGAATTTGGAGGTTGAGATGAAGTACCCTCTCAAGATCAAGATGCAGACGTTGCCCAGGGCGGGGACGGAGAGTTATTTGGTTACGACGGAGCTGGAGCAGTCGTTGGAGGTGCAGAAGAAGATGGGGAAATTCGAGAGCAAATTACAGAGCAAACAGGAGTGCAATGGGTGGATGTTTGTTCTTGATCATGATGTGTTGTCGGGTTCTGCCACGACTGACCAGACTTACAAAGTGAAAGATAGTAACGGGTGCTATTACAGGAAGGTTTCCGCGGAATCAGGGGATATTGGTAGTGATAGCGAGAACTTCCTATGTGCCACAGCAGCGCCTGCTTAATTAATAATTAATTAGAGGTCGTTTTTGGGATGGATCATCTAATCTTCGGGTTGTCTTTAAGACGATTGCAGTAATGGATTGTGGCTGGCCTTCCAAGCGTAGGACGTTTGTTTGGGTTTTGGTGTAACGTTTTGAGGTTATTTAGGATTATTTTGTGTTCAAGATTCAATAAGTTTTGGGTGTATAATTATGAATGGCGATTTGAATAAAGTTTGGGTTTAGGTTGAGGTGAGTTTCTTTTGACTGTTTCATTTTAAGCACATTCTTGAACTACGGCATGAATTGTACTTTTCAGGATGAAGATAGCCCAGGCTATGAGGCTAATAAACAAGGTAATCAGTGTTTTCAAAAACCGGTTGAACCGGTCGAACCGTGAACCGCTCATATCGCCGGTCCAATTACTCCTTAAAAACGGTTAATTCGATTTTATTATTTTTATTATTTATTAAGTCACTTTTTTATTTTTTTATTATTTTTTTCTAAACCTCTCTATATAATGTTATTGTTTTTATCTCAATATCATTTTCTCTCAAATAAATTTATTCACAAGTCATTAATTTCATTTAATCTCTTTATCGTCGTCGCATATTGTGTGGAATTAATCCACAACGTCATCATCTCTGATCTACAAACTCTATTGTATTTATTTTAATATAAGATTTATAAGTTATAAATTAGTATAATTTTAATATTTTATAAATAAATATTTATTTTTTAATGTAACATACAAAATATAAAAGAAATATGCATAAATCAATTTAACGGTTGAACCGTCGGTTCAACCGGTCCAACCGGTTGGACCGGCAACCGATGCCTAGACCGGTTTGATCACCGGTTCGGTTATGAAAACACTGAAGGTAACTATCAAGCTCTGAATTTTTATATTAATTTTAGAAAAAGTATTATGTGTATCATTGGAAACTAAAAAGTAAATATATTTCTATTTTCAAACTTAGAATTGATTGTGTTCCAAAAATGTCTTTTTTAATGGATTATCTTGTGTTAAATAAAATCTTAAATTGCAGACCTATTGTTATTCAATTTTGACGTTTTAAATTGATAAAAGTCCGAAACTATGATCCTCATTCCTCAAATTGTTCTCTTCATTAATTTATGTATGTATCTAGTCCCAACTAGGTTTTATTGAATTTCGAAATGTAAAAATATTACTTTTAAAAGTACTGTAAATGTGCTTGCAATGTTGTTTCAACCGGGCCAAAAAAAAAAACTAATTTATGTACAATTTTAACACCTATAATGAAGCACTTATTCATAAGGATTTGGATCCTCTACATTTCGTTTTCGTAAATTTTTTGTAAATTTTGGAGAGAAAAAGACACAAAATAAATTAATATAAGAAAATATAAAGTGTGAGACCCTTGCATTGTGTCTTTCTCTTTTCGAAATTTACAAAAAATTTATACAAAGAAATGGAGATGATCCAAATCCTATTTGTAACCACACAATTCATTTCAGGAAAAAAAAATAACAAATCAAAATAGCATCAACAAGAATGGCGGTATCAGTCTCTGTCTATTCCATAATGGCAATTAAACTGGCATATAGCATCACCAAGATTGGTACATGCTAATTCAGAACTGGGACAGAGATGATCAAATATATATTGTGTGTATATATATAATTTATATATTTTTATCTAGTTTCTAGTCCCAATTAAATATTTTGGCAAAAATTGAGATGGGACCAATCAAGCATAAGATAAGATAGATATAATTTAGTACGAATCAACATTCATTATTTTTAAAATGTTAAAGTGTAAATGCTCAAATTATATTTCAATTTTATTAGTGAGATAGTCTCACACAAGTGTGTCTCTTAAATTTTTACTGAATTTCGCTAATTTTTTTACGTCAATATAAATGTTATACTTTTTTTTTTCGAAAGCAAAGAAACTTAGTTTATTCCTTTGCAAGAGCAATTATTCGACGGAAGTCCAACCACAAAGTTCGGTGGATCAATCCAAACATAAGGGCTCTCAAAAGATCGAGAAGCCCGGGCAAGCGCATGAGCCATAGAATTGGCATCTCGCTTTACAAAACCAACCGATAAATTCGGTTTACAAGAAAGAATTAACTTACACTTCAGAATGAAGTCCCCAAAAATCGTATCCATCATTTTTTTTCGGACGAGATCACATCTGTAACTAGTTTAGCATCTCCTTCTATTTTGATTACGCCCAAGTTTAATTGTTCCGCCCAAGAGAGGGCCTCAACAAAGCCCATAGCCTCTCCTACTTCCACGTCTACACAGCCTGGAAAATTAATAGTGCGACCTGCAATGAAGGTACCGCTGCTATCCCTCAATACCATTCCCACCCCTGTCAGGAATAGTTTATTAAAAAAAGCCGCATCTACATTGATCTTAAACTCTCCCTCATTCGGAGGATGCCAAGCTTTGCAAGTCGGCTGCATCGTGCGCCTTGAACAGGTAACACGCAGCTCTTCCCATTCTTTTAAAAATACCTTCGCCGCTCTGATAGCCTCCATCGGTGATTTGCATCTGCCCTCCCATAGTTTTGCATTTCTCTCTTTCCAAATTTGCCACAAAATTGTGGGGCTATTTAAGAAGTCGGAGGATAAGTTCCTGCAAAGACTCAACCTAATAGATCGTTGCATCAATGATGGACCACAGATCAGCCTCCATCCAGCACCCCACCGTGAACTCACACTCCGTAAAGAGATGCCATGACGTCTCGGGACATTGGCCGCAAAACACACAGCTTGTGTCAATCGTTATCTTCTTCACAAACAGGTTAGTTCTATGAGGTAGGCAATCCCGGCACATTCTCCACACACTATCTTTCACTCGTGGCGGGGCTTTCAACCTCCATAAATTCCTCCATTCACCTTCTACCTCTAATTCCGGATCGAAAGCCAGAGCCGTGGCCAGCCTGTAGCCCGATTTTACGGAGTATCGCCCGTCTCTACTAAAATGCCACACCAACTTGTCGTTACATCCTACAGGCGCAACCGGTGCGCGTAATACCTTAACAATGTCTTCCTCGTCCAAGATACTCTCAACCAAATCCCTGTTCCATAAAGAAGTTCCTGGAACCAAGAGTTCAGACACCTTCAAAGTTTCCAGCTCGGCGAGATGCGGTGTTTGAATGTAAAAATTGTTATCGTAATTCAGCCATGCATCATTCCACACCGAGACATTCTCCCCACTTCCAATTTTCCATCTAACACCTCTTCGAACCAAGTCCTGACCAGCCATAATGCTGGTCCAAGTATAGCTCGAATTGTAGCCGAGTTTCGCTGTTAAGAAATCGCCCCGGCTGAAGTATCGAGCTTTCAAAATCTTGCAAACCAGCGCGTTCGGGTCCATGAGGAGTCTATCACAATATAACACAATATAAATGTTATACTTTAACAAGTGTAAATGTGAATATGTATGATTAGAGATCTATCATAGTTAATCCTTTTCTTTTATAATGAGGGATTCCCATACTTCAAGTGGAGTGAAAACTGATTTTAGGTTATACTGTGCCAGAGGTGCGGGGAAATATAAAAATTTTAGTATACAACATTTATCGTATCGAAAAATATTAAATTTATTGAAATTTTTGTATATTAAAATTTTTAGTACGGTATGATGCCGTATCAAAAAGTTATGGTACAGTAACAATATGACAAATAAAAAGTTTTGTTATTTTTGTATATACCGATGTAACGAAAAAGGATCGGTATTTCGGTAATATACCTATATACCTAAAAAAAATTGGTATTTCGATATTTTACCGTAAATACTATAAAAAAGTTGGTATCAAACTGTGTAACGAAATTTTGGCATGAAAGAGTATAAAATTTTCAATATGAAACAATATTTTATCGAAAATTCAATATGGTACGGTATACCGAATTTTCGATACGATAATACCGTATGCAATTTTAATATACCGAAATTTCAATATATCGATTTTAAGTATATCAAAAATTTTAGTAAGATATCTACGGTATGATTTGATATTTTTGATACAGTATGATGTCACCCCTAATTGTGCTAACAATGTCGTTTCAACTTTTTTTCATTTTATCATTTGAAAAACTATATTTTCGCAATTAAACATGCATTTCCACTTCTTCTTTTTTTTTTTTGATTTGTTTCAAATTATTGTTCCTTTATATATTTAAAGTGTAAAATATTTAAAATGAACCTATTTAATACTGCAATTTGTATTGTCATTACTCCCTCCAATCCATTTGTCTTTCTAGCGAATTTTTTTTTACTCAAAATAGTTGTCATTTTACATTAATTTAAAATTATTAAATATCATATTTCAATTTTATCCTTTTATTTCTTATTTGTAATAATATGCATTAATGAACATGTAAGCAAATAAAAGGATAAGTCAAGGTTTTGTATGCACTAAGTGCACCATGCAATTCAAGTGTATTTATAAAACATGCAATTTATTTATACTAAAACACACAATTTATTTTCATTGACACAAATTGCATCTTTTAGGGTAAAAATGTTGTATGTTTCAGTGCAACAAATTGCATATATAAAAGGTACACTTTAGTTGAATGGTGCACCTAGTGCACTTGAGATGTACTAAAAGGGTAAAATAATCACATCATACATAATTTATTATTAATTAATAATTTTTTTAATTAGTGTGAAACATTCTTAAATGAATAAAGTGGATCGGAGGGAGTATTATTTTTGTATTCAACAAAGGGGAAATATCATGAACTTTATATGTAAAATTCAAAATTCTATGTACAACAAATTATATTTTATATATTTGTATACAATTCTAAAATATGACTATTTTTGGCGTAATCTTCATTTGTATCATGTACACAAGCTTAAGGGCATTTATAATATAGTAAAAACTCCATACAAGTCATATTGTTAAGACCGGGAAAAAATATTACTATAGAAAGATTGTTCTTAAATAGAGTTTTACATAAAAAAATATTTTTTAAAAAATAATATATTCAATATAGTATACTATACTACATGTATATAAATTTATTAACAAATTCACATATCTAATTAACATGAATTTGACTAAAATAAATACATACAATTTCAAAATATATAAAATACATGTATAAACTAATATGCATGTATCTAGAAACTAATCAATAGTTATTGTTGATATGTGTATAAATGTTTGTTCAATACATGTATATTTTTCATAAAATTAGTACATTTTTTCTATTTCAAGAAAATGACACCCAAAGTTGATAAACGAACTCAAATCACTGAAATTGAGATGTGTCACAATTAACCATAGTTAAATATTTTAGATAATCTTAATTGTAATGATATATAAATTTTTATATATAATGTAATTTATTCTTATATGGAGGCATAAATTCTTAAGGCGGGACCGAAAAAAAATATGTCTTATTACAATGTGGAGTTTATTCCTAAATATAACTGGTCTCGAGTTAGGATCGTGATTTTTTATTACTATAAAGAGTTTATTCCTATATAGAGTATTCATATAGGGGGGTTTTCACTGTATGAGTAAATCTCTTATGAAATTTGTTCACACTATATAAAGTTTCAGTCATTATATTTATAAGTTAATACCATAACATTTATTAACTTATGTTATTACACTTATAAACTAGGCAAAATATTATGTGCACCATGTTCATCATACACCACTACTACTCTTGCTTGGATCAACACTTCATTTGTGATTTGTTAAGTGTTGATCCTTACAAGCAATAGTAATAGTGGTGTACGGTGAACATATCACACATAATATCTTCTCTATAAACTAATATCATAGTATTAAATGTATTAATTTTTAAAAGTAATAATATCAACTTATAATAAGTGTAATAATATTAATTTTATATATACACGCTTGACAGAAGAATTTGTGTTGTAATACAAATTTAGAAAGTTAAAGCTTATCACAAATTCACAACTAGGGAAAACAACGGGACAAGTTTGGGACGGATTTGGCCTGTCCCAGGAAACACCCCCGCTCCGCCTCGTGAACCCAGTGGGTCCCAACCATCCCATCCAGCTTGTATACATATCAATTAATATTAAAATACAAAATGTGTATGTTTTAATATTAAAATTTTCACATTGAAGTGAATACTTATTTTAAAAAATATTTAATATTTATTTAATACTTAAAAACAACACTTCAAATATATGTACAAATATATATATATATATATATATAAAATATATGAATTTATATATATTTTTAAAAAATATATATATACACATAAAAATATTAATATATATGTATGGCGGATCAAAAAGTGGGTTCACGAGCGCAATCTATGAAAATCATGACCCATCCCATACCCATTTGAGCAGGTCCAAACCTGCCCCTTACAGGACGGATTCATTGCAAAATTGAATTTGCACCCGCTCCATAGCCATCCCTAATCTCAATCATGAGAAAAAAAAATCTCATACTACTCCCGCCGTCCCACACAAGAATTTATATACTTATATTTTTACTCGTATTTTAACGAGCGAATTGTTTATTAGTGTTTGAAATAATAAAATAATTTTTAAGGTTGGGTATAATAATCTTACCCTTCATATATTATACTATCTTTCTTAAAATAACTTTTATCATTTTAAATATTAATAAAAAAATTTGTTTGTTAAAACACGAACCAAACAGTAACTACAAATTAACGGGGGATGGAGGGAGTGCAATTTAGGGTAAAGCATAAACTATCAATTTATGTCTTTTTACATCTAATTGCCAAAGAAAAGTACCACGGTAACCACCGGCACAATTCATTTAACGGAAAAAAAAGAAATGTATTCGTGTAGTGTGTATCTTGTTCCAAAGTGGCATCTAACATCTACAGGAATATAGGATTGGTAAATCAGAAGTAGGGTCAACCATGGTAATAGTTACTAGTGACGACATCTTATTTGTCTTGATATGTGTAACTTTTCTTTTAACTACAGTCGCATCACTTGTGACCAAATAACAACAAATTCAGCTAAAGTTGGTGTAATTACAGGTTGTGGAACCACTACGATACCATTCATCTTTGGAAAAAAAATCTAGAAGTGACTATATTGGGATGCTGTCAGTACATTCACCTCATGTACAACATTCAAGAATATATCAAAATGGAAAACATTTTACTCAGAGGATCTTCATGACTAAAAAATGGAAAACGATAAATTGCAGGGATAAAATCATCAGCATTGCTAATTTCACCTCAGTATCCATACACTTGTCCAAAAAAAGCGGCAAATCCAATTATTAATGATTTAATACTATTACACTTCAAAAGTAAATAATAATATACATTTTATTGTGTAACCAAAAGTGACAATCAATTTGCAATTTTGTTAACAGACAAAGTTTAGTATGAAAATTTTCATACATGAAAAAACTTTAATTTACAATCAAATTCTGTAATTGGTGAAGGTAAAACAAAATTGAATGGTTCATGGTTCACTCGGCCCAAGTGGTTCATGGTTCACCCGGCTCGAATAGGTCATAATTTAGGGTTCATTATTTAGTGTTTATGGTGTAGATGGTTGATTTAGGGCTATTTTATAGATTTTCATACACTAAATGTAAGACTCAGATTGACTTGTCTTGACTAAGGGATTACACTAGTGCATTATGATGCGCTGAATAGGACCTACAGGGGGATAAATTCTTCGGTACTGAATATACAAGAATTAGACCTCAGTGGTTCGTTATTTCTTAATCTTCGTTCCTTAAATAGGATCGTGTGAAATTAATAATTATTGCTTTGACTTATGATGGGAAGAGAATCAATGCGATTCGATACCTTGTATCTTGAGCAATATTGTTAATTACATGACGATTGTTAAGATTTAATACGGAGAATCGCGTGCAAGTACTGCTTGCTTGATTTGTCCCCTTGGTGGGCTCAGAATCTTTATCATACCAAATCTTGCAAGTGGAAATTTATTTCCGGTATGGATAATAATGTTGGGCTGTCTTTACTCCAAGAACAAAGATATTAATTAATATAAAGTCTGTTTAGTGGCTTAATTAATTAATGGACTAAGATAATCTTAAACGCGGGAAATAATGACCGGGGGCCATATTATTGTGAAGTCGTAATGTGGGTTAAGATGGATAGTTCAATATTAATTTTATAGTGGAGTAATATAATATTAATGGGCTTGAATAATATTTTGGCTAAATATTAAAGCTTCATAGCCCATTGGAGGTCCAATCTTAATTCTCCTAAAGGCCCCTCAAATAGCCCAAACGAAAGTCCAATTAATGAAAAAGAGAAGAAAATATTTTGGCCTATTTTTCCTCTATTATTTTCGAAAAATTTGGGTAGGAAGAGAAAAAAGATTTTCTTGATTTCCTTGGAAAGATTTTATGGAATATGTATTCTTGGAATACAAGTTTATCCCATAAATTCAAGAAAAGTCAAAGATCTTATTTCTTTCCTAACTAGTTGATATTTTCGAAAATATCTATAATATAAGAAGGTGGGATTCTTGTGGAATATTTAATTATGGAGAAAAGAATATATTGGATATATTCAAGATTTCTTGGAGATCAAGAAAAAGATTTTCTCATCTTATTCCTAGGGCAAAATTTCGATCACCTCATATACCCCAATGAAAATTCCATGTGTTGAAAAAAATTAGAAATCCACAAAGGTGGTGGCCAAATATTTTATTCTCTCCTTTAAAATTAAAATCGTTCGTTGATAATCCTCCCACCGGATTGTGTTCGTGGACGTGGGACATATTTGAGAAGGCACTTTGGGTTGATCCATCGTCTCAGCGGTTGTCTCTACGAGAGGTTAGTATTTATGTAATTCCTAGATTTCGCATGTTTAGGTTTTACGTGAAATACGTGCACGCATGATGTTTATCTGCTTATTAATTATCATGTTGAATTGGTTTAGGATTAATTCATGTTAGTAATTAATTGATTAATTTAAATATGTATTTAAATTCAACTCGAATAGATCCGGACACCCCTAATTTCCCAACAAGTTATACTTAGCCAATTTGATGGGATTCGTGATCAAGGTAAATGGGATGTAGAAAATTTGAGACAAATATTTTCCGCTTACCAAGGCCTGATTTTGGCTAACCAAACACGTAAACAACCAACATCAACCAACATCAGAAAATCTCCCCTAAATGGCCGAGAAGCCTCTGAAGAAATGGCTAGTCGTATAGCCGCGGACTCAAAGAGGAAAAAATAGGCGCAAATCTCCATATATCAGCTGCAACCCGCCGCGTTTCAAAGCTGAAAACGTGTTTAGGTTGGTGTAGTAGGATTTTAGAGTCCAACTTAGCTGGAAAATATTTAATGCTGGGTCAAACTCCCTTTGGCGCGAGAAAGACCAACTAATGAACTTATAGTATAAATACTAGGAGTTAAGACTCCAAAAAGGTCGCGAAATTTTACATTCAATATAACGGTTTTATCAGCCAACAAAAGAGTCGCATTTACTTACTTGAATTCTCATCATTGCTATTCAATGAAGAACATTCGTTCTGTTCTTCATTAATCACACTTGTTTCACCATTACTACTTGTTTGTTATACCAATCCACATAGCCACATTCAATATCTTGTTCCGTAAATTTTGGTATACAACATTATATACAAATATAGGGAATTAAACTACAATCATCCCATAATTTTGCACCTTTATTGAAATAGTCTCATAATTATCAATCGTTTCAATTTAGTCTCATATGTATTCAATTTGATCCCAAACGTCGGTGGTCGCTCGTAATTGCTCAAAACGACATAGTTTTGGGCGCGTGTTCTGCATGCACACGCCCCCAATTTTGACCCCAATATAAGACACGTGTCCAAAACGACGTCGTTTTGGGAAATTTTGAGCAACCTCCGACGATTTGGGACTAAATTGGATCAAATTAAATACATATGAGAGTAAATTGAAAAGGTTAATAATTATGAGATCATTTCAATAAAGATGCAAAGTTATAGGGCAATTTTGGTTTTATAATAAAATTTTATTTTATGTTAATCCACTCGGATCTAAATCGGGTGACAACACTTAACAACATCGATCTTTTATTTCTTAACCATTATTAATAAAAGCACACTCGAAAATAGGCCAATTCCCGCATTAGTCGGTTGTTGTCCGGAGATCGAGTGATTATAAAGAAAAAAACACACACATAGAGTCGAAACATAAGATCAAACAAGGCTGATGGATCGATGTTTAGCAATTAAGGCTGCAAGTCGATGATCGAAGATCTATATTGCAGCAACAAAAGCGTTATTGACCGCCACCATTGTGGAAGTGAAATACCACTCGTAAATGTCAAAAATGGCACTATAAAGTCCGGTGGAAGCGGAGAGTCCAATGTGAACCTGGTGGGGAAGAATGGTCTTCAAGTCGTACACATAACTAACCGAGGCATTCGTGGATCCATACGTGGCCAAAACGGTTATCCTTTTAGTGGGGGCATCGTAGTTTATGCGTGCAGTTACCATTTGCCTGACCGCATTCTCGAAGGTGGTAACATTCTTGGATAATTTGGAGTTGATATCGATGCCGATGTGTCTAAACTTTGGATCATCAGGGTTCACGTAGGTGTCGAATTCGACCGCGAAAATGGGGGCATCTTTGGTGACTGCGCCGAAGATTCCGAGGTCCCCGCCTTCTCCACCAGTGGGTGTGGTGGAGTTGACGGGTACGATGAAGAAGGTGATGCCGTCAGCCGGGTTGTTGTCTTTTGGTGTGATGAGGAATTTTATGGTAGTCTCGAAGGACGCTTCTCGCCCTTGGTCCCAGAATTCCACCGGCGGCGAGTACAGGACTCGGCCGACACTCTGGGACTGTGAGTTTCCCGATGCGTCGGTTGCTACCAAACGAAGGTAGCTCGAGCCTGATGGTACGAACGTGTCGCGTTCGTACCTCAGGAGGTCAGGGGTCTGGTCGAAGGAATCGTACTGGAATGAGGTCACGTCGTCCGGGACCATTTTGGAAGTGAATTCCCACGCGAAAACATTGAAAAACACGACGTTAGTAGGGCCGGTGGATGCCGAGAGCCCAACTTGAACGTGCTGAGGAAGAAAGGACTTCAAGTCATAGACGTAGCTGACCGTCACGTTATCCTGACCGGGAGTAGTGGCGACCACGGTTATGCTTCCCGCGGTTGCACGGTAGGTTATGCGTGCGGTCACGTTACCACCAATCATATTCTCAAAACTGGGAGTATTCTTGGATACTCTCGAGTTGATGTCGATGCCAATGTGCCTATAATCCAGACCCTCACCCGGGTTAACAAAGGTGTCAAATTGGACCGTGAAAATCGGGGTCCCAGGAACGACCGCGTTGTAGATACCGAGGTTCCCGCCTTCTCCACCAGTGGGTCTGGTGGAGTTGACAGGTCATGCCGTCAGCAGGATTGTCGTTTATTGGTGTGACGCGAAGGGTTATGGTGGTCTCGAAGGACGCATCTCGTTCTTCGTCGTCCCACAACGTTACAGCGTTCGAGTACACAACCCTGCCAACACTTGATTTCCTTGGGTTACCCGATGCGTCGTCTGCTGGGATCAGCCTTAGGTAGCTCGATCCTGATGGTACGGACGCATCGCGTTCATACGTCAAGCCGTCGGAGGTTGGATTGAAGGATACAATGTTGAATGAGGTCGCGTCTGGTACTTGTGAGTGCACTGTGTTGGCTAGGAGGAACAAGGAAATGAGAAGAAATAGGGTGTTGGATGGGGCCATTGTGAATTAGCTAGGGTTTCTTTGATTTAGATGTGGTGGATATTATAATGTAACACTTACTTCTATTTATACTAGTGTAGGAATTGTTACTATTAAAGCCCGAGAAGCGTTATCCACGTTGATCAAATTGCTAATTATATTCAAAATGATGGTAGGCCTCCCTTTTCTAGGTGAAGCAAGGACCATCTATTTTTAAAGGGATTAAATTTTTGTAGTTCAGTAACATTTTTTTGTTTTGAAATTTGTCCAGATTGTTTGGGATTTAAATCGATTTGGTCCCATAACTTTGGACCTTTATTAAAATGGTCACGTATGTATCACATGTTTCAATTTAGTCCCATATGTTTTCAATTTGTGCCGATTTAGTCTCAAGACGCCGGAGACCGGTCAAACTACACTAAAACGCCGTCGTTTTAGGGGAGTGTATCACACGCGCCCCTAATTTCTGGCCGGAAATGCTGACTTGCTTCGATTTGGACACGTGGCACTCCACATGTGTATTTTACAGATTAAAAAAAATGAAAAACAAAAATAAAAATTACACATCATTAATTACAAATAAAATAAATCAAATTTAAATTAAATATATATTCAAATTTCAGAATAAAATTAAATAAAATCATATTTTGACCCCCTCGTCATAAACACTTAGGCTCCACCGCCTCCATTTGTCAACAAGCTCATCCACCTCCTCCAAATCCGGGCGCCTCACCGACATCGCCGACGTCCCCCACCTCCACGAGCAGGTCCACCGCCTCAAAGATCCATCTCTTCCACCCTCGACACTCACCCCCACCTCGCTCTGCGCCATCGATGGCGCAAGCGAAGTGGACCCCAATCTCGATCTGGTGATTACACTTGCTCAAATTTGATTCAAGTCCAAGAATCTAAATATTCTTACTCGATTATATCCTAATTCGTGCAATATCCCAAACTTTTCGATTTTTTTTTCGATTTTACAACCACCGGTTGGTGGAGATGCTCAAACAGGTAACATCCTCCACCATTACTTTTTGCCTTTCATCCCCGGACTCACCATTTTCCTCGGTTTTGGAAGAAGGGTTTTGGATAAAGACGTGTGCACCGCAGCGGAGGTGCTCCACCATGGCGCTGTGGCGGATTCTTGATTCAATACTGGGAGGAGTTTCGGTTATGGAGGCGATGGTAGATATGTATGCGGATGAGTAGGGTTTTCATGGTGGAGGAGATGAAAGAGGGCTGCGCCGCTTGATGTGGCGGATAGCTTCGTGATTTGACGGCGGAAGTGGAGAAGATGAGTTTCAATTTGGGTCAGTTTCAATTCGGGGTGTTCGTTGTTTTCGATTTTCGATTTTGAAAATCTGATTTTTTTTTAATTTTTGGAGTGGGGAAGTTTCCAGAAAGCTTCAATTTTTAATTTAATTTTGATTTTTTTTATTTAATATTAATCTGATATTTGAATATATTTTTAATTTAATTTTGATTTATTTTATTGTTATTTAATGAAGTGTAATTTTTATTTTTGTTTTTTATTTTTTTTTAATCGGTAAAATACACATGTGGAGTGCCACGTGTCCAAATCGAAGCAAGTCAGCATTTCCGGCCAGAAATTAGGGGCGCGTGTGATACACTCCCCTAAAACGACGTTGTTTTAGTGTAGTTTGACCGGTCTCCGGCGTCTTGGGACTAAATCGGCACAAATTGAAAACATACGGGACTAAATTGAAACATGTGATACATACGGGACCATTTCAATAAAGGTCCAAAGTTATGGGACCAAATCGATTTAAATCCCAGATTGTTTTGATTTTTTTTATTTTATAATAGTCAGCGTCCACGTCTGTTAAGAGCTCGAAAACCCTCAATTTTAACAGACACGTGACTTGTGCATAACTGAAACGAGATAATTTTATGTTTTCTAGAAAAAAATGGACCAAAATTGGACAATAAAAATAGTTTATGGGACCAAAATTTGATATATAAATTTTTTTAGGATGAAAAATAGATTACAGAAAAATTATGTGACCAATAATTTTTTTTTCATCCTATTATAAACCAATAATTGAACTACCCCTATTATCTCTTTAGCAGCATTCATCTCATTATATCTCAATTCTTAAGTTTCATAAACAATCGGCACTAGAATTTCATGTCACATGTAACAAGTCAAATCAGCACTGCCCAGTACCCCACTACCTTTTCCTCTATTTTTGTTCTTTAATTTCAGCATGTAAGTAAAGTAATTCTTATTTTTGTATTTAATATTTAAAATTATGTTTAAACTAACTATGATTAAGTGTTCGTATTGTACTTTTACATGTGCTGAATAATTCTTTGATTTTTAATAAGTAGTAGTAAAAACTAACCAAGTCTTTAAAAAAGATTTTAATTTACGGTTTACAATAAAATTCATAGAATTGTGTTAAAAAAGGAAATGTTTCCTGATAACTGCAGTATTCTTTAATTTGTATTAATAAGTATATTTTTTGCATGGTTCAATGTAAATAAATTGCATATTTCAGTGCAATAAATTGCATATTTTAAAATATATTATGGAGTACACGATGCACTTAGTCAGAGGCGGATAAAGTATGATTACATGCATACCCTCTTCTCCCTCAAAATATTACTACTTATATTATATTATGAGCATAAACATGTGTATATATTATTTATGAATTTATGGGGCACACTTACATGAGACGGTCTCACTGTGAGATGGGGCATAAGTTGAACATTGATACTTTAACACTTTGTGAAGGATGAATGTAATTTGTGTTAAGTTGTGAGACCGTCTCTTGTGAAATATTGCACACTATGAATATATGCAATACATCATAATTAAAGTAATTTAGGTTAAAATTCGTGGGTCAGACTCGCACGGGTCGGGTCGGGCGGGGCGGGCAGGTTGTGGGTTGGGTGAACAAGGTGGGTATATATTAATAGATGCATATCATTATTGACTAGGTATTGTAGCACAGTGGTTTAAGTTTGCTTTTAATGTGTTTGGTTGCAGGTTCGATTCCTACTGAACACATAATTTATTTATTTTTTATTTTGTCAAATTTTTGTTTGTTACTACATGTATATATGAGTGTTACTACATTGTTATATTGAAAAAAACTTCATATCTTAAGTAACACATATAAAATATATCGTAACACATAAATATTCATAAGGTAACATGAGTCACAAGGTAACACATTAATGTTCATATGGTAACACATGAGTATTCACATAGTATTACGACGATATATGAACAGTGTTAAATATTACTAAAAATACATGTGTTGCTATATGAACAAAAAGTATTACCATATGAAGAAAACCGTGTTACCAAATGAACAAAACCAGTACAAAGCGCAAAAAGAAATCCTCAAATCAATTTTTTTTTAAAAATTGTTTTTGTGTGTTACTACATGAACAAAAGAGTGTTCTCCTATGAACAAAAGAGTGTTACTACATGAACAAAAACCAGTACAAGCGCGAAAAAAAATCCTTAGTCCAAAATTACAGATTTAAAAAACAACTTGATGTGTTACTACATGAACAAAAGAGTGTTACCCTATGAGCAAAAAAATGTTATTACATGAAAAAAAATCAGTACAAAAGCGAAAAAAATATTCAGTCCAAAATTACAGATTTACAGAAAGAGCGTGAAAAGAGTGCAGAAGGATCTGAATTTCATCACACACTCTGTGTTGATGGGTAATCCAAACAATACATACATATTCTCTCTTCTTCTCGCAGAATCCACACCAAAAAATCAAATTGAAAAACCTGATTTCATCCTATGATCAGAGCAAAAAAGAAAATTAGGGCATGAACGAAGAAGAAAGCCCGTAAGATCTGTTGGGGTTATACTGGAAAGTATGCTTTTACTTTGTATAACCAAACTGAATTTTCTGTCTTATTTATTGAAATAAATTATTTATCACTGATGCTTTAAATATCATTGAATGTTACATATATTTATTGCATAATTGTTCAATAATCAGTATGTGTTACATTGTAGTTAATTTAGTGATACCAGATCACAGAAGATTAAATTAACAGTCCCTTGTAACTAAAAGTACGCGGTTCACGACCTAGATGGAAATGAACAATCCATCGTGAAAGGTTGAGGTGTAAGGCTCAGATTGGCTTGTCTTGACCAAAAGATTACACTAGTGCATGACTGATGCGCTGAACAGGACCTACATGAGGATAAATTCTTCAGCACTGAACCAGGAAGAATTAGACCTCAGTGGTTCATTTTTTCTTAATCTTCGTCCCATAAATAGGATCGTGTGTGGTTAGTAATTATTGCTTTGACTTATGACGGGTAGAGAATCAATGAAATTCAATACTTTATATCTTGGGCAATATTGCTGGTCACATGCGATTGCTAAGATTTAATACGAATAACCGTGTGCGAGTACGCTCGTTTGATTTGCCCCCTTGGGAGGTTCATAAGATTTATCATACCAAATCTTGCAAGTGAAATTTGTTTCCGGTATGGATAATAATGTTGAACCGTTCCTTGACCAAGGACAAAAGATATTAATTAATGGAAAGCTATTTCAGTGGCTTGAATTAATTAATGGGCTAAATAATCTTAAACACGGGAAATAATAACCGGGAGCCATATTAACAGTAATATGGGTTAAGATGGATAGTGCAATATTAATTATGTAGTGGGATTAATTAATATTTATGGGCTTGAAAAATATTGTGGCTCAATATTGAAAATTCAAAGTCCATTGGAAGGTCCAATCTTAATTCTGGGTATCCAGATACTTGATCCTGTCTGTCTCAGATTTTCTCTCCAACGGGTACGTTTACGTAAACTCCTAAAAATTCCGCATTCTAGGATCTTTTACGTGAAATATTATTTGCATGTTGTTGTTGGTTAATTATTATTTTAATTCACTTAGGTAAATTCATGCTAGTAATAATTGTTAATTTAAATTTGTGTTTATGAGGTCATCCCGACAGATCCTGGCATATGTTATCCCAACATTTACAAGCTAACAATCACACGGTTAGACTCAAATTCCCTGAGTTTAATGGTGAAAATCCTCAAAGCTGGATCAGGAAAGCAAACATGTTCTTCCAAATAATGCCTATGGGTGAGGTAGCTAAAGTTTTATCACTCTGGGTATTACATGATTGATGCAGCTGATGTGTGGTATATGGAATATGTGGAAGGAAGAGAGGATATTGAGTGGACTAAATTTTGTGAAATGCTTATGAGCAGGTTTTTGAGACCTGGAAAAGAAGATGTGGTCATTGAGTTTACCAAACTTCAACAATCTGGTGATGTGAACACTTATCAAGAGAAGTTTGATGAACTTAAAGCATTGGTTAAGATCAAGAATCCTAATCTTAGTGAAGAATTCCTCACTTCCTGCTTCTTAAGGGGTTTGAAGGAAGAATTGAGAATCCCTGTGCAACTGTTCAAACCCACAGAACTCTCACAAGCTATCAATACTGTTAAGATGATTGAATCCACCCTTGATATATGGGGCAAGAAGAACAGGTTTGGTGGAACTAAACCAAATTACTCAAATCAATTCAAGAAGGAGGAGAAATTCAGTGGTAGCCAGAACAAGAAGGAAGAGAAGAAGGAAGGAAATGATTCTAACTCATCTTATAAGAAGATCACAGATGCTCAATATCAAAAGAGGAGGGCATTAGGGTTGTGCTTTCACTGTGATGAGAAATACACATATGGGCATGTGTGTAAAAATAAACAGTTCAACCTCATTGTGGTAGAAGGAGAAGAATTAGAGAAGGAAGAAGAACAAACCATTAGAGAAGAGGAGCCCATTGAGGAAATTCAAGAGGGAATTTCCATTAAAGCACTCATGTGCAGTAAATCTAAAACTACTCTCAAGGTGACTGGAAATGTTGGCAAAAAGAAACTAAACATTTTGATAGATAGTGGCAGTTCTAGCAGTTTCATTGATGCCAATACTGCTCAAGAACTTAATTGCATTATGGAAGAAGCTATTCCATGGATTATTACTGTGGCAGATGGAGGAAAAACCACAAGCAGATTTAGTTGTGGTCAATTCAAATGGCAGATGCGAGGGGAGTTGTACACTACTGACTTGAGGGTGTTGAATTTAGGTGGGTGTGATGTTATTTTAGGTGCTGATTGGATGTGGGAGCACAGTCCCATAACATTTGATCTTAAATCCAACAAGATCAGATTATGGAAGGGTGGGAAGGAGGTTACATTAGAAGGTGATGCTCGTCCACAAGAACTAAGGGTGATTAGTGCAAAAGGGTTGGATAATTTTCTGCATCAGACTTTCCATGGTATCCTGGTTCAATTGTTCACTACCAATGCAGAAGTCTCACAGAAGGGAGAAATTGATGAACTCATATTACAAGTGTTAAGTGAGTTTGAAGGAGTATTTGCTGAGCCTAAGGGTCTGCCTCCAAGAAGGAACATTGAGCATGAGATTAAGCTGAAACCAGGGACCCAACCAATCTTCCAAAGATCCTATAGGTACTCACACTCATTGAAGAATGAAATTGAAAAGATGGTTAAAGAGATGCTCACTCAAGATGTGATACAAGTGAGTTCTAGTCCTTTTTCTAGTCCATCCATACTAGTAAAGAAAAAGGATTTATCATGGAGATTTTGTATGGATTACAGAAAGCTCAATGACCAAACTATTAAAAACAAATACCCCATGCCTTTGATTGAAGATCTGCTAACTGAATTACATGGGTCAAGGGTCTTTTCTAAGATAGACCTTAGGCAAGGGTATTTCCAGGTTTTGTTAAAAGAAGAAGATATACATAAGTCAGCATTTATCACTCATTGTGGGTTGTTCGAGTTCAAGGTCATGCCATTTGGACTGACCAATGCCCCAGCTACCTTCCAAAACATGATGAATGAGGTATTTTCTAGTGTGATAAGGAAATATGTTCTTGTCTTCTTTGATGATATATTGATATATAGTCCCACCTTGGAAACACACATTGAGCATCTAACTGAGGTTCTTAGGATTTTGGAGAGGCAAAAGTTGTATGCCAAGAAAAGTAAATGTGCATTTGGTGTAAAGCAAGTTGAATACCTAGGGCATATCATTACTGGGGAAGGGGTGAGTACTGACCCTGAGAAAATCAAATGTATGGTGGAATGACCAATTCCTAAGAACATCAAGGCTCTAAGAGGGTTTTTAGGGCTCACTGGATACTACAGAAGGTTTATCAAGGGATATGGAGTAGTGGCCAAGCCTCTTACTCAACTTCTTAAAAAAGACAGCTTCAAATGGAATGAAGAAGCTGAGTCAGCATTTAAAAGGCTGAAGGAACTCATGGTGGAGGCACCTGTACTAACCATGCCTGATTTCACTCAACCATTTGTTTTGGAGACAGATGCTTGTTCTAATGGAATCGGAGTTGTACTTATGCAGAGAGGGCAACCAATTGCATACTACAGTCAGAGCTTATGTGCTAGAAATCAAGCTCTATCCACATATGAGAAGGAACTATTGACACTCATGACTGTTGTGTCAAAATGGAGTCACTATTTGAATGGAAGTCAGTTCATAATTAGAACTGACCATGCTAGCCTCAAACACTTGAAGGAACAAAGGCTCAGTAACATTCTACAACAAAAGTGGCTTATCAAGCTTATGGGACACAACTACACTGTGGAGTACAAGAAATGAAAAGAAAATAAGGTTGTTGATGTCTTATCCAGGCAATTTGAACAGGGAAGTAATGAGGAAAAACTGCTGCAAATGGCCACTACCAGTGTTCAACCTCTGTGGATGGAAGAAATTCAGTCAAGTTATCAAAATGATGAACAGTCCCAGCAGTTGCAAGTTCAAACTATTATGAAACCAGAAGAAGACAAGAGCTACACTTATCAAGAAGGAATTCTGATGTATAAGGGTAGGATTTGGGTTGGATCTTCCAATAATGTTAAAGAGAGAATTATGGAAGTCATTCATGCTTCATCTGTGGGAGGTCATTCAGGTGTTCAAGCAAGTTACCAGAGATGCAAAGGCTTATTCTACTGGAGAGGAATGAAAAAAGATTTGGAGGACTATATAAGTGCTTGTGATGTTTGCAAGAAGTGTAAAAGTGAGAGTGTGGCCTATCCTGGGCTACTACAGCCTCTACCAGTCCCTGAGAAACCGTGGAGTCAAATAACTATGAACTTCATAGAGGCCTTGCCCAGTGCTGAAGGTAAAAGTGTGATCTGGGTGATAGTGGATATGATGACCAAGTATAGTCATTTCATTGCATTAAAGCATCCCTACACCGCAGAGAGTTTAGTTGAGGTCTACCTCAACCAGATTTATAAGCTACATGGGTTTCCTGAGTCTATTGTTAGTGATAGAGATGTGGTGTTTCAAAGTGCATTTTGGAAATCATTGTTCAAGCTTGCAGGAGTATAGTTGCAGATGAGTACAACTCACCATCCACAAACTGATGGGCAGAGTGAGAGAGTTAATAAGTGCCTAGAAACCTACTTAAGGTGTATGTCTTTCCTCAAACCTAACAAGTGGGTCAAATGGCTAAGTCTAGCAGAGTGGTGGTATAATTCTAACTACCACCAATCTATTCGTATGACCCCATTTGAGGCTCTTTATGGATATAAACCAACTCAACTGGGAATTGGTCCTTATATCAGAGATGGCAACGTGGAAGCTAAAGAATACATCACTGAGAGGCTCAAAATGACTCAAATTTTGAAGGAAAACCTCCAATTGGCTATGAACAGAATGAAGAAATATGCAGACCAGCGCAGGACTGAAAGAGAATTCATTGTGGGGGATAAAGTTTATGTGAGGATGCAACCGTTCAGAAATACGCCAGATCAACTGAGGAAGCAGACTAAACTATATGTTAAATATTTTGGGCCTTATACGGTGTTGCAGAAGATAGGGAATGTCGCATACAAACTTGAGTTGCCTAGTGGGTGCCGATTGCACCCAGTATTTCACGTATCACAGTTCAAACGACAGATAAAGAACAGATATACACCACAAGAAACACCACCAATAACAAATTCAGAGGGTGAAGCCATCATCGTACCTAAAGGAATTTTGGGTAGGCGCGCAGTAAAGAAACGCAACCGCTCCGTCGAGCAAGTCTTGGTGAAATGGAGTAATAGCTTACCGGAGAGTGCAACGTGGGAAGATGCAGACGTTGTTCGGACAAGATATCCAGAATTGCTGACTTGAGGACAAGTCAGTTGAAGGGGGAGGCATTGTCGCGTTTTTTTTTTTTTTCCACGCTTTTGGTGTTGTGAGTTGGGCTTTGAATAATTGTTGCTGCCAATAGCATTGGGCCTATAGTTAACTGAATTGCGGCCCAATTAATTATTATGGCTCAATTGCGGAAAATTCCTTCGCTAGAATCGGCATCGAATCAAACGGCTTCCTCTTCCATGACGTGGATGTACGTTCTGACAATTCCGTTGCGGGTGCGCGCGTATATGAGGGAATAATCACTGAATGGAGGTCGTCGTTGTCATGTGAGGTAAAACTCATTCCTATCTTCGTCTTCATTGAAATTCCGTACGTAATTCCGCCATTAACGCTCTGCACTTTCTTGCAGATATCTCATTATTCCTTCTATATGAGTGTACCTGTGAGCACAATCCAAACAAATGCTTAAGTGAGTGAAACCCATCCTTTACACCATAATTCTTACCAAAAATGAGGCTAATCGATATTCGTTTACAGGTGATCAAAGAGGGTGAATGTCTGTTGGCGCAACCGAGCTCGATTCCTGTTATCATTTGTTTTTTTTTATAATTTCTTGTTGAATTTGTGTTAATCAAGCTCTCCCCCGTTTTTAATTGAAATTTACTGTTCGATTATCTATTAAATCGGCCCGGGTCTTAACAGTATTTTTGTAACCTTAAACACTTGCGTATAGACTCGGGTGTAGATGTTCTAGTTGCCGGCATTCTGAATTGGAATTTTTACAGAAACCCTAACTCAGCCCCAATTACAGCTCCGACTCGTTTCAATGGCGACCGAATCTGGAGTGCCGGATGTACGAGGCCAAGTACCCGGAGGTGGACCACGCGGTGATGATACAGGTGAAGAGCATGGCTGACAGCGGCCGTTCGTTTCACTCCTTGAGTACAACAATATTGAGGGCATGATTCTCTTCTCCGAACTTTCCCGCCGCCGTATTCGGAGCATCAGCAGCCTTATTAAGGTTGTGCGCATCCCCGTGATGGTGCTCCGTGTTGATAAAGAGAAGGGGTACATCGATCTTAGCAAAAGGCGTGTTTCCGAAGAGGATATTCAGGGGTGTGAGGAAAGATTCAATAAAAGTAAGCTCGTGCATTCCATCATGCCGACATGTTGCTGAGACCATTCCATCATGCGACATATTCAGGGTTTGATGTTTTTTTCATTTGTTGATTTTTGTACATGGATGATTTGGGGCTTACAGTGAAAAATATGTTAGATTCTCAATTTTGTCTTAACTACATCTTAATTTGAACTAATTTGTTGCGATTTTATTTAATTGAAATAAATCAATTTTTTTTATGTTTATAATAAAACATTTATCTACAATATGGAGAGTGCAGATATTGTTCTATTATCATCAAGTTCCATTTTCAGGGCTAGTATTTTGTGGTTCATCTTGCATTTCAGGAAGTAATTAATGAAGTGCAGCATATATAACTTTTTCGTTTTATGGGTCAGCGTATTATTATTAAGATTTGGTCCCATTTTATGAATGAATAGATGTGATTCTGGGCAGAAATATTACATTTGATCATAATATTTGAGAAAATAGGTAGTTTCTCATAGTAATATTTTATAATAAATTAATGTGTTAGTGTCTGTTGTTATGAGGACAATAAGGGAGGAAGTAAGTGGTTTTTGATGGTAGACAAAAACTCGTATGAGACGGTCTCATGCATGAGACGGAGTATAACTTAGCACAATTAACATTCATCCCTCCCAAAGTGTTAAAGCGTCAATGCCCAAATTTTACTCCGTCTCACTGTGAGACGGTCTCACGCAAGAGTGCCTCTTGATGGTATTATGATGGGTTTTATAATTGTGAGATAAGGATAACTAGTTTTGGACATTGATGGATCACAAGTTTGATTGAGTATGGCACCGTGGGTAGTTTTCCTGTCTATGCTGTGTTACTCTTCTTAATACACAAATAAATAACAATGAAATAGATAAACCCAGTTGTAGTTTGGGGTAGTTTTTCTGTCTGCTGTGTTATTCTTCTTTATACAGTAAAATTACAGAATATCGAAATGTACAACAATGAAATAGAATATGTAAGTTGGAGTTTAAGGTGAAAGAAATGGTTAAAACTGCAAATCTAATCTCTTAAGCTCTATCACTGCTTCGGTGCTTCCTTTAACAGTTTCTTCTTCTAGACTTCGTTATATAATAATTGAGCTTATCTTGTCTTAAAATATAAGTCCATCTCTATCTCTCGCGTCACTATCACATTCAATAAGGGTTGGGGGTTTCACCATTTGGAGAGCATTGAAATAATGGCTATTTTTAAAATATTCACTCTTTCTAAAATTATCCGCAAAAGGACTTTCTCCCTGAATGTTTTTGTATGTGTTTTCCTCATCTGTCGTACAAATAAATGTGATATAATTAGTATTCCCTATTATTCAGGTACTTTCTCCCTGAATGTTTTTGTATGTGTTTTCCTCATCTGTCGTACAAATAAATGTGATATAATTAGTATTCCCTATTATTCAGGTATTGCGGTGTGGTTTGTTAGATGAAATGTATATTGTGGTAAATTTTAAAATGTTTATATGTTGACCAAAATATTGAAAGGGTGTTTCCACAGCTGTTTCAGTTTCATCTGGTACTTTATACTTTTTTTTACCAATATCCATTTCGTACTATTTCTATGCATTTTACTAATGGATAATAGGAACTCTATGTCCACGTTGGCTGGCCTTTATACAGGAAATATGGCCATGCATTCGAGGTGAGATTGATATTCTCATTTGAACTTTTATTTATAATTCCAGCCTCAATGTAGATTAGAGATGATCAACATTTACGTTTAAGTGATTAATTGATTATGATCTCAAAATGCAGGCATTTAAAGTGATAGTTAATGATCCTGCTTCAGTGCTTGATACCCTCGCCCGCGAATTCACAGAAGTTGGTCCTGATGGACAGGAGGTTGCATTTGTTCACATTTAGGTTTACATTTGTCTTCAGTTGCTGTTGTTTTAACCGTTTGCAATTGGTTATTCTTTAGGTTAAGAAGACGGTTCCTGTTATAACAGAACAAGTCAAAGATGCTCTGGTGAAAAATATTAGGAGAAGAATGACTCCACAACCTTTAAAGATTCGTGCTGATATTGAAATGAAATGTTTTCAGTTTGACGGTGTCTGCACATAAAGGTCTTAATCCTTCAATTACGCATCTTACTTTTCTTCATCAATTACTGATTTTGTGATTAAATTTGCAGTATGCAATGCGTAAAGCTGAAGCTGCTGGCAATAATGATTGCCCTGTTAAAATCAAACTTGTTGCTCCTCCATCCTATGTCCTAACTACCCAAACTCTTGATAAGGTAATTGTTAATGTCTCAATGAACAAGTTGGTTTGAAGGAATAATAGTTTCATTTGCCTGAAACATTTTTTGTTTTATCCAATGTTTGAAATATTATACCTCCTTGAGAATGGTTTTAACTTGGTAAATTATTTGATATTGAAACTACAGCATATATTAATCATAAATCAATTACAACTGACAGGGGCCCAGGACTGTCCTTGTGCACCCAATGCAGAACTAATAATATTGTACTTTAGCAAAAATAAATTTTCACAGTTTTATTTAGCATTTCCTGACAACCTTCCTTTATCTGGTTCACAACCTTTCTTCCTCTGTAATGCAGTAAATTCCGCTGATGTAATTTCCATTAATTGTAGCAGCTATTTCTGTTACTGTTTAGTAATTGTGCCAACCCTCCACCAACCAAAGAAAAAACCCGTACAACTCTATAATTTTAGTTTGGTTCTATCAAAGCTCCCAGTCATAGACTTCCTCAACTGGTTACTGTACGTATTATTAACAAGAGTAGGTCTAGTGTGAAAATTTAATGTATGAAAATCTATAAAATAACCATAAATCAACCATCTACACCCTAAACACTAAATAATGAACCCTAAATTATGATCTATTCGAGCCGGGTGAACCATGAATCACTTGGGCCGAGTGAACCATGAACCATTCAATTTTATTTTACCTTCACCAATTACAGAATTAAATTGTAAATTAAAGTTTTTTCATTTATGAAAATTTTCATACTAGACTTTGTCTGTTAACAAAATTGCAAATTGATTGTCACTTTTGGTTACACAATAAAATGTATATTATTATTTACTTTTGAAGTGTAATAGTATTAAATCATTAATAATTGGATTTGCCGCTTTTTTTGGACAAGTGTATGGATACTGAGGTGAAATTAGCAATGCTGATGATTTTATCCCTGCAATTTATCGTTTTCCATTTTTTAGTCATGAAGATCCTCTGAGTAAAATGTTTTCCATTTTGATATATTCTTGAATGTTGTACATGAGGTGAATGTACTGACAACATCCCAATATAGTCACTTCTAGATTTTTTTTCCAAAGATGAATGGGTATCGTAGTGGTTCCACAACCTGTAATTACACCAACTTTAGCTGAATTTGTTGTTATTTGGTCACAAGTGATGCGACTGTAGTTAAAAGAAAAGTTACACATATCAAGACAAATAAGATGTCGTCACTAGTAACTATTACCATGGTTGACCCTACTTCTGATTTACCAATCCTATATTCCTGTAGATGTTAGATGCCACTTTGGAACAAGATACACACTACACGAATACATTTCTTTTTTTTTCCGTTAAATGAATTGTGCCGGTGGTTAGCGTGGTACTTTTCTTTGGCAATTAGATGTAAAAAGACATAAATTGATAGTTTATGTTTTACCCTAAATTGCACTCCCTCCACCCCCGTTAATTTGCACAGTTACTGTTTGGTTCGTGTTTTAATAAGCAAATTTTTTATTAATATTTAAAATGATAAAAATTATTTTAAGAAAGATAGTATAATATATGAAGGGTAAGATTATTATACCCAACCTTAAAAATCACTTTATTATTTCAAACACTAATAAACAATTCGCTCGTTAAAATACGAGTAAAAATATAAGTATATAAATTCTTGTGTGGGACGGCGGGAGTAGTATGAGATTTTTTTTTCTCATGATTGAGATTAGGGATGGCTATGGAGCGGGTGCAAATTCAATTTTGCAATGAATCTGTCCTGTAAGGGGCAGGTTTGGACCTGCTCAAATTCAATTTTCTCATAGATTGCACTCGTGAACCCACTTTTTGATCCGCCATACATATATATTAATATTTTTATGTGTATATATATATATTTTTAAAAATATATATAAATTCATATAATTTTATATATATATATATATATATATATTTGTACATATATTTGAAGTGTTGTTTTTAAGTATTAAATAAATATTAAATATTTTTTAAAATAAGTATTCACTTCAATGTGAAAATTTTAATATTAAAACATACACATTTTGTATTTTAATATTAATTGATATGTATACAAGCTGGATGGGATGGTTGGGACCCACTGGGTTCACGAGGCGGAGCGGGGGTGTTTCCTGGGACAGGCCAAATCCGTCCCAAACTTCAAAGATTGTTTTTTCCTAGTTGTGAATTTGTGATAAGCTTTAACTTTCTAAATTTGTATTACAACACAAATTCTTCTGTCAAGCGTGTATATATAAAATTAATATTATTACACTTATTATAAGTTGATATTATTACTTTTATAAATTAATACATTTAATGCTATGATATTAGTTTATAGAAAAGATATTATGTGTGATATGTTCACCGTACACCACTATTACTATTGCTTGTAAGGATCAACACTTAACAAATCACAAATGAAGTGTTGATCCAAGCAAGAGTAGTAGTGATGCATGATGAACATGGTGCACATAATACTTTGCCTAGTTTATAAGTGTAATAACATAAGTTAATAAATGTTATGGTATTAACTTATAAATATAATGACTGAAACTTTATAGTGTGAACAAATTTCATAAGAGATTTACTCATACAGTAAAAACCCCCCTATATGAATACTCTATATAGGAATAAACTCTTTATAGTAATAAAAAATCACGATCCCAACTCGAGACCAGTTATATTTAGGAATAAACTCCACATTGTAATAAGACATATTTTTTTTCGGTCCCGTCTTAAGAATTTATGCCTCCATATAAGAATAAATTAGATTATATATAAAAATTTATATATCATTACAATTAAGATTATCTAAAATATTTAACTATGGTTAATTGTGACACATCTCAATTTCAGTGATTTGAGTTCGTTTATCAACTTTGGGTGTCATTTTCTTGAAATAGAAAAAATGTACTAATTTTATGAAAAATATACATGTATTGAACAAACATTTATACACATATCAACAATAACTATTGTTTAGTTTCTAGATACATGCATATTAGTTTATACATGTATTTTATATACTTTGAAATTGTATGTATTTATTTTAGTCAAAATCATGTTAATTAGATATGTGAATTTGTTAATAAATTTATATACATGTAGTATAGTATACTATATTGAATATATTATTTTTTTTAAAATATTTTTTTATGTAAAACTCTATTTAAGAATAATCTTTCTATAGTAATATTTTTTCCCCGGTCCCAACAATATGACTTGTATGGAGTTTTTACTATATTATAAATGCCCTTAAGCTTGTGTACATGATACAGATGAAGATTACGCCAAAAATAGTCATATTTTAGAATTGTATACAAATATATAAAATATAATTTGTTGTGCATAGAATTTTGAATTTTACATATAAAGTTCATGATATTTCCCCTTTGTTGAATACAAAAATAATACTCCCTCCGATCCACTTTATTCATTTAAGAATGTTTCACACTAATTAAAAAAATTATTAATTAATAATAAATTATGTATGATGTGATTATTTTACCCTTTTAGTACATCTCAAGTGCACTAGGTGCACCATTCAACTCAAGTGTACCTTTTATATATGCAATTTGTTGCACTGAAACATACAACATTTTTACCCTAAAAGATGCAATTTGTGTCAATGAAAATAAATTGTGTGTTTTAGTATAAATAAATTGCATGTTTTATAAATACACTTGAATTGCATGGTGCACTTAGTGCATACAAAACCTTGACTTATCCTTTTATTTGCTTACATGTTCATTAATGCATATTATTACAAATAAGAAGTAAAAGGATAAAATTGAAATATGATATTTAATAATTTTAAATTAATGTAAAATGACAACTATTTTGAGTAAAAAAAAATTCGCTAGAAAGACAAATGGATTGGAGGGAGTAATGACAATACAAATTGCAGTATTAAATAGGTTCATTTTAAATATTTTACACTTTAAATATATAAAGGAACAATAATTTGAAACAAATCAAAAAAAAAAGAAGAAGTGGAAATGCATGTTTAATTGCGAAAATATAGTTTTTCAAATGATAAAATGAAAAAAAGTTGAAACGACATTGTTAGCACAATTAGGGGTGACATCATACTGTATCAAAAATATCAAATCATACCGTAGATATCTTACTAAAATTTTTGATATACTTAAAATCGATATATTGAAATTTCGGTATATTAAAATTATATACGGTATTATCGTATCGAAAATTCGGTATACCGTACCATACTGAATTTTCGATAAAATATTGTTTCATATTGAAAATTTTATACTCTTTCATGCCAAAATTTTGTTACACAGTTTGATACCAACTTTTTTATAGTATTTACGGTAAGATATCGAAATACTAATTTTTTTTAGGTATATAGGTATATTACCGAAATACCGATCCTTTTTCGTTACATCGGTATATACAGAAATAACAAAACTTTTTATTTGTCATATTGTTATTGTACCATAACTTTTTGATACGTCATCATACCGTACTAAAAATTTTAATATACAAAATTTTCAATAAATTTAATATTTTTCGATACGATAAATGTTGTATACTAAAATTTTTATATTTCCCCGCACCTCTGGTACAGTATAACCTAAAATCAGTTTTCACTCCACTTGAAGTATGGGAATCCCTCATTATAAAAGAAAAGGATTAACTATGATAGATCTCTAATCATACATATTCACATTTACACTTGTTAAAGTATAACATTTATATTGTGTTATATTGTGATAGACTCCTCATGGACCCGAACGCGCTGGTTTGCAAGATTTTGAAAGCTCGATACTTCCGTCGGGGCGATTTCTTAACAGCGAAACTCGGCTACAATCCGAGCTATACTTGGACCAGCATTATGGCTGGTCAGGACTTGGTTCGAAGAGGTGTTAGATGGAAAATTGGAATTGGGGAGAATGTCTCTGTGTGGAATGATGCATGGCTGAATTACGATAACAATTTTTACATTCAAACACCGCATCTCGCCGAGCTGGAAACTTTGAAGGTGTCTGAACTCTTGGTTCCAGGAACTTCTTTATGGAACAGGGATTTGGTTGAGAGTATCCTGGACGAGGAAGACATTGTTAAGGTATTACCGCACACCGGTTGCGCCTGTAGGATGTAACGACAAGTTGGTGTGGCATTTTAGTAGAGACGGGCGATACTCCGTAAAATCGGGCTACAGGCTGGCCACGGCTCTGGCTTTCGATCCGGAATTAGAGGTAGAAGGTGAATGGAGGAATTTATGGAGGTTGAAAGCCCCGCCACGAGTGAAAGATAGTGTGTGGAGAATGTGCCGGGATTGCCTACCTCATAGAACTAACCTGTTTGTGAAGAAGATAACGATTGACACAAGCTGTGTGTTTTGCGGCCAATGTCCCGAGACGTCATGGCATCTCTTTAAGGAGTGTGAGTTCACGGTGGAGTGCTGGATGGAGGCTGATCTGTGGTCCATCATTGATGCAACGATCTATTAGGTTGAGTCTTTGCAGGAACTTATCCTCCGACTTCTTAAATAGCCCCACAATTTTGTGGCAAATTTGGAAAGAGAGAAATGCAAAACTATGGGAGGGCAGATGCAAATCACCGATGGAGGCTATCAGAGCGGCGAAGGTATTTTTAAAAGAATGGGAAGAGCTGCGTGTTACCGGTTCAAGGCGCACGATGCAGCCGACTTGCAAAGCTTGGCATCCTCCGAATGAGGGAGAGTTTAAGATCAATGTAGATGCGCTTTTTTTTTTTTAATAAACTATTCCTGACAGGGGTGGGAATGGTATTGAGGGATAGCAGTGGTACCTTCATTGCAGGTCGCACTATTAATTTTCCAGGCTGTGTAGACGTGGAAGTAGGAGAGGCTATGGGCTTTGTTGAGGCCCTCTCTTGGGCGGAACAATTAAACTTGGGCGTAATCAAAATAGAAGGAGATGCTAAACTAGTTACAGATGTGATCTCGTCCGAAAAAAAATGATGGATACGATTTTTGGGGACTTCATTCTGAAGTGTAAGTTAATTCTTTCTTGTAAACCGAATTTATCGGTTGGTTTTGTAAAGCGAGATGCCAATTATATGGCTCATGCGCTTGCCCGGGCTTCTCGATCTTTTGAGAGCCCTTATGTTTGGGTTGATCCACCGAACTTTGTGGTTGGACTTCCGTCGAATAATTGCTCTTGCAAAGGAATAAACTAAGTTTCTTTGCTTTCGAAAAAAAAAAGTATAACATTTATATTGACGTAAAAAAATTAGGGAAATTTAGTAAAAATTTAAGAGACACACTTGTGTGAGACTATCTCACTAATAAAATTGAAATATAATTTGAGCATTTACACTTTAACATTTTAAAAATAATGAATGTTGATTCGTACTAAATTATATTTATCTTATCTTATGCTTGAATATTTAATTGGGACTAGAAACTAGATAAAAATATATAAATTATATATACACACACAATATATATTTGATCATCTCTGTCCCAGTTCTGAATTATCATGTACCAATCTTGGTGATGCTATATGCCAGTTTAATTGCCATTATGGAATAGACAGAGACTGATACCACCATTCTTGTTGATGCTATTTTGATTATTTTTTTTTTTTCCTGAAATGAATTGTGTGGTTACAAATAGGATTTGGATCATCTCCATTTCTTTGTGTAAATTTCTTGTAAATTTCGAAGAGAGAAAAACACAATGTAAGGGTTCCACACTTTATATTTTTTTATATTAATTTATTCTGTTTATTTCTCTCTCTAAAATTTACAAAAAAATTACGAAAACGAAATGTAAATGATTCAAATCCTTACAAATAAGTGCTTCATTATAGGTGTTAAAATTGTACATAAATTAGTTTTTTTTTGGCCCGGTTGAAACAACATTGCTAGCACATTTACAGTACTTGTAAAAGTAATATTTTTACATTTCGAAATTCAATAAAACCTAGTTGGGACTAGATACATACATAAATTAATGAAGAGAACAATTTGAGGAATGAGGATCATAGTTTCGGACTTTTATCAATTTAAAACGTCAAAATTGAATAACAATAGGTCTGCAATTTAAGATTTTATTTAACACAAGATAATCCATTAAAAAAGACATTTTTGGAACACAATCAATTCTAAGTTTGAAAATAGAAATATATTTACTTTTTAGTTTCCAATGATACACATAATACTTTTTCTAAAATTAATATAAAAATTCAGAGCTTGATAGTTACCTTGTTTATTAGCCTCATAGCCTGGGCTATCTTCATCCTGAAAAGTACAATTCATGCCGTAGTTCAAGAATGTGCTTAAAATGAAACAGTCAAAAGAAACTCACCTCAACCTAAACCCAAACTTTATTCAAATCGCCATTCATAATTATACACCCAAAACTTATTGAATCTTGAACACAAAATAATCCTAAATAACCTCAAAACGTTACACCAAAACCCAAACAAACGTCCTACGCGTGGAAGGCCAGCCACAATCCATTACTGCAATCGTCTTAAAGACAACCCGAAGATTAGATGATCCATCCCAAAAACGACCTCTAATTAATTATTAATTAAGCAGGCGCTGCTGTGGCACATAGGAAGTTCTCGCTATCACTACCAATATCCCCTGATTCCGCGGAAACCTTCCTGTAATAGCACCCGTTACTATCTTTCACTTTGTAAGTCTGGTCAGTCGTGGCAGAACCCGACAACACATCATGATCAAGAACAAACATCCACCCATTGCACTCCTGTTTGCTCTGTAATTTGCTCTCGAATTTCCCCATCTTCTTCTGCACCTCCAACGACTGCTCCAGCTCCGTCGTAACCAAATAACTCTCCGTCCCCGCCCTGGGCAACGTCTGCATCTTGATCTTGAGAGGGTACTTCATCTCAACCTCCAAATTCGACGCAACGTACCCCGATTGCGACTTAACCTCCACCTTCTTCTTCAACTTCACTTCGTGCTCGATTTTCTTGTACGTCCCGTTGTTCTTCAACTTGATCTCGTTCTCAAACTCAATCTTGCCCGTTACGTGGTAAGTGAAGTTCCCCGCGCTCGAATTCACCCACCCCGACAACTCCCATTTTCGTTCCCCCTCGACTTCAAAAATCCCCATCGAGCTGCTGAAACTTCGACTCACGCTCGACGCACATGTTCGGGTTTTTGTACTTAATCGGCCCTGCTTGCACCCTCTCCGCCTCGTCATCCAGCCACAGATGCAGATTTGCATCCACCAGCCAGAACGGAATGGCGTCGGCTATGGCGAATCCAAAATAATGCACTTTCTCATCAAGTAAAACCCCTAAAAACGGGGTTAATTCGACCTCATAAGAAGGCAAATTGAAAGCCCCAATCGAAACAATAGGTTCCCAAAACAGGGGATTTATACCTCCGGTGAAAATCACAGGAAACGGAACTACTGATCCTACCACATTATCATCAACCTTCACCTTAACCTCGCGGTACGCGCCGTGCCCCTTTTTCGTGTCGAGATTATTCAATTCAATGTTGTAATCTGGTGGATTGGTGTACCATACCTCGTCGTTTCCGTGAAAGGAAACGTAGACCTCGATTACAGCTCTGTATGTATTTGGGGGAATTTTGATTCCTTGATAAACCGCGTCAGATTCGGTGTTGATTTTGAACCAGAAACCCTCCTCTCCCCCTGTTGAAATCGGGAGAATCAAATCGGCCGGATTCTCGTTCAATTCGAGCGATTTATTCAAATTGATCGATGATAATGGCACCGGTGCGTTTTTCAGTTTCCGAATAATCGTTGATTTTGTTGATTTCAGATTAGGTCGAATCGCGAAATTGGCGGAAGAATTGGGGGAAATGTTGTAGTAGAGAAAAGTGAGATTGACGGTGTAGGCGCCGGTGTAGATCTCGTTAACGACGTTCTCGAGCATGACGGCGATGGAGGTGTTGGATCGGCGGAGGAGGGCGGAGTATTTGGTGACGTCGGTGTTGAAATTCCAGGAGATCTGGTTATCGGAGGGCTCGGGGGTGCTGGTGCGGAGGATCTCGGCGCCGGAGAGCCAGACGGCGGCGATGCGGTCGTACTGGGAGCCGTTGGCGGTGGCGGAGAAGCGGAGGACGGCATTGGTCCATGTGCAGTTTGCGGGGGAGGAGTAGGTGGCGTTGGTGGGGGGAAGGTCGATGGTGTTGGCGAAGGTGTGGTTGAACAGGGGGAGGGTGCAGGCGGGGGTTAGGGAGTCGAAGGGGAGGGGGCGGGTGACCTGGATGATTTCTTGGGTTGGAGAGGCGGCGGCGGCGGGGCGGTGGAGGCGGCTTTTGGAGAAGCGGAATTGGGTGAGGGGGGAGGGGGAGGGGGAGGCGGCGGCGAGGGGGAGGAGGAGGGAAAGGAGGAGGAGGGGGAGGGGGAGGGAGGGAGGCATTTTTTTGGATGGGGAGAATGAGAGTGAGGGGTGAAGAAGATAGAGTGATACTGATAAGAGTGAGAGGTGAGACTGAAGAGTGAAAGGCGGGATTTTATGACTTGGTGGTTTATTTTTCTGTTTTAAGCCCTTTTCATAGTTCTTTCCTTTTTTATCTCTGTATATAATATATATAGCTGCTCCTTTTCCAAGGGCTTAGTTTAAAATATTTGACCATGTTTGGTAAAATATACTTCCCTCCTTTCCTAAAATATAGCCCCCCTTCTTGTTTTGGGCGGTGGCATAGTGTATTTTTACAATGTATATTTATAATCAAGTAGTATTAAATTTTTAATTTATTTATATTAAAATATGCTATTTATTTCTCATATTATAATTTAATGTAAATAAGTTGTATATTTTAATGCAATAAATTATATAATTTTAAAATATACAGTATTATGCAGTGCACGATGCACTTGGTGCATACAAAATTTAGCCTTTGCATATTTAAAAAATATACTTGAATTAAACAATGCACATAGTGCATACGAGATATTGTTTTTAATATTTATTTGTCCGAAATTACAGTCATTTTTTTTATTAAAAGAGTGTAAATTATTTTAAATACACATATTTAATGTATATTGAAATTGAATATTATTATTTTTATATTTAATAAATAAGAACATATTAGAAATTTTATAGGTATATATAGAAATTCAATATAATAAATAAAGTTTTATTGATCTGTGTAAAAAAAGAAAAGAGATCATATTTTTAGGACGGAAAATGTCGGACAATTTTACCTTGTATTTGGTTTGCAACTATTATTTTGTTGTATAACAATTAATATTTATTAAATAAAGTATTATGTGCACTTTGTTCACTGTAATTGTTAATTTGATTTGCTAGTGGTATGAAACAACTAATAATAATACAAAATTCATGCAAAATGAAAAAAACAATTGCACTGTAAAATTAATTTATAATAACTTTTATGCTTATTAAAAATCACTTTGTTAGTAACTTTTATTAAAGGGAACATGCTAAAAATTTAATGATGTACTCTGTAGGCCTTAATTAGAATGACTTGTAAATTTAATTGAACTTTATTAAAGTGCATGTCCTTGATATGATTATGACCAATAATTTGTATTGATATAAAAAAAATGCATTATGTCACCATTCATTTCTCAACTTTCTACTCAATGGGAACATAATTTTGTAACAACTTCTCAGTTGTTATTTATAGATCATATTTTCAGGGAGTTATCAAATATTTTCTTGGTATGAATAGTATTAGTTGATTAATTAATTATATGCTAATCACCTCTAAGTTTTAGAGTCTCGTAGTCTTTCAATAATCACACCAGCTGTTGGGTTAAAAAGTTGACAACTATTCTCCCATATCTAATTAATTCATCTTTTCTGGTGATCATTTTTTGTTCGACTAATATCAAATGAATTATAGTCTTACATTCTAAATTTCTAATTAATTAATTTTTCTTTTATAGTGATATTTTTCATTATCAATGAATATTTCAAACCCATGATCTATCCAGTAACCACATGGGCAAGTTCAACCACTCATCCCTAGATCGCTCCAGACTCCAGTCATATATCATGTATATTAATAAAAGAAAAATTGCAGTATATAATTATATATAGGTAGTACCAATTAATAATTTAATTACTACATAGTTTTTTTAACTCTTTATCAACTTCTGACCCATATCATTTGAATGATATGCACTCCCGTGTTACAAAGTAATTTTTTTTATTTGCCTCCCCATAATATTATGTTCTTTGTTCATGTACCATATTTTAATAGCTAATATATATAATTATAATTTTTTTTCCTTTAACATATGAATAGAGTGTTAGTATTTTCTTTTAAAAAGTGTGTTTTCTTTACCACACAAAATACATTCCGTGCACCGTACCAATACCATTGCTCATTTCACTTCTACTTTCTGAACCTAACTGTTCACTGGTTGAAAATATCTCAATAATTATTGCTACTTTACATATGGTACATCCTTTATAATAATGAGTTGGCCTCCGTGAACACGAACTCATCTGTTTTTTTTTTTTTAGTATTATTGTTATATATATACACGTATTAATATTGTTTAAAAGTATTTAATTTTAAAATATTGACATTTTATAGTATTAATAATGCATACAAAACAATAGTATGATAATGTGTATGCACAATAATAATATGGAAGAAAAAAAAGTGCAACACATTCAGATAATTTTTTATATATAATAACATATTAATCTGTAAATGTTAGGTTTATAGTAGCACCTAAACAATGCAAGATAATTAATTAACTAATAATCCTCACATTTTCCGACAGTAACAAATAAAAGTTCTCTTAACTAGTGTTTTCATAATCGAACCGACGATCAAATTGGTCTGGGCATCGGTTGCCGGTTCAATCGGTTGGACCGGTTAAACCGGTGATTCAACCGTCAAAATAATTTATGCATAGTATTACTTTTATATTTGGTATGTTACATTAAAAAATAAATATTTATTTATAAAAAAATAAAATTATATTCATTTATAACTTATAAGTCTTATATTAAAATAAATACAATAGAGTTTGGAGACCAGAGATGATGGCGTTGTGAATTAATTTCACACAGTATGTGACAGCGGTAAAGAGATTAAATGAAGTTGATGACTTGTGAATAAGATTATGAAAGAGAAAATGATACCGGGATAAAGACAATAACATTAAGATGTAGATAAAGCAATGACAAAGTCTAGTATAAAATTTTTCATACATGAAAAAACTTTAATTTACAATCAAATTCTGTAATTGGTGAAGGTAAGACAAAATTGAGTGGTTTATGGTTCACTCGGCCCAAGTGATTCATAGTTCACCCGGCCGAAATAGATCATAATTTAGAGTTTATTATTTATTGTTTAAGATGTAGATGATTGATTTATGAAAAAAAAAATATAAATTTTCATATATAAAAATTTTCACACTAGTCATACTGTAAAGAAATTGAATTTATGCGGACGTGCCTCAATTGTAAACATATTTGGATGCAGATCCATTTACAGAAACTCTGTGGCTAAGAAATACTATTGCTGCCCAATATGAATCATATATATTATGACAATTTCTTATGCGTCAACATCTCCATCGTATATGCAAACATTTTGCATTAGGACCATATGTCATCTGAACGGCTTCCGTACTAATTTTGTAGTTCATTAATCAATTTAATTATTTGTATAAATAATAAGCTTTTTCTTATTAACTTAATAAAGACTTCATGTTGGTTCTTGTGTGAGTGTGTCCAAATTAATAAACAATAAAAGGAAATTAAGCTACATGTGCAAATTTGCATTGAAATAGACAAATTAAAAATATGTGGTGCGATTCATTTCTAATAGGAAGATTAATGATTTACACGATTTTAAATCTAATATGCAAAGTACTTTTACAAGTTTTAATTATACTTTTTTATAATCAAGTTTCAAAAGTATCTAAAAAAATCTGCAAAATTAAGATCTCATGGTCATTGATCAAGGCCTATATATATATAAGATCGTCCATTCCAATTCTTGTTTCATCTTTTATATCAAAATAATTAATCAATTCATACAATATGTGCACTAAATGATACATATCACTAATTATAGTGTACTTTCAAAATAATCAAGGGATGAATTCGTACAAATTAAAGTTTTCTTACTCACATATATATAATGATCAATCTTTTTCAAAAATTTAAGGGGACGACTGTTCTCTATGACTCCATCCCATGTGATGCGTACTGAAGACAATACAACACCATATGAACATCAATTTAAAAACGAGCGAGTCTCATATGCATTCAGGCGCATCGTGCATTAATTATAGTGCATTTTAGAATCATGCAACTTGTTTATATTGAATCATACAACTATTTTTTCATATTAATAGTTTCACGATTCAATGCAAATAAATTATATATTTCAGTATAATAAAGTTGCATATATAGTTCTAAAAACGAGGTCCTAGCCGACATACTGTCCGCACACACAAATTCTTCATGTTTTAAATTGTACATCAATGATGTACAAGGAATTAAATTCACATTTCACAAAGTGTGTGAAGTTTAGTTTTGGGAAGCTGTATAATGTAACTCTCATTTGGTGCCAATTAAGTACGTAGTAATGATGATAAGGTGGATTCTGTCAAAAAAAAATGATGATAAGGTGGATATGAATCCTAGTAATTAATTCGCTGTTTGATCATGATATCTTCGTTTCGCGACTATATATACCAATCAATTTAATTTGGACTTTGCAATCCCAAATTTAGTTTGTTTTGAGATTTAAAGTAAAGATTTTAAAATCTTATTAATTCTACTTTACTTTATCATATACTATTATGTACTCACATTTTTATTCGCTCGATACATTTGCACGTCATCTGCTATTTTAATCTGATCATAATGCATTCTTAATAATATGATAATACAACCAATACATATTAATTATTCACGAGGTTTTTAAAATTTTAAAACTTCAAAATTTAGAATTTTTCCCGCACATATATATTATAATCCCGGAATGAATATTCTCAGGGCATTTCTAGCTACTTATTGCCCTCTGGGGCCCAGTGGGAGCTGCTGCCCCCAAATTTTATTAGCACTTGTATATACGTACGTGTGTAACTATTTATTAAAATATTTAGATTTATGTGGGTGTTTAATTATATAATTCTATAGATATATAATTAATATTAAGTCTTCTTTAGACTTGAAACCTTATTCGTCATACTATCTCCCCAATCGAAAATCCTGAATCTGCAAATGCTTATCGTGTATCAGGAATTAAACTGTCCTTTAGGATTTTGAAGAATTATTTGAAGCATTCTTGTACTCCCCCGTCCCATAATAACCACTACAAAAAAACATTGATTTAAAGAGGAAAATTAACGAGGGTAAGAGAACCCTCGGTATTTAACAAGAGATTTAACGAGGGCTAAAATAAACGAGGGCTTTAACGAGAGTATTGCCCTCGTTCATTTAACGAGGGCAAATACCCTCAGAAAAGCGCTCAACACAATTAACGAGGGTTGCCCACCCTCAGCATTTTCAACGGCACAGTCAACGAGGGCCCTGCCGACCGCCGCCCGCCCTCGCCAATCTGAGCCCTGACGCGCGTCTGCCAGAGGTGCATTTACCGAGGGCAACCACCCTCTTTAATGCACTCGTCTGTCTATAAATACATCTCCCCCACCACCCCCCACCACCGGAATTCATCCCATTTTCGCTCACTCACTCTTCCTTTCCTCCAAGCGAGACCGAAACCGGAGGGAGCATTTTCGCCAAATTAAGGTCAGTTTTTTTTTTTTGTTTATTATATAAGTATTAGTTGTTTATTGTTTAATTATTTAGAATTACTTGTTTTAATATTGTTTAGTATTAATTAATATTTAATTGTTTTAGTATTGTGCCATGTGAATTAGTTGCTTAACTTTTTTATTTGATTTAATTTAATTTTGTTTGATAGTTGTATATTTTAGCTTAATTTTGTATATATTAGTTATTTTAGTGTATATATATATTGTTTGTAGTGTATAGTTTAGCTTATTTTTTAGCTAATACGTGTACATTAGTATTATTAAGCTTAGTTTAGTATTAGTTTAATTAATTTATCTTATTTGTGTAAGTATATTATTAATTAGTTGTTTAATTATTTAGTATTATTTAATATATTAATTACGTTGGACATTAGAGTGGAGTGATTGATGTTGATGAATGTTGGTTATTGCTTGTTGTAGAACATGTGCGTTCCGACTTAATTGATTTTAATTGATTAAGTCGGAAATGGATGCACGTAGGATCTTGATTAATTGGAGAATACGATAAAATAAATTTAAATTCTAAAAGAAATTTTTAGGAAATATTAATTATTAATTAGGCTTTTGAATACTAATTAATTCATAAATATTTTAAACAGATAATTGATATGGATTACTTTTAGTTTGTGAGAATACTTTAAAATTTTATTTAAAAAAATTTTATTATAGGTGCATGTATATATATATATATATATACACGTGTTATATATTAAATACTGAAAATTAATATAAAAGTAATAATTTTGCAATTTTATTGAAAATATTTAAAATATAATGATCAATATGTATATGTGTTAGTAAATATTACATACATAAATATGATTATTAAAATTTTTTCCCTTAAAAATAATTTAATTCAAACGTATTAGGATTACTTTTAGTGAAAAAGAGTATTAAAATTATTATTTGAAAATATTTTAGTAAAAATAATTAATATAAACATATATATATATATAAATGTATTCATAATAATAAATAGTTAATAAGAATATAAACTAATTATTTAAAATTTTATTAATAATATTTTTATAAAAATAATTAATAAAAGTATATATATAAATATATACATAATAATAAATAATGCATAAGAATATAAATTATTTATTTCACAATTTTATTATAAATATTTTAACTTAATCAAAACATATATATATGCATGACAAACAATTAAAATAAATGATAGAAGAAAAAAATTTGTAAAAACACAATATATAATACATATACAATTAAAAATACAATCCTAACGAACAACTCGTCTAGCCCAAACGGTTAGGCGGAACACACAAGGCCTCCACATACTGGGAGGTCGCGTGTTCGAATCACATGAGGGGCGAATTTCGCCCATATATGCTGCTACAGTGGAGGGGCTCGCGTGTCCCAGTGGTTCGTGGGTGCGCTTGGAGCCCCTCCACTGCTCAAAACCCGGCGACTACGGTTTTATCGCATAATTAATTCGCGAGGCCTTTTTCCTCGGTAAAATGCTCGCCCAATTGGCGAGGCCACGTTGCCCTCGTTAATTTGCCCTAGGGTAGTAGGCGAGGTCATCGGCCCTCGTTAAATTTGAAGAGGGCATTAGCGAGGGCCCTCGTGTGTTTAAAACTTGGCGAGGGCGTCGGCCCCAGAAGCCCGACATGTGTCGATCCTCGGCAAAACCCTCATTATTTGCCGAGGTTTTTTTTTCCCCTCGTTAAATTTTTACCGACGAGCACTTTAACGAGGGATTTTCCCCTCGTTAAAGCCCTCCCTAAACTCATTTCCCTCGTTAATACCTTCTTTAAGGCCCTCTTTAAATTAGATGTATTTTGTGGTGAACGTATACAATTTCCTTTTTTGTTTGTCCCAAGATAACGTGTATATTTCATAAAATGGCAAAACGCTCAAAATTTACACACTCACAATATCATTATAATTGATTTAAATAATATCAATAAAACAAGTTTTCTTAATTTCTATGCCCAGGAAAATGTGCACGTTATCCCAGGACGGAGGGAGTATAATGCAACTAATTAAAACATATACGTCTCTTTTCCCTTCTGCATTCAAATTTAAAACATTTAGTATGATGCTACTATTCTACATCATACTTTTGAGTACTAAAATATGGCATGGAGTTGTTTGGTTAATTTGGAAAGGGAGAAACGCTGTGATTTTTGAGGGAGTTACTTGTTCGGTTGATAAAGAAGTGGAAGAACTAAAAGGTAGGCTGTGGAGTTGGTTTTGTGTTAAGAATTTAATTCGTAGTTGCTTCTCCTTCAGTGATTGGTTGAGTAATCCTATACTAGTGTTGAGCTATTAAACTTTTTCTTTGTCATTCTTTGAGGGTATCCCTATACCCATTTTTGAGTAATACTATTTTCTTTATCGATCAATTTTTTTTTCCAGGCATACTTGCATGAGATTGTCTCACGGTGAGACGAGGTATAAGTTGGGCATTGACTCTTTAACATTTTGGGAGGGGTGGGTATAATTTGTGCTAGGTTGTACCCCGTCTCATGCATGAGACCGTCTCATACGAGTTTTTGTCTTTTTTTTTTATAGATCCGATCTTCTAGTTCATATATCTATAATGATGAATTTATTTAATTGATTGTGTGCATAATAGGGTTAAGCAAAAAAATGGTTATTTAAGAAATTCCTCATTACACTTTTGATACCACACTCTAAAATGGTCATTTTATATATATTTTAATTGTTCACTTTTTTTATGCAAAAAAGACTATTATTGTTAATAAAAGAACTTAACATTGTTTTTTGTGGGATCACTTTTGCATTTAACTCAAGCATAATATCACCACAAAAAAAGCAGGTTTTTACGACGGTTTTAAAATCCGTCGCTATTTACGACGGATTTGGCGATGGTAACGGTCAAATGGTCAAATCCACCATATTTAGCGACAAAACTTGTAACTTGTCTCAATCCCCGACGGTTCAGCGACGGATAATCTGAATCGTCGGTTTTAGCGACGGTGTTAGCGACGGAAAGTGATATCCGTCACTAAATGGTGCAGAATACGAAGCAACTGCCATTAATTGGGTCGTATTTAGCGACGGATTTGGAAATTCCGTCGCTAAATCCAATATTATAAATACCCCCGTGGCCTAAGCAATATGCATTCGATATCGTCAGAAAGTAACGAGTTGTGTACGCGAACGAGTCAATTTCATCCGTATTTTTCGATATAACGGTAAATATTTTAATTTTTATCCATTTATTTATTTATAATTAGTTGTATTATATACTCCCTCCATCCCACACTCAATTGAATATTTACTGTTTGACTCGTGTTTTAGCGATCGAGTTGTTTATTAATATTTGAAATGATAAAGAAATTTTTAAGGTGGGGTATGATAGTGTTACCCCTCATCTATCCTACAATGCCTTAAAAGTCACTTTATCATTTCATATACTATAAACAACTCGATCAATAAAACACGAGCCAAAAAGTTGAATGTTCAATTGAGTGTGGGACGGAGGGAGTATAATTTAATTAATTTATAAATTTCATATTTTATTTAGATGAATGCTGAAGGTGGTAATAACGTCCCAGCTGCTTCATCCCTTTTGCCTATCAATCTCGTCAATGGAATGTAAGTGTTTTTTGTTTGTTTAATTATATAATTTATTTAATATTAAATATTAATTATGTATTTATTTTTTAATGTGTTAGTATTGTACCCGGTCACGAGGCTGAATCTATTATCAATCGCAGCATCATGATAGTGGGAATTGCTGTCAACGCTTACAGTTGAAAATATATGTCAACTAACCGACGTCAGATGTATTTCGAGGAGTTTACGGTATAAAATTAAATTTATATTTTATTTCAATATATATTGATTACAATTAATTTAATTATCCTATTATATTCGAAATATAGAAACAAACTACGTGGAGTCCCGATCTCAAGACCAATGAAGTTTACAAGGCATTTTGTAAGGTTGCTGGACGGCGTTACCATGACATAATGCACAGGTGGCGTAGGCAGTGGAGGGAAGAAGGGGTGAACCTATCAGAAGAACTTGGGCACGAAGTATGAGAGTCAATTTTGGTTGTTTGGAGGGCAGATCCATTTTAAATAATGTTATTTTAATTATATGAACAATTTATGATTTCTGCTTAACTTTTCATGTTTAATTATGTATGATTGAACAATTTTAATTTCTATTTTTATTTTAATAAATGTTTGAACGATTTTAAATTTATTTATTTTATGTTAACCAATTTTAATTGCTATTTTTTTTAATAATTTATGTTTTTAGCGACGGATTTGGCGACGGATTCAACGACGGTTTTTGGAATTCCGTCGCTAAACTGTCGCTAATAATGATGGATAAATTCATCGCTATATCCGTCGCTGGTATCGACGGTTTCTAAAATCCATCGCTAAAACCTGTCCATTTAACACAACACAATCGAGCAAAGAATTCAGCTGACGAAGATCTATATGATGGATGTCAAACTCACTCTCTGTTGTCATTCAATGCTCGACTTATGGCTATCAAGGCTGAGAACAAGCTTTCTCAAATAGCCTATAATCAGATTAGTAAGTTGATCAATGAGGTCTATCCTCCTGGTAATAAGGTGTCTATTACAAAATACAATTTAATTTAAATTTAAAAATAAAAAAATATAAATTATTATATTAAAATATAATTGAATCATTAAATAAGATAATTGAAATAAAGAGTTTAAAAAAAATTGAAAAAAAATGAATTGTAAATTAATATAGAATTAATTTTACTAAAAATAAATAAAAAAATACAATTTAATTTAAATTTATAAATAAAAAATATAAATTATTATATTAAAATGTAATTGAATCATTAAATAAGATAATTGAAATACAAAATTAAAAAAAATTGAAAAAAAAACGAATTGTAAATTAATATAGAATTAATTTTATTAAAAATAAGAAAAAAAAATATAATTTTAATATAATATAATTTAATTAAAATTTATAAATAAAAATATAAATTATTATATTAAAATGTAATTGAATTATTAAATAAAATAATTGAAATAAAGAATTTTAAAAAAAATTGAAAAAAAATACAAATTTTAGGACATATAGAATTAAATTCATTAAGTAAACGCAAGAAAACAAGTGCCCGAGCGGAATTGATCCCCGCTCAGGCGCCCAAGGTCCCGTGTTCGGTTCCCCATGGGAGCGAATAATTGTCTCATTTAATTGGAAGGTTTGGTGGCTTATATATGAGATGCTTAGTGATTGGGTTCAAGATGGTCTAATTGCATCATTTAATTGAGAGGTTTGGTGGCTTATATATGAGATGCTTAGGGTGTGTTTGTTTTGGGATTTAAGTGTGCGGAACAAGTCAAGGTTTTAAAATCCAGGGATTTAGAATCTTTAATGAATAGTAAATGTATGTATTTTTTTTGGAATTTGAGCAGTGTGAGATTTAACTTTATGTCAAATTAATGTTGATATTGTATTATTATATTATATTGAGAAGAATAATAAAATGTATAAAGTGTGATGTATTGAGAAGAATAATAATAGATTTTATAGGTATTTGTAGGTGTAGATTGAATGTGGGATTTGAAAACTAGATTATAAATCTCAAACTCGTATGAGACGGGGAGCAAAGTCCTAAGTTCATCCGTGTGAGTCCCAAAACAAACGCAACCTTAGTGATTGAGTTCGAGATGGTCCGTGGCTCGGGTGGTTCGGTGCCCACCCAGGCGCCCCCCGGGCCCGGGTTCGAACCACCGTGAGCCTTTTTTTTCTTCAGAAATTCACGATTTAGCGACGGTTATAGCGACGGATATTACCATCGCTAATACTGATGGATAATCATCGCTTTTAACGACGGTTTTATGACGTCATAACCGTCGACAATATATCGACGGGTTTTCTGACCCGGGTCCGAGCCCATATAACCGTCGACAAAACCGTCGCTATGTTGCGACGGTAAAAAGCCGTCGATATTGTGCGACGGATAAAATTCATCGCTAGTTAGCGACAGATTGGAAAAAACCGTCGCTAAATGTTAGCGACCCTCGTTTTCCAGACGGTTGAAAAACCGTCGCCACTCCCTGTAGCGACGGTTTTAACCGTCGCTAAAACCGTCGTAAAACACCGTCTTTTTTATATTGTATATATCATCATTATACATAACTGATAATTGATGAAATGTTCTCGTGTGAGGCTTTTAATTCATTATTATTCATTGCTAAAAGCCTAAAAACGAGTTTAGGTAACTTTTGAGAAGGAATTGTGAAATTCTATTTAGGATACTCTTTGAGAAGAGAAACGTGTGCCACTCATGTTAAAATATGATTTTTATTTAATATATGGACCTTGTCACTCATGTCAGTTAAAATATGATAATGTTCAAGAGACTTTTGAGATGAGAATACAGTTACTTTTATGATTTTTAGACGGAAATAATTATCAATAATTCAGGAATGAGGAATTCATGATGTTGATTAGAAAGGCCACGATATCACCAGTTCTAAAAATCATATTTCACTATGTATTTTATAATCTAAATTAACGACATATAAAATAGACAAAAATATCCAACATACCACTATTATCCCGAGTCTATATGTTAAAGATTCAGGATATAGAATAATTTTAAAATATAAAAAAATGGCACAGAAGAATTGAACTTATTAGAGAGAGCTCTTTTACTGTAGCTGCTATACATCTATTTTGGTATGACATTAATTTTAGAGTTAATTTAAAATTGCAATTTATACAATTGCCCTTTTTACCATTAAATTATAATCTGTACTATTTTTTTAAAAACAAAATACAACTTATACTAGTAAAAATTGACCAATTTCAACCGGGACTCAATTTTTATGAAACTTTTCGACCTATAAATGATATATTGTATATATCATAATGTCAAAAACAATTTTAGCAAAAATAAAATTAAAGAAATTTGATAGAAAATTAAAAAAAAAAAAAAAAAATTAGGGATTAAAATCATCAATTTTTTACTTGTACATGTTTCATTTTATTTTAAAAAATAACATAAGTCTATGTAAAACTTGTTTCGCTTTCAACCCCTTTCATATATCCATGTAATACGTATACTAATATATTCAATTAGCCAAGAGTTTTATTAAATGGGTATTCAACAGATCAATCAAGTCTTGAAAAAAGATAAGAGACTCGATCTGAAAATAATTAGCAATGAAATGTAGATATAGTAAATATGAATTTAAAACCAAACGGCTTCAATTAAATTAAAAAATTACAAATCGTGGATAGTGTGCTAATTTATTTTAAGGTTTTCTAAAGTTTTTTTTTTGGATGTACCCAAGTTTAATCTAATCAACGTGATAATTTAAACTAAAAAATAACGATTATATCAATCTTTTGTTATATATGTCGATTTGTCAACATCAAATATTTCGATAAAAATTGCTACAGATACCAAAACCTATCAAAAATAAAATTTTCTAATAAGACAATCAATGTGATATAAATAAAAATTGTCGCTTCAAATGATCAATGGACCCATATTTTGACAGATAACAGTAATAAAGTATCAATTATATGCAAGATATTAACAGACTGTTGGAAGGCTTCTAAGTTATTCCCCCAACAAATTAAAAAGTGGGCCTCAAGCATTTATCATGTGGCTACATCTTTTTCACGAGTGATTATTATAACTTGAAGAATTTATTTATTTATTACAATTTACATGAAATCCAAAGGTGTCATCTTCAATATCGTCTTCATGATTTTGAAGAATCAACAATGCAATACTGATACCTAATATTATAGCATTGCCATGTTTCAAATTTGGAGGCATTGTGATGTTACAAAGGAAACTTCTCGGAAGTTATTGCAGTTTGTTTTAATTGGTAAGGACCCAAATGTAGAAATTTATTTTTCCAAATTCTTATTATTTTAAAAATTAAATATTTAAACTTTCGTTGGATTAATTTTGGAATGTCGTTTTTTCACCTGGACTGTGCTCCAGAAAAATAAATGAATGTTGTTGCAGCCGTGAATATTCTGTTTATAATTAAAGAGTGCATCGTATCAAGTATATTCCTTTTAATTATATTTTCCATTATCTATATATATATATATATATATATATATATGTGATATAGAACCAACTATCTGATTTTTTATGGAATCAGATCAACTTATCATTCACATAATTAATTATACTCAAATAAATTATAGAATAGTTTTATAATATACTATACCCTAAACCATGAACCTTAAACCCTAAATCATGAACCATTCGGGTCGGGTGAACCATGAACCACTCGGACCGGGTAAAAAAATAATTGAACTGAACAGAAAAAATAAAACTGAACTGAATTTTTTTTTTTACCCAGCCCGAATCCAACCCGGCCTGATCTGAACCCGGCCCGAGTGGTTCATGGTTCATCCGACCCGAATGGTTCATGGTTTAGGGTATAGCATATTATAAAATATTCTATAATTTATTTGAGTAAAATTAATTATGTAGATGTTGAATTGACATGATACCTCATTAATCTGGTTCCATAAAAAACTAGATAGTGAGTTCTATATTCAAGTTGATACCTTTTAAAAATATACTATCTCCATCTCAAAGTTATTTAATTATCCCTTTTAAAAAATGATCCATCACAACATTTTAAAATTACATCTTATGTCATTACTTTTACTCAAAAAAATATATGTTTTATTAGTAACATATATAGAACTACAATACCCTCAACTAAAAATCATTTTATCACTTTAAATATTATTTCCTCCATCTCAATCAAAAATTCATATAAAAAACAAATGAATAAATAATTCTGAGATGAAGGTAGTATTATTTAAATTGCACTTGAGTTGTACTATAAATACATCCTATAATGACATTGGTGCAAATGGATTTTAGTTAGATATTGCATAACGAAACCCTATATTTTAAAATGTTATGGCAACTTTAATAATTGCAAATAAATTATGACAAAAAAATTGTATGGAAACGTGTGTAGTGATATCACTTTTCAAAAATAAAAGCTCACTTTTTCAAAGTTTTACCCAAAAAACTAATATTTTACATTTTTTTAAAATGATATCACTTTTCAAAAATAAAAGCTCACTTTTTCAAAGTTTTACCCAAAAAACTAATATTTTACATTTTTTTTAAAATGATACTCCCTCTATTTTTAATTAGATGTCGTTTTTGTCTTTTGAAATATTTTTAAAATAAATATCATTCTGAGATTTTCTCTCCCTTTATCTCATATTTTGCCCTTAATATGGTAATTTCAAATTTCAAATTTCCCTTAAAAATATTGTATGTATATTTTTTCAGCCAATAGCAATTATTGTTAATAATATTTAAATAATAATAATTAAGGATAATTTAAAAAAAATTATATTATTAATTTGTCTTAAAAACTTCAGAATGACATCTATTAATAAATAGAGAGAGTACATTTCATTTTAAAAATTGAAATTTTTTTATAGAATAGAGATAACAGTCGCACCATGAAATAGTCTCACATAAAACTTGCTCAAAAATTATATCTTGAGAAATAATAGGAACAACTTGGGAAATTATTATTATTATTATTTTTTTATAGGAAAGATAAATATATTAATTAGAAGCCAAAGAATCGACAACCACAACATTCACTATCGTCTCCGGAATAGAGGACGACAAATAAAAGTTTAATTACAAAACGAAAAGATAATTTAAGCTAAACCACGAAGAAGCAGAATTACCGGATCTACGAATCCAGCTAAAAGAAAACGCCTCAAAGGCCTTACACGTGTCCAAAATAACTTGGGAAATTATTGCAAAGGAAAAATCATGTTTTAGTAAAATAATTTATGTTTTTTAGAGAAATAACAAATCTCCCTTTTTAAAAATACACACCTGGGGCCAAAATGTTAAATTTTACTGGACGACCAAAAAAGGTTTAATCTCAATTTATGAGCAGTTAAATGTTGCAACTTTTTTTTATATGTACTTCCGCCTTTTTTATTTACATGTAATTTTAACATTTTAAATTATTTTTAAAATAAATATCGTTCTGATATTTTATCCTCTTTATCTCATATTTACCCTTAATATTTATAATTTTAAATATTAAATTTTCTATAAATGTGTTGTGTGTTTAATTTTTCAACCAATAGTATTTATTAATAAAAATATTTAAATAATATTAATTAAGTTTAATTATAAAGAAAAAAAATATTCTTAATTTGTCTTAAAAACTCCAGAAAGATATATTTTTTTTTTTAAAAAAAAAAGAGAGAATATAATATTGAGAGATATAGATCCTAGATTGTAGTTATATGCAGAACAAAACCCTATTTATGGGAATGACAACTTTTATAAATGGAATTAACCTGAGCATTAAATTGAATTAATTCTCTACTGTAAAAATTCATTTTCTATTTTGTGACCGGTCGAAATTGTTGGAGAATAGAATTAGGCAATTCTTACAGGAAATACAAGTGAATAATCTCGTGAGAATTAAATATTTCAAAGTAAATAATCTCGTGAGAATTAAATATTTCAAAGTAAATAATCATAGGCAAGAAAACAAATTAGGAAGTTTGAATTACTTCACTTCAGAATTTTACTGCATGTGGTAATTAAAGTACTCTTCAGTAACTAAAGGCATGTGCTATTTAAACTTTAAAGCAGTCTTCAGTACTGTAGGGGAAAAGACAATTGTACTCAATGGGACCAACACTTTATCAGACTTTGTCCAAATTTAATAATTACACAGTAACAATTGGTACAATTCAAACCCTAAAAATTAAGAACAATTCCTTGGAATGATCATTAGGAAATCGATCACTTTCATCAAATAATGAAAATTTGAAATCACAAAATCATTCAGCGCATGCAAATAAAGTAATTTAAATCAAAATCGTTTCATAACTTTGCATATTTATTGAAATAGTTCCATAATTATCAAATTTTTCAATTTAGTCTCATATGTATTCAATTTGATCCAATTTGATCTAAAACCGCCGGAGGTCTCTCAAAATTATCCAAAACGACGTTGTTTCACGCGCCCTCAATTTTGATCGGAATATGTAAGATACGTGTCCAAAATGACGTCGTTTTGGACAATTTTGAGCGACCTCCAACAATTGGTGACTAAATTTGATCAAATTGAATATATATGAGACTAAATTGAAAAAATTGATAATTATGAGATCATTTAAATAAAGGTGCAAAATTATGTGATATTTTTTGTTTAATTCTAATAATTTTTAATCCTAATAATTTTTGTCAGGTGTTAGGTCGGGTTTAAAACAATTTGTATATTAAAAGACAAAACGAATCGGTTCGATTTACTGTGTCTAAACTGGCCTAAAAATAAAAAAATTAAATCAATAAACGCAAAAAACCATTCTCCCTTCTTAAAAAAATATGAAAAAAATCCCGACACAAATTATTTGGATTAAAAAAATTTAGTGGCATTTCGAAATTAAAGGAAAAAATAAAATAATTACATAGGTGACGGTTACCAGTTTGATGACCTGCTACAACAGGTTAAAAGACTAATTTCAAAATTTTTGATAACTTACAGGACCAAAATTAAAAAGTCAAAACAATCGGGACCAATTTCAAAACGAAGCAAAGTTATAGGACTACAAAAAATTTAAACCCTAAACTAACATTGGGCCCCTGCAAATTTTAGATTTTTTAATTAAATAAATTCAAAATAAGATATTTTTTTCTAAACCGCATAATAATAGAATAAATCTATGATGGGACGATATTATTACACTTATAAACTGAAACCATAATAAATAATACTCCCTCTATTTTTTAATAGATGTCATTCTTTGGTTTTTAAGACAAGATAAAGACATATTTTTTTCTAAAATTAACCTTAATTAATATTATTTAAATATTCTTAACAACAATTTCTATTGACTGAAAAAATATACACATAACATTTTTATAGGAAATTTGAAATTATTATATTAAGGGTAAATATGAGATAAAGAGGGAGAAAATTTCAGAACGATATCTATTTTAAAAATATTTCAAAAGGCTAAAACGACATCTAATTAAAAATAAAGGGAATATAAATATTAATTTATAAAAATAGTGATATTAATTTATAAATATAATAATATTAATTTTATAGTATAAACACGTTTCGCGGAAAAAGTTTGGGTAACTTTTATGATCTTATAATCTAATAATGCCGCATCCACCAAATGCAAAACTTGTGCAATATGGTGATGTAACTTTTTGCTATGAGTTATATGCTGTGAAATTTGTTCATAGTGAAATTAATTTTTTTGTTTTTTTACAGACATACTTTTTAATAATATAAGTCACACCCTTCAATTATCATTACGATATTCTCTGTTATTATATAAGTCGCACCCTTCATTTTTATGAGTAATATCTTTTATAATAAGAAGTCACACCCTTTATAGGAAAAAGTCACTCTTTAGTAATATAAGTCACACTCATTAACCAGTTTCACCGTAAAACTTGTTCACCCTATACTTTGCTTTTTGTTATTCCACAACTAGTGTAGAACCCGTGTATTATACGAAATTTTAAATAAATTAAAAATTTTAAGTTATAATATTATATTTTACTATGAACTTAATTAATACGGAGTATACATTTTAACATTTATTATTTTGTATGAAAAATTATTATAACAATATTGTAATATAAAATTAGTATTATAAAGGAAAACATAAATTAATATAGATGTAATTAGTTTGTACAATAATTAAACATTAAGGGGGTGTATTCAATTGGGATTCTATTGGATTTTTTTGGACTTTAAAAAGTAGAGTAACACTCATGTGAACCAAGTTCACTCTAGAACTCTAATTCAATTTGACCCATTCTGAGGATGGGTACACTCAAATTTTCGCTCCACTCGCGTGTTGGCTCTCGCCATCGCATTTCAATTTTTTCTCGTAAATCACTTTATTATGCTATAAAACTCTCCTTTATTACATTTATAAAACTATAACTATCATTCTATAAAACTATCATTCTTATTTATAAAACTATCACTTTATAAAACTCTCACTATCATGTTAATAAACTATCACTTTGTTATTCTATAAAACTCTAATCGTTATTAGGAAAAACTCTCCTTTTTTATTTATTTATAAAACTATCACTCTATAAAACTCTCACTTTCATATTATAAAACTCTCACTTTCATTTAGAAAAACTCTCACTGTTATTCTATAAAACTCTCACTGTCACGCTATAAAACTATCACTCTATAAAACTCTCACTATCATATTATTAAATTATCACTGTTATTCTATAAAACTTTCACTCTTATTCAAAAAAAAACTCTCTTTGTTATCTTTATAAAACTATCAACGTTATTCCCCTTCTTTTTAGATCTCAATTTTTGTTTGGTGAATTTTGAATAATTGAAGACGCTTGCAACTCGGTACATTGACTCACCACCATCATACTACCCAACTCACCGTCGCATGAGGACTCACCGTCTCCATCACCGTCGCATGAAGAGTCACAGGCAAACTTGCTTTTAAAAAAATTAGCAACACATTTATATCTGTAAAAAAGCAAGAAGAAAAGGAGTAGTTTAACAATCACATTCGTTCACTGGCGTGGGGGAAACAAAATCGCGGAAGAAAAACTTCAATTTTCGTCAAAAAGAAAAAGGACAAACAGTGAAAAGAAGACGAACCGTCGAGCTCCGTCGCGGAGGCGTCGTCTTCTTCGCGTCGCAGAGAGTCGCCGTCGTCGCCGTTGCATGAAAATTTGCAGGGAGTGATCGATTTCGCGTGAACAATATCTGAGTGTGGAGCGGTTTCGCAGTGTTGGGAGAGAGGAGAGATGGAAATAAGCGCGAAAAAAGATTAGGTTTGGAATATTTATATTTGACCCGTTTCGTGTGTATGGGTCAAGTTTGACCCGGGTTCATGGGATGAACCAGGTCTACCCAAGTTTTTGTCTAAAAAGTATGTGGATTTAGAAAATCCATAGACTCCATACAGAGTTTGGCTGACTTTTTTTTTTGATTTACATGGATTTTCATAGACTTGATAGGATTGTGGAATACATTTTTTTTATTGATTTACATGGATTTCCATAGACTTCGGCGCTGAAACTATTGATGCAAATGTATATGAAACACACTTGTATATAAAAAAAATTATCCAAATTGTTTAGAAAAAAATACAAAAAATACATTAGTTCCAAAAAAAAATACATTATTATTCATCATTATTATTCTCATCTTAATTCTCATCATCGTTATACCTCGCCTCATTTTCCACATAGCATTAGCAATATTCGTTCTCTATGCATTAACTTCCGTTCTTTGTTGACGTCAATTGAAGGAGGTGTTTTCAACTGTTTAAAGCTTATTATTTAATCAACTTCTCCTTTGCAAATGCAAATTTGAGTGTTTTTAATTTGAGAAATTATGTTTAATTATTAAGAATTTAAAATCAAAAGATTGAAAAGAATATACTTCAAGTTATTCTACTTATGTCTTCTTTTTTTTTTTAACCGAACTCTCAATTTTTTTCTTTTACAAATTTTACAAATACTAACTACTTTTACTCTTAAACCATTTTTACCACAATAACCAATAAATCAGTTTCTCAAGATTATAATTTTTAATTCTGCGTTAATGAATAAATAAAATATAAAAAAAGATTTTGAAAAGAAAATAGCGGAAGATAAACAAGAAAATAACGTGAATTTCAATTTCGTAGGGTTTAAGAGAAGTATGTAGAAATCCCTGGTTGTTAGAAGAGATTTTGGAGAGTGAAATCTATTTACATTTTTGGAAGAGAATCAAAGAAAATCCATAGACTATTAAAATTCATAGACTATTGAATACCTAAAGATTTTTTAAAACTTTTTAAAATCCGTATTGAATACCTTGAGATTTTTAAAGACTTTTGAAAATCCGGATTGAATACCACCAGACTTTGAAAGTCTAAAAAAATCATACAGACTCCACAACCAATACACCCCCCTAAGTCAAAACACATATAATGAATTTTATTTTTTCATTTAAGATTCTGAAAAATCTCTTTGAAAACAACATTAATTGTAGAGCTAGAGGGCTCCCTATTGAGAAACCAATTGAGAAATTGAGACGACAAATGGGTGCGAGAGAAGAGAGAGACGAGCGGTGAAAGGCGACGGGAGAAGCGACATGGGGCAGCATACACAAAAAATCTAGGTTTTGTATTCAATTCAATATTGAAATAGAAAAGGTCAAACAATGAAATGATACATAAGACGACACATAATAATTCTTTTAATGACCTAGGACAACATATAGGATTTTTTTAATGACATGTATACAAAATTTTTCACATAATAACACATAGGTTAAATTATTGTAGTATTGACATATTATCCAAAAATAACTCCCTATTAGTATATAGCGGTCTTGATAATATGCCCGCAGGTGGACACAAATTTATATGTCCACCGCTTATGTGGCACACTACATATGCAAGGTCCCCACCATTATTTAATTAGTTTCTTTAATTAATTCAATTTTCTCATTAATTATATAAACCTAAATCCTAAATCATGAATCCTAAACCATGAACCATTCGGACCGGGTGAACCATGAACCAGTCGGGCCGGATTGGGTCCGGATCGGGTAAAAACAAATTAATAAAATTAGGTAAAATATGGAATATATATAAATGAGAAGATTGAATTAATTAAAGAAACTAATTAAATGATGATGGAGACCTTGCATATGTGATGTGCCACATAAGCAGTGGACATATAAGTTTGTGGTCACCTACGGACATATTATAAAATCCGTAGTATATAGAGGGATTGCACATTAGTAACACATGAGACTAATTAATTAATCAAATATTTATATAACTCATTAGTTATGTAGGATGTGGAAAAAATTCTCACAACTATCATGTCCTCGTACTCCATCACAGTTGTCCAATGGGCCAGTGTAATTCGGGCTCACCCGGGCCAATAAATAAATAAAATTCAAAATGGCTCAGGTTATTCGCACCCCCTTCTTTAGTAAATAGACCATACGGATTGATACACTTCCCATCAGATTAGATTAGTACACTCCCCTAAATTATCTATAATACCCCCATCTCTTTTCCTCTTTCATTTCCCCATCCATTCAGCCCTTTGAATCTCATAATTTATCCCAGTTCTTCCCCAAATTTGTCTTTATTTTTCCAATCTCATGTATGAAATCCCAATCTCGATATCTCCAAATTTTCATCCAATCTCCTCACCTTAGAATCCCTACACATGCTCTTGTTTTCGTGTTTTTCTCGAAATTTATGATATTTTTTATATTTGCCTGAAATATTTAAAAATAAACAGATTCGATATTTCATGCGTATTGTTTACTTCATCTTTTGCTAATTTTTTATGGATTTTTTTTTAGATTTAAGTTTTTTTTTTTTAAAGTTATATGTTCATTTTTCAAAACTTCTGATATTTTACTGTTAAGTTTGGTAAATATTATGGGATAAAAATCTAACTCGGCGGTGACTCGGTTGCGGCGACAACTTTATTGTGGGGTGTATGAATTAGGGGGTTTGGGTTAGGTATGTTTAAATTAGTAAAGGGTAAAATAGTCCTTTTCTGTGTGAATTTTTTTATTAAATTTTTTTGGCGGTGCTAATAACCTGAACCAAAATTTAAACCCGAAATTGATCCACATAAAGCCTTAAGGCCTCAAGTAGGCAGAATGAATATTAATCAGCTTAATACAGTTCAAGCCAACCTTGAGGCTAGACTCAGTATCTTGTGCGCCAATTGCACCGTGCAAATTGGTATAGAGATGAAACGTGTCATTAGTTTTGATTTAAACGTGACACTAGATTTTTTTAAAAACAATAAAATGAAACGCAATATTAATTTTGACTGAAACATAAGACTAGTTTTCACTAAATGTGGCGAGTGCATGGATCTAACATATGTTTATGAGACTTGGCGACATATATAAGGTATGAATTGATCTTAAACATTGTTGGTTTATAAGAACATCAAAGATGACTTACAAGGTGACGAAATAAAAAAAAAGAAGGAAAATTAGAAATAAAAGTAACAATGTTTAGATGGTTAGATCACTACTCTCTACGCCATAAAATCACGTGTTCGAGTAAATAGCAAGTTTCCTGAAAATAGTTGGTTTCAATATTATTATCAATTTTCCATGAACGAAAGCTTTTTACTTCTGGCATGAACGACAACAACATCAGCAATAAGAGGCAAAACCAATTTAAGGTTAGATACTTGCCCGCAAGATCCAAGGCTAGGCACGGGTGGTGAGAGCGCGTGTGGTCTTATGATGGCTCCTTAGCCACTATAATTGATTTATGCTAATGAACTCATATTAATAAGGTGTAGTTTAACCCACCAATCACAATATGTGGGGTAATTAACACTTTAACCCATAAAGTGGTTTGTGGCGTCTCAACCGCATGATTTAATTTCCCACTCATCGAAATTCGGCTTTCAGATTACAAATATATTACAATTATTTACTCCGAAATTCGACTTTGAAATTAAAATATACTACGATCATCTACCACCAGAATAGATAATTCTTCAAACATTTAAAACGCTTGTGCCATCATTAGATGTCAATTAAACACTAATTTAATTGATTTTAAACCAATTAAATTCACAACTAATTAGTTCAAAACCAATTTCCTCAACAAATTAATATGTGAATAAAATTTTATTATATACTTGTATATTATACAACTATGTATATATTATGTTGACAACAATAAAAATATATAAGATATATATGCTACATACAATATCATGATAATATTACATCATGCACACTACATTTTAATAAATAATTCATGAAAACTAGAAAAAACTCAAATAAGGCCTTGTAAAAAAACAGAAAGGCTAAGGCCCAAATGGACAAAACTAGAGCTACAAATGGGCAAAGCCCAATATGTAAGCTAAAACTGAAACTAGTCTATCCCATAAGCTACAACTAAACCCCAAAATATAATACATCCTAAACATAATTAGCAATAACAGAGTAATTCATTGCATTCACAAACTGAATCCAATATTGTACGGTGCATACTTCAAACTTTGGGGTCCGGATCCCATCCTGTAATGCTCCCGTGCGCTGAATACGGTGCCGTTTCTGCCCATTACCTTATCTCATGATATATGAGATATTGAGCGTAATTTACTCTCCCTCAATTGATATGTTCAATTTTTTTTTTTGTTTTACCGAATCTTTAATACTTTTTCAATTGTGGAGATACTTCCCATTCGTATTAATTAATTAGTTTTGGATTGATATGTCAATCTTTTTTAATATTGAAACATTTATTATGAGATAAATTTGTTTTAATATGATAATATTTGAGATTGAAATGAATTATTATTTGACGAACTGTGATTCTAGTAATATGTGATAATTTTTTTTATTTATAACATGTGTTTATTTTTATTTAAATATTTTTATTGTATGTATTGATAAATATTATTATTTTGAAACAACAACAATTTAATAATACTTCTTGTTTGAATTTATATTGTAGCATAAATAGAAAAAATATTACAGTAATGAAAATTTAAGCCAAAGTTCATAGAATGCCGCTTAATGCAAAACTGGGGCGGTCACGGACGCATGGACGGATCTATTAGGGGGCTGCACCGGGCTCCAACCTAGTGCAAGCCCCCACTAATCTGTTATATATCTATATATAATATGTGAATGAAATTCAATACATAAATTTAAGTCCAGTCAAATATTATTTTCTATTTTATATTTAATATGCAATCTTCGGTGTAAAATTAAAGTTCATTAACACACTCTCTATTCAGTTATTAAATTAAGATACAATTTGATATAAATATGTTTTCATGATCTATCATGTCTCTCCTTCTTTTTTCTTTTCTTATTAAAACTTAATTAAAATATTAAAATTCAAGAATTTTATCCACAACAAAAATTTTATTTTATTGTAATTTTGAATGTGCTTTCTTGAGGCTCTCACACCCAATCATTTAGAGTATAGTCATCTGAATATGGTTTTATTTTTTTCATTTAGTATTTTTATTTATTTAACTTGTTCAATATTAAATATCTACATTGTTCTCTTAATTTTTGTCCTTTTCTTTTGAGGAATATGTATGAATTATTTATATTTTATTGTTATATGTTGTGATAATTATAAGTTTTTGGACACTTTAATATTAGAAAAAGAGAAATTATAACTGTAATAATGTATTAACATGAGTTAAATGAGGTATTTTTTAAACTGATAAACGTTTCTTGAAATGATTAAAAAAATATTGAGCATATGTTGCATAATTTTATTTTAACTAAATATTATTTATTAATAAAAAAGTAAATTATTTTATAAATAAACATCAATATATTTTGAAATATATTTTGATAAAAGTATAGAAAAATTCCGACCTAATTACTGATGAGTTTTATGTTTCGAAGTTCCATATGACACCACTTAAATTAATATATTAAAAATATACTAAATATAAATATAAAATTTTAATGTGACGAAACTTCTAAAATTTTTAGCCCACCCACCGTTAAATCCTAGATCCGTCCCAGCACGGACGCGGTCAGAATTCTTCTCCTTCCTCTTCTCTTCAGGTTACTGGCGGATCTTGTTGGGGAATTAATTGTCCGGATCTATTCGAGGTTGAATAATTAAATACAAATTTAATTCTAACAATTATTAATAGCATGAATTAATCCTATATTAATTCAAATAATAATTCAACAACCAATCATGCATACAAATAGTTCACGTAAATCCTACGCATGCGAAATTACTACGGATTACGTAAACTAACCTCTCGGAGTGACAACCGTTGAAAAGATGGATCTCGTTCACACGAACACACCAAAAGGTCTTCTCAAGTATTCCCTTGTCCTTGTTCAACAATCCGGTGGAAAGAATTAGCGAACAATTTAACAAAAGGAAAAAATAAAATTATGTTGCACCACCTTTGTGGATTTCTAATTTTTTTCAACACATGAAATTGCTTATGGGGATGAAAAATTCATCCCCTATTTATAATACTAGGGGTGGCCGATTTTTTCACTAGGAATAAGATGGGAAAATCTTTTTCTTGATCTCCAAGAAATCTTGAATATATCCAATATATTCTTTTCTCCATAATTAAAATATTCCATATAAATCCCACCTCCTTATATTAAGGGGTTTTCGAAAATATCTCAATAAATAGTGAAGAAATAGGATTTTTGACTTTTCTTGAATTTATGAGATAATCTTGTATTTCAAGAATACATATTCCATAAAATCTTTCCAAGAAAATTAAGAAAATCTTTTCTCTTTCTTCCTTTATTATTTTCGAAAATTTTGGAAAAATAAGCAACAATAATTTATTTTATTTTAAACACCTTTTTCAGTTATTGGACATTATGTTTGGGCTACTTGAGGGGCCTTTAGGAGAATTAAGATTGGATCTTCCAATGAACTTTGAATTTTCAATATTGAGCCACAATATTATTCAAGCCCATAAATATTAATTAATCCCACTACATAATTAATATTGCACTATCCATCTTAACCCATATTACTGTTAATATGGCTCCCGATTATTATTTCTTGTGTTTAAGATTATCTAGCCCATTAATTAATTCAAGCCACTGAAATAGCTTTCCATTAATTAATATCTTTTGTCCTTGGTCAAGGAACGGTTCAACATTATTATCCATACCGGAAACAAATTCCACTTGCAAGATTTGGTATGATAAATCTTATGAACCTCCCAAGGGGGAAAATCAAACGAGCGTACTCGCACACGATTCTTCGTATTAAATCTTAGCAATCGCATGTGACCAGCAATATTGCCCAAGATATAAAGTATTGAATCTCATTGATTCTCTACCCGTCATAAGTCAAAGCAATAATTACTAACCACTCGCGATCCTATTTAAGGGACGAAGATTAAGAAATAACGAACCACTGAGGTCTAATTCTTCTTGGTTCAGTGCTGAAGAATTTATCCTCATGTAGGTCCTGTTCAGCGCATCAGTCATGCACTAGTGTAATCTTTTGGTCAAGACAAGTCAATCTGAGCCTTACACCTCAACCTTTCACAATGGATTGTTCATTTCCATCTAGGTCGTGAACCGCGTACTTTTAGTTACAAGGGACTGTTAATTTAATCTTCTGTGATCTGATATCACTAAATTAACTACAATGTAACGCGTACTGATTATTGAACAATTATGCAATAAATATATGTAACATTCAATGATATTTAAAGCATCAGTGATAAATAATTTATTTCAGTAAATAAGACAGAAAATTCAGTTTGGTTATACAAAGTAAAAACATACTTTCCAGTATAACCCCAACAATCTCCCACTTATACTCAAAGTCTGCTTTTAAGTATACTACAACACATCTCGTGTAGTTCCTAATACGTGACATCTAATGTCACCTACACGAACCTAATAATATCTCCCACTTATACTCAAAGAAGATTGGCAACGGTCTTGACACCCATTCATTCCACATGTCTCTCAAATGTATTCTGAGGCAGACCCTTTGTGAATGGATCTGCTAGGTTATCTTCTGACGCAATTTTTGCCACCTATATATCTCCTCTCTTAATGATTTCTCGTATAAGATGGTATTTCCTTTCAATGTGTTTTGGCCTTGTGGGCTCTTGGTTCCTTTGAATTTGCAAATCGCTTCCCAAGCATTATCACAATAAATAGTGATTGTCTTTGGGCAAATTCGAACTACATCCAAGTCCACTAGGAAGTTCTTGAGCCAAACCGCTTTTTTCGCCTCGCATACCACGATTCGGCTTCCATGGTAGAATCGGCGATGCATTTCGCTTAACGCTTCTCCATGTCATGGCTCTCCCCATGCAAAACACACTACCGAAGTAAATTTTCGAGTCTAAGTCCGATTGAAATCCGAGTCCGTGTAACCGATGGGGATTAGACTATCGATCGATAAATTAACATTCTATCCCGAGTTCTTTTCGGATACTTCGTAATGTTTTTAACGTCAAATCAATGCTCTTTTTTCGGTTTACATTTTGATATCTTGCCACCATGCCAAAAGAAAGCAGATATCCGGTCTCGTGGTACAAAGATTGCATACATAAGGCTTCCGACAACCGAAGCATAAGGAATGCCTTTCATGTCATCTATCTCTTTTTGTGTCTTAGGACACATATCCTCGATAGATGGATTCCATGCCCGAAAAAGGTACGGCCTTTCTTGGAATCTGCGATTTGAATCACTTCAAGACAAAGGTCTATATATGAAGCTTGCGATAAGCATATCATCCTTTTCTTGCGATCTCGAGTGATCTTGATCCCAAGGACGTGCCCGGCTTCCCCTAAGTCCTTCATATCAAACTGTTTTGAAAGCCATGCCCTTACGTCTGACAACACCTTTACATCATCTCCGATGAGCAGAATGTCGTCTAAGTATAGTACTAAGAATACCAATGCAGTTCCGACACGCTTTTTGTACACACAACTTTAGTACTCATTTTGATCAAACCCATAAGACTTTATTACTTGATCAAAACATTGGTTCCAAGCTCTGGATGCTTGTTTGAGTCCGTAAATGGACTTCTTGAGCTTACAAACTAGGTGTTCTTGGCCTTTTTCAATGAAGCCTTGGGGTTGTTGCATATAGATTTCCTCTTCAAGACTTAGTTAAGGAAAAGCCGTCTTGACATCCATTTGCCGATTTCAAAGTCGAGATCTTTGAAGAATTGACAAGAGAATTCGGATGGACTTGAGCATTGCTACAGGTGAAAAGGTTTTCTCATAATCGATCCCTTTTTTGAGTATAACCTTTCACCACAAGCCTTGCCTTGAAGGTTTCCACCTTCCCGTCCGGTCCTCTTTTCCTCTTGTATACCCACTTGCAGCCAATGGGTTTGACCCCATTGAGTGGTTCGACCAGCTCCCACACTCTGTTATGATCCATAAAACCCATTTCGGCTTCCATTGTTGTTTGCCAAGAAACCGCATCCTTGTCTTGGATTGCCTCGTCGTAAGTCCATGGGTCTGATTCATCTTGACCGGGGATCAAGTCCGAGGACTCTCCTATCCCCATGAATCTCTCGGGTTGTCTCACAACCCTCCCACTACGACGAGGTTAGGGTTGTGTAAGCGTGTCGTTTGGTATGTCATCTTGTACAGTTGGCACTGAGGTTAGCCCTCTAAGCTCATTTAAGGTAATCTCACTTCTGGGCTTTCTTTCGTTCATATAGTCTTCTTCCAAAAATTTAAAGTGGGTGCTTATTACCACCTTTTGATCTTCGGGACCATAGAACATACACCCTTTTGTTCCCTCGGGTTATCCTATAAACAACCTTAATTCTGATCGTGGATCCAATTTTCCGGCTTTCTTGTCCAACACGTAGGCCGAACACCCCCAAATTCTCATGTGTCTGCGGGCTTGGCTTCATACCATCCACAATTCTTTGGGAGTTTTGAGAACCGACTTGGATGGAACCAAGTTCAGAATATAAGCCGATGTTTCCAAAGTGTGACCCCAGAACGACTTGGGTAGATCCGCATAACTCATCATTGATCTAACCATTTCTAAAAGAGTTTTGTTTCTTCGCTCTGTAACCCCGTTTTGTTGAGGGGTTCCGGGTGCAGTTAGCTGGGATACAATCCCTTCATCTGACAAGTAGTTCAAGAACTCATCGCTGAGGTACTCGCCTCCACGATCAGATCGTAGAGACTTGATACGTTTTTCCCTATGATTCTCTGCTTGAGCCTTAAATTCTTTGAATTTGTCAAAGGTCTCAGATTTATGCTTCATAAGGAAAATATAGTCGTACCTTGAGTAATCATCAATGAAGGTGACGAAATACTCATAACCTCCTCTTGCTTTGATTGACATTGGACCACATACGTCCGTGTGAACGATTTTTAACACTTCTTTGACTCTATTCCCCTTGGCTCCGAATGCCCTCTTGGTCATTTTACCCTCCAAGCAAGATTCGCAAGTTGGGATTGGTTCAATCCGGAGAGACTCCAATGAACTATCTTCTACCAACCTTTGAATCCTTTTTTGATTAATATGTACCAGTCTAAGATGTCATAGAAGTGTCTCGTTCATGTCTGATGAACGTTTTCTTTTATCAGAAACAGTTGATGTGTTATAGGATGCATTTCGTGAGTGGTGTGCACAGTTAATTGTATAGAGATTATTCAACAACGTCCATGACATATAAATTTATCATAAAGAGAAATGGTAACAACTTTATCAAAAGTAACCGAATATCCATCAAGGTAGAGTTTAGAAACCTAAATTAAGTTCTTTCTAAAACTAGGAACGTAAATAACATCTCTTAAAATTAAAACCCTGTCTTCAAAAGACAGGTGCACTTCTCCCACTGCTTCAGCTGCCACTCTCATAACATCGCCCAGTGTGATGAGGATCTCACTCCCACTAAGTTGCTGGGTCCGCTTGAACCCCTGTAAAGTTAAACAAACATGATCAGTGGATCCCGTATCCACCACCCATAAATGGGAGGCATACGCCGCTAAACAAGTTTCAACAACTAGTGCGTGAGAATTACCTTTCTTTCCATTCCTTTTGGGTTTGGAAAAGGCTAACCTCCAATGTCCTTTTTCACCGTAGTTAAAACATTTTCCTTTTGGTACCTTCTTGACACCCATCCAGCTAGTTGTTTTTCTCTCACCTTTCTTGGTAATGAGTTCGCTTTGGATATGACCTCTTTCCTTTTCTTGAATCTTGCCTACCACTGGCCTAGATTCTGATAAAAGACTTTTGGTTACCAATGCTTCGTCTTTCTTTCCCAAATGCTTCTCTATTTTCTCCAAGGCTTCTCGCAGAGTTTCCATAGTAAACATGTGATCACTCATCACAAAACTACAGTAAAACCCATCGAAGCACCTTGGAAGAGTTAGCAAAAGAAATTCGATTTGAGCCTCATCACAATACTTAGTACCGAGATAAGCAAGTTTGTCAAAATGGTGTTTTACTATGAGAACATGCTCCCTTACCGGGTGTTCCCTCGGCCATTTTTAGCCTGGCCACGTCGTCATTTTTAAACTGATTGATCATGCGGTCTTTTGTTAAAAACATTTCTTCAAGACTTTGCATAATTTCTGCAGCAAACTCAACACCTTCATGAATGTGTCTCAAATCATCAGACAGTGAAGTCAAGATTACACGTTTCATGGGTTCATTGGCCTGCTCCCAAATATTATACAAGTGTCTTTCCGCATCAGTTGATCCATCAGTAGGCATACGGGGCTTGGGTACATCAAGAACCTAATGATGTTCTTGTGCAGGTAGGACAAAACTCATATTCCGTTTACAAACAACATAGTTATCACCAGTTAATTGTTGTTCTTTGAGTGTATATAACAGTGGATTAAAAGGTTGCGACATGCTGAACTGAAATAAATAACAATTTGTATAGGCACAAACATATCACAAGGTTCGATCACATGCATCATAGTAAAATCTCAAAAAAATATGAACATGCATCAGCCAACATCTCAAAACAGTTTAAATAAGCCACGTGGGGTGGGTCATTATTTAAACACATTCAAGGAGGTTACAAACAAGAAATAGTTATAAACCTTTAATATCCAGATTAATAGTTGGCTCCCACTTGACCAATATAAAATTGACAGGGACTTCGGGGAAGTATATGCATATCAAATTTATACCTAAGTAATAACCATGATTAAATACAAAATTATTACTTCGCTTTGATCAAGCCTCGTGGGGAGGGTCATCGTCGCCACTAATAATAACCCACAATCATCCATTCGGAATTTATTCATGTGAAATCTATCTTTTGGCCATCCAGGTAGGGGAAATTTCTCCAAAAGAATCCACAAATAAATAAATCATGGAGGTCAAAATTAATTCAATTTTATTATCCGGAATAAAATTGTCAATTAATTATTTAAACATACTTAGTAATTTTTGAAGGTGAGATTTTTCATTGGGCAATTCTCATGCAAACACATTTAAACAAATTAAATAAAGCACAAGAAAACACAACCATAAATCAAGCAAAGCAAAAAAATAAACATATTGGGCAAAAATTATCCAATTGTCATGGTTTGATTTTTTCATGGCTTGATTTTGATCTTGAATTTCTCCCACTCGATCGTCTCGAAAAATCACGTCCGTCGTACACCGATCACCAAGCGGGTTCGACCCGGCCGTGTCGATCGATTGTCTTGGTTACTAGCGCTTAACTTAACACGTCGTTCTTTGTTCTTTCCCCAAACGATCAACGCCCAAGACGCCACCAATGCGGCGTCCGCGCTCACGACGCCTTTTGCACATGCCCATTCCTTGCGCATACCGTAGACGCGCTATACGCGCGCGCCAGCGCGTCGGTATCCGGGCGCTTCGGCCCGAAATGATACCGTGCTGCACCTGCGGCGTCTCGTCGTCGCGATGCCTCCCTTGGTATGTTTTGCGCGATGCACGCCGTTTACACCCGATTCCGGATCCCGTCTTTTAATTCTTCGTCTCTGCCTCCGTTTCCGATCCGGTTACAATTTATTTACAAAAAAATAAATAAATAAACCTATATCTAGACTAGTCTATTACATTGATCAAATCAAACAAATCCTAATCTACTCGTGGATTTTCTCACGAGGCAAAATGAATTCGAACGAATCGGATTAAAAAACCACAATTTATATGCATGCATAAATATACACATTAAATTCCATGACAATTGGATACCTGCAAAAAAGATCTAGCAATTCTACTATCCAATTTCAAATTCAATGAAAACGAATTAAACTACAATTTAAAATTCAGAGCCTGGTATTAATTGCCAATTTAAAATTACAATTTACAATTTAAACCGAGGCTCTGATACCAGTTGTTGGGGAATTAATTACCCGGATCTATTCGGGTTTAATATTTAAATACAAATTTAATTCTAACAATTATTACTAGCATGAATTAATCCTATATTAATTCAAATAATAATTCAACAACCAATCATGTATACAAATAGTTCACGTAAATCCTACGCATGCGGAATTACTACGAGTTTATGTAAACTAACCTCTCGGAGTGACAACCGTTGAGAAGATGGATCTCGTTCACACGAACACACCAAAAGGTCTTCTCAAGTATTCCCTTGTCCTTGTTCAACAATCCGGTGGAAAGAACTCGCGAACAATTTAACAAAAGGAAAAATAAAATTATGTTGCACCACCTTTGTGGATTTCTAATTTTTCCAACACATGAAATTGCTTATGGGGATGAAAAATTCATCCCCTATTTATAATACTAGGGGTGACCGATTTTTTCACTAGGAATAAGATGGGAAAATCTTTTTCTTGATCTCCAAGAAATCTTGAATATATCCAATATATTCTTTTCTCCATAATTAAAATATTCCATAAAAATCCCATCTCCTTATATTAAGGGGTTTTCGAAAATATCTCAATAAATAGGGAAGAAATAGGATCTTTGACTTTTCTTGAATTTATGGGATAATCTTGTATTTCAAGAATACATATTCCATAAAATCTTTCCAAGAAAATCAAGAAAATCTTTTCTCTTCCTTCCTTTATTATTTTCGAAAATTTTGGAAAAATAAGCAACAATAATTTATTTTATTTTAAACACCTTTTTCAGTTATTGGACACTATGTTTGGGCTACTTCTCAAGTATTCCCAAGTCCTCGTCCAATAACCCCGGTGGAAGGTCCTTCAATGAACGATTTATAAAACAAGGAAAATAAAATATTGTTGAACCACCTTTGTGGATTTCTAATATTTCCAACAAATGGAACACTAGTTGGGAATGAAAAATTCATCCCCTATTTATAAGACAAACGGGTTCGAAATTTCAAGCATAATTAGGGCTAGGAAAGATTTTTTCTTGATCTCCAAGAAATATTGAATATATCCAATATATTCTTCATTCCATGTGTATTTTTCCACAAAAATCTCACACCCTTTATTTGCTTATATTTTCAAAAATTAATAGAAAGAATTTAAAGATTGGATCTTTCTTGAATTTATGAGATATTCTTGTATTCCAAGAATACATATCTTCCATAAATTCTTTCCAAGAAAATCAAGAAAATCTTTCTTCCCTTTCTTATACTCAATTTTCAAAAATTGAGTATTAAAGAAGCCAAGTGGGAGTTTTCTTGAATTTATGGGATAATCTTGTATTCCAAGAATACATTATCTCCTTTCCATAAAATCTTTTCAAGAAAATCCTTCTCCCTCTTTTCTTTAATATTTTCGAAAATAATAGGAAATATTGCAACAATAAATTTATTTTATTTTAAACACCTTTTATTTATTGGACTATAATTTGGGCTACTTGAGGGGCCTTTAGGAGAATTAAGATGAACCTTCCAATGGACTTCTGAATTCCAATATTGAGCCACAATATAATTCAACCCATTAATATTAATTAATACCATTATATAATTAATATTGCACTATCCAATCTTAACCCATATTACGATAATATGGCTCCCGGTTATTATTTTCCGTGTTTAAGATTATTTAGTCCATTAATTAATTAAGCCACTGAAAAGCTTTATTTTAATTAATATCTTTATCCTTGGAGTAAGGACAAATGAACTTTTTTATTATCCATACAGGAAAATTAATTCCACTTGCAAGATTTTTGTATGATAAAGGTTTGGGCCCACCAAGGGGGACCAATCAAGCAAGACTTTTTTGTAAGCACTACGATTCTCAGATTAATTTAAGAACGTAAATGCAATTAATATTATTGCCCAAGATATAGGGTGTCGAAGTCGCAATGATTCTCTTCCCATTTATAAGTCAAAGTAATAACTACTAATCACACACAGTCCTTATTAAGTGACAGAGATTAAGAAATCAACAACCACTGAGGTCTAACTCTTCATCCCTTAAGTCAGTGCGAATGAGTTTATCCTCTCTGTAGGTCCGCTTCAGCGCATCGAATGCACTAGTGTAATCTCTTGGTCAAGACAAGCCAATATGAGCCTTACACATCAACTTCTACCAATAGATTGTTCGGATCGATCTAAGTTGTGAAACACGCACTCGTTTACAAGGAACTGTTAACGTAATCTTCTGTGATCTGGTATCACCACTTTAACTACAATGTAACGCTTGCTACGAACGGTTTGCAATAAATATATATATAACATTCAATCATATTTAAAGCAACAGTGATAAACAATTTATTTCAGTAAATAAGTGTTTAATACATAGGTTATACAAAGTAAAAGCATAACCCCAACAATCTCCCACTTATACTCAAAGTCAGCTTTTAAGTATACCACAGCATGTCTTATGTATTATCTGGTGACATTTAATGTCACCTACATCAACCTAATAACATTTCTCCCACTTATACTCAAAGCAGATTGGCAACGCTCTTGACACCCATTCCTTCCACATGTCTCTCGAAAACGAGGCGGACCCTTTTGTGAATGGATCATTTAGGTTATCTTTCGACGCGATCTTTGCCACCTCTATATCTCCTCTCTTAACAATTTCTCGTATAAGATGGTATTTCCTTTCAATGTGTTTGTTGGCCTTGCCTTTGGTTCTTGAATTTGCAATCGCTTCTGGCATTATCACAAATTGTCGGATTGCGGCCGGGCAAATTTGGAACAACGCCCAAGTCCACTAGGAAGTTCTTGAGCCACACCGCTTTTTCTTTCCATGAGTTTACATATTCGGCTTCCATGGTAGAATCTGCGATGGCTTCTCCATGTTACAGCTCCTCCCCCCAGACAAAACACACTACCCGAGGTAGATTTTCTGGAATCTAGGTCTGATTGGAAATCCGAGTCCGTGTATCCCACTGGAAATAAACTGTCTGACTGATAAACCAACATTTTATCTCGAGTTCTTTTCAGATACTTCAGAATGTTCTTAACAGCAGTCCAATGTTGATTTTCGGGATTGCTCTGATATCTTGCTACCATGCCTACGACATAGCAGATATTCGGTCTCGTACACAATATAGCATACATGAGGCTTCCCACTGTCGACGCATAAGGAATCCCTCTCATGTCATCTATCTCCCTTTGTGTCTTAGGGCACATGTCTTTCGAATAGATGGATTCCGTGCCTGAAAGGTACAAAATCCTTCTTGGAATCTTGCATGTTGAAACGCTTCAAAATGGTATCTATGTATGAAGCTTGCGATGTTCGATCATTCTTTTCTTTTCAAAGTGATCTTGATCCCTAGAATATGATCGGTTTCCCTAAGTCCTTCATATCAAACTGCTTTTGACATCCATAATTTTACGCCCCGACAAAACCTTTACATTGTTTCGGCGAGCGTAATATCGCTTCATGTATAGTACTAGGAATATCAAGGCAGTTCCGTCACACTTTCTATAAACATAACTCTCGAAATCGTTTTGATCAAACCCATAAGATTTTATTACATGATCAAAACATGTTGGGATTATACTGAAAAGTATGCTTTTTACTTTGTATAATCGAAACTGAATTTCCAGACTTATTTACTGAAATAAATTGTTTATCACCGATGCTTTAAATATGATTGAATGTTACATATATTTCTTGCATAACTTTTTCAATAATTTGTACATGTTACATTGTAGTTAATTTAGTGATACCAGATCACGTAAGATTAAATTAATAGTTGTAGGTCCCGAACGGAGTTATATGGGCGTAAGTCTAGAGGGAGGGGTGAATAGACTTGAAAAAACTTTTTCGTGGATTAGCGAGATAGCCTAATCGAGTCGAAGTGAATCGGTTTGTTCGATAACCAACTTCAGTAACTATCGATTAAATGCGGAAGCTTTAAGTTTTACCCGTGTGAAAAAACGGTTTTGTATAAATCGATTCCAAGTTTTATCTTTTAATCGATGACGAAATATCGAAGTTCGGATCGATCGAAGCTTGGTGCTATCTCGATCTTAACTTAGAATATGTATGCGCTTTAAGAATGCGATGTGAGAGCAAGTTAATCAAAGCAAAGAAAGGCACACAAGATTTATAGTGGTTCGGACAAAAATCCCCCACGCCCACTCTTCCCTTTCACAAGGGGCACCAACTTAACCGACTTAACCGATGGACTTAGTTTAGTGTGTTAGTCCAACACAAGACACCAACAGATGTTTTAAGAGTTTCACTCAACCGATCCCTTAAATCAAGACTAGAAACCCTAGATCGAAATCTTGCTAAACAACTTATCCTAACTTGGGGTTTGGGTAAGATTGTTGAGGTTCCAACTATGAAATCTTTCCTCATGCATACAAGCGGCCTAAAAAGCTAGATGAAAAGATTTCTTGCTAAGAACTTATGGGATGAACACAATATAAAATAAAAATGAAATCGACTATAGTTTGAGCTTCTTGATTATGTTGTTTGTCCAAGCATTTCATTATTTTCAAAGTGTGATCCCATATTTATAGACCTTGAGATCAAAGAGCCGTTGGAAGCAATTTGAATCTCGGGGTTATTTTATGAACTTGCGTGCTTGATGTGGCAAAATGGACAAAAGCGTGAATGTGTATTTTATAGCCACAACATTGAATCCATGATTATTTCTGTTCATACGTGTTTCTTCCTTATTGGATGGAAGCCTTGCTTTGCGGTGTTGTTCCTCCAACTAAGGTTGGTATTCTTCTTGTTTAGATCGCACGTATGATAAAAGTCTCGATGTTGACTTAGCTTATTGGTGAAACGATGTATCCGGTCTTATCTTCGGAAGTCATCGATCTTCTAGTATTAGAAGCTTCATGACTTCGTTTGTTATCGACTAGATGGGATTCGATCGATCTCCGTTCGGTTTAGCATTACCGCTTCTGATATCGGATTTCTTCTGGATTCTTCAGATCGACCTTTACATATTGAGTTCCCCTCAATATGTGACCTATCTATTACATCGGTTTTTTCTATACAATCATTATGGTCTCTATAGCAATAATGTAAACATCAATCTAATTGTCCGATTGGTCTATTACATGTGTTTTTGGAACTTTCATCAAAACTATAAATTTCCCAACAATTTCCCCTTTTTGATGAAACCAAAACACTTGAGAAACCAAACAGGTTGAATTTTAAAACAAAATCGAAGACAAAAAGATTTTGTCTTGGGATCGAGAAAAATAAACTTTTCATTAGATATGATGATTACATGTTACATCAGAAAAGTTTTGTATTTAAAAAGCGGTGATTCGAATCTTCACTCCTTGGGCTTGTATCCTTGGCATTTCTCTTTGGTCTTGTGGAACGTTGAAAACTTAGAGTTTCCATTTGACACTTGATCGATTATATGCGATTTGCTCAAGATGTCAAAGTAGAATCTCTCAAATGCCGGTCTGTCAAATGAGCCATCTGCCTTCTTTGAGTATATTAAACCATACTCTTCGAGATATCTTTACATTTATAATTGGCTTCATTTTCCGATACTTAAGTCTTTCGGATATTTAAAAACGATTGAGGAACTCATCATCTCGGTGATTCTTCTTTGGAACAAGATCAAGGACAAAAGCATCTAGAAGCCATTCATCGATCTTATTCCATTCCTCAAACCTAAGGTTTTTGGTATGAATCTTGTTGCAACCGAGGTTCAAATTTTATAATCCTTTCTTAGCCCTTGATTTGAACTTCTTTTTCAACTCTTACCTTGTGCGTTTTTCCGTCTTTCTTTCTTCTTAATCAACTCTCTTTGGACAATTTTACACTAGCTCCTTATCACCAGATCGACTAAATTTCCGGTGACTTTTCCGGTGCGAGTAATCGGGTCCAGATTTTGATGTTCCGGCATGTGACCTTTCTTGCAATTGAGCTTTGTCCATGGGCCTTATCTTTCGATGTGTGGGTTGGTTTCTCGAGATCCTTCCCCTTTTTGGTTTGATCAAAAAGCGAATTGAGTGGGAAGTCGAGACCCAAAGTTGGATCGACAATGCTGATTTAGATCATTAAGATAAACCGAAGTTTGAGTCATATTTTTGTTATGTCGGTTCTTTCTTGGCGTTTCCATTGTAGCAGAGAGTGTCCAAATCATTTTGTCAAATTTCTCTTCCGATAGCTCGAGTCGTCGGAAAAGAAGATTGATTTTGATTGTTTATTGTCATCAATCGATTTTGTAAGCTTCGCGGAGACATGGTGGTCAATTTTTGATTGCTTCGTTTTGTTTGAGGCGATTTTTATCGATTCTCAATCAATCTCTTCTTTTCGGGAGATCTTTGAGACAAGATCGATCTCCGAAGTTGAAATGGTGATTTGAGATGTAGGAATTGGATCCATCACTTGAGTTCAGTTGTTTGTCTTCTCCGGTGGTTGGTCGTGAATCGCGGCACAGTTCCACTTTCGCCAGCACGGCATTCACCATTTCGTCATTTACGGGCTTCTTTCTCCGGCTTTTTCTTCTTTGCGATTCCAACACGTTTAAAAAATTTGCTCGGATATTATGGTGAAGACTTATCATGTCAAGTCAAAATCTGCGATTCATACCACCCACAAATTGATCCAATCGATGGCGGGATATGGTTGTGGATACATCTCATCAATCTCTCGTTCAATTCTTCCACCATTTTTCGGTGAATTCGAGGATTACATTGGATGAGATGTGGAAAACTTCTTGTTCACTTGAGTCGGAAGTTATGCGATTGGTTCGACTTTTATTGGTTATTGGTTGGAGTTCATGGCGGGTGAACTAGGCGAGTGACATGCACCTTTAGTCCGGCGGTGAATCTTGAGGTTGAGAAGGAGTTTTATCGATTTGTGCTTCTACCTCGGATCGTTCGGGCGAGCCCTCGGGTTGAGAAGCTTACTGTAAAAAAACTCATCTTCTAGTCTTTAGAGTCATGGTAGCTTCCTTTTGCTTTCTTTGGCCTCTTCTCCGGCCTTCACGATTTTTCGTTTCTTTTTACGTGGAGCAACCGGGTGTGGATGATGCTTTTTTGCTCTTTCCTTTCTTTTTTTGTTGGAGTGGGCTCTTGTCATCGTCTGGAGGCCCATATATAACGAAGTTGATGAGAGGAAGGCATTGTAGGACTTGATCCATTCGATTCCATTCGGCTTGGCGCTTTGTCCTTCAATATAATCGCAACCTTGTTGAGATTGCTTACTCTTTTTCGAAAGACACACTGGATTCATTGACTCCAAATTTTTCGTGTTCTTGGAGCAAGATGGCTTTTGAAGCCGTGCAATTGATGTTCCGAGCCCCATCAATTATTCTTTGCCATCTTTGTACATTTTTTGATGTGAGAGCATCTGGGCTAATGAGATTCCCATGATCGTTCTTGTGAGAATGTCAAACAACAATCCATACTTTCTTTTGAGCATTGGCCCCGATGAATAGGCTTTCGATGTTTGTGTCCTCTCTTAAGAGCTCCTCTACGATTTCTTCATCCTCATTGTATCAGGATTCGCCCTTTTGAACAGACGCAGTGATGTCCGCATTTGTCGATCCGATTTCTTCCCTAATTGGCGACATCGATTCGTCTCGGTTTTTTTCAGATCCACACTCAAATTTCCGCAAGAATTGGCTTCATCTTCGCATCTTTGGATTTGGAGCAGAGCAATAAAATTTGTTCCACCTCCATGGATTGAGAATCCTCGGTGGTTCCAAACCGAATTTAACTTGTCCTCAAAGATCTTAATAGTTGCACATGATCTTTCCTAGTTAGTGGCCATCTACAAAGTGAGAATCATTAAATTTGTGCATAATCAATATCAATATCATAAATTCCGGAAAACAAAAGGCAATGAAGCATAAATTAAAAAAACAACTTGAAAACAATGTTTTTAACGGAAAGAAAGATTCATCATTATGCTTAAAAGAAAATATTACCGATTCAAATTTTGGAGAAGATTTTGAACTCTAAGAAATCGTTTTGAAACGAGAGAAAATTTGAATGAGAGTAATGCAAGTTTGTTAAAAACTCGTAAGGTTTGATGAATCTTATATAGAGGCGGAGGGTACAATAAGACAAGATTTTGAAGATCAATCGTTTTGAAAAGATTTAAATTTAGCGGTTTTGATCGTATTGAAAACACACGCGTACACAAAACTTTTGGATTTAAATGCACGATCAACAATTTAATACATTGTTGGGATATTTTAGTTTTGATGAATTATGCGAAAACATTATCAACTTGTGTTATTGAAGCTAATTCGAGATAACAAGTTGAGGGGGGAACAGGAGAACAAATTGAGGGGGAACTCACGAAATCGACGAGATGATCGAGATTGAAAGTAAGAAAAAATACAATTTAAGAAAATTTAATGACCGGAGGACTTAATTGGTAAATCGAAGAGGAAATGAGAACGAATCGACGCGGATCGATCGAGATACGAAGATTAGCGGGATTCAAAAATTTAAATAAATTTTAACCTAATATGCTAACCCGATTTATGAAATTACTATATTTAATCAGCGAGAAGAATTCGACATCCAATACCAGATCGTAAAAGAATCATCCGTCATATTCACCGAGAATCTTAACAGTTATTCGAAAACTAGTTAATTAAATCCGAATAAGGTCCGGCCAGAATTCAAGACTCGGGGAAGATCCCGAAGATTATATTAGTAGATTCAAATTACCGACGTGGACCAATGAGAGGAAGACAACTAACTGGAAAAGTTCGCAAGAAGCTACTGAGAATAGTATGGATTTGAATGTGACTCCATCCAACGGTAACATTCAAATCCACACTATAAATACAAGTTCTTCCTTCATAAGATTGTGGAGAAGATGCAAAAAGACGCCATGAGCCAAGAGCCTTATATTCAAGCATTCCCACCATAGAACACAGAGCAAGAAATACACGATATATCCAAAAAGTGTTCTACCCTAGATCTAAGCACAAAATGCCATATCCTAAGCTTAGAGAGATTTTCCCAACCCAAGATTGAGGCTAAAACAAATGTAAGGGAAAATCTCATTAGTTGGAAACCAAACAACCTTATACCCAAACAGGTTGGTAGGTTAAGTTTGTAGGTTGAGTGTGAACTCAGTAAACATCTAGCAATCCCGAAGGGAATTCGGCAATCCCGTGAGGGTGATAAGTCCCGCTTGAGTGTGAACTTCGGTAAACATCTAGCAATCAAAGGGAGGGTCGGCAATCAAGTGAGGGTGATAAGTCCCGATTGGTTAAGTTGGTTAAGTTGGTGCCCCATGAAGGGAAGAGTGGATAAAATCCGAACCACTATAAAATTTGTGTTCTTTTATCGCTTTATGTTATTACTTGTCATATGCATTCGTTTATAAGCAAAACACACATCGTTCTTAAAAAAAAAAAATTGAAATTTCAAACGTTTTCTTTTTGCAAATGGGTTTTCAAAAACGGGACCATCATACATGTACCCCACGTCCGCATTAAATGATTTGCAGAGTACACGCCACAAGGATATGAAGAAGGCAAATAATATCGATAACGATCCGATAAATAAGTAAAGAACAAGAGAAGAAATTGGACCGATGTTGTTATCGGTCAATATTACTTTGTCAATGTTGATTCCACTTGTTGATCTTAATCATTTTTAAGCCTTAAGAAATTTCCCAACCGAAATCGATTTGTTGAAACATCGAGTTTAGCCGATCTTTCCTTGAGTATTTGATCGGTTGAAGTTCCCCCTTCAACCGATAATAGATCCGATATATCCGATTTATTTGAGTTTCAATAATAAATCACATTTCGTAAGTAATCGATTTTGGTTGACCTCATCCGATTTTTTTTCATTAAATTCTTGGGATAAACCCAAAACTTAGTCTAGAGTAGTAGCTTCTATTCCCTAAGTAGCGTGATTGACATGCGTAAATAAATCTCTCGATATGTCAATCAACCGTAAATTTATCCAAAAAATCAAGTGAAATCCTTTTTGATGCAAATTTCTGATAGGCTTCTTGAAATGGAAATTGCATTTTGCATCCTTGCTTGGCCTCTATAAATTGGACCAATGTTTTACACAACATCACCCATTCACCATACTTATCTTCTTTGTAAGAATCAATGAACCCTTGTTTTTTTCCAAGAAACACTTTTACACCCTTTTTATATGATTTCATCTTCTCAAATCAACCCTTTGCATCCCTTATTCTTTGTTTTCTTCATCATCTTCGATTTCACATACGATTTTTCAAAGCTTTCTACCAAGCATATGGATCTGTTTGTTGCAACCGAGAAGACACTTTTCCTAAAACACCTTGTGTGTTATCGGATGATGTAAATCCGGACTTAGTGCGGTATAAAATATCAAAGACATGTGCCCATGAGATCGATGACCAACTCTTTGGCACACGTGCTCCATTCCCCGAGAGCCCTACTACTCCTCCTTTTAGGGCTCGGGCTTAAGAATCCTATCAAGGCCTCTAACGCAATTGCCTTGGGATTCGTTTTTAAAACCCTTGTTAAGTGGGGAAAAATGAGAGTTTAAAATCTCTTTTCCTTCACAACGGGGTTAGGATGAGGGTTTAGGGTTATAGGTTTAGGATTTTGGTTAACATTTATTTGACCTCGGGTCTTCTTGTACTTGTAATAATGTAACCTCAGCGGGTTTTTATCAATGAAAAGTTCTGTTATTTCATTTGTGTAAATTCTCGCTTTCTTATGCGATTGTTTAGCTCTTAATCGAATCTTGCTTGTTGAATACTAAAAACGAATCACAAAGAAATACTATAACCAAATTGATTTAATCAGATAATCCTTTAAACCGAAAGCATTTTCCTTAAATCGATAAACCTTGAATCGATCATCCTTTAAACCGATAGATTTAAATCGATAAACTAAAATCGATCGGTTCTTTTGGATCTGGTAGCGTGTAAGTCGATCGATTTTTGCTTATTTCTTGAGATCGATTAAGATACCAAACTCATTCGATTTCTCTCGATGGTTAGTCTCTTAACCACCTAGTTTAGAGAGCATTCCATCAAACATTTTCGGGGTGACATTTCTCCAAGATCTAGAAGTCCTAGCTCATTGCATAAATCTCTCGAATCGATCTATAGTGGCTTGGTTAGAATATCAATATATATATCAGATCAAGATGAATCTTTTCCATTGATATTCTTCTTTTCAACGTGATCTCTTATAAAAAAATCCACATGCTTGCATCTTGTATGTAGAACGGGATTCTCGAGTGATTTTTCAAAAAATTAATATAGGTGCGTTCTTAGCTACAATGTTGTAATCCTCACCGCCGATCGAAATTGGGAACAATCTTTTTTCGCAGACCATATATTACGCTTGATTGTTGATATGAATCGATGTTTCTTTTTATTTCTTCCTAAGAATCGACATGTTCACGAGGTTGATTTTGTCGATCTTGCAACCTCCATATAATCGAGAATACCCACTAAGTCTAGATTATCATCGATGGGTAGAATAAACCAAGGTTTATTGTTCCTTCAGATAAAAAGAATTTTAGTCGCTTCAGGTGGTGATCATTTTTGAAATCGCACATACAACCTTCAAAAAAGTGATATCGTCTGGCTTTGGCATCGGTATAGTAGAGATCCAATGAGAGCCCTATATTCGATTTGTTTTGACGAATAATCCGGATCCATCTTGAATTCATCATAGGAATTTTGGCTTCCTTACTATTTTGAATTCCAAACTTAGCCAAAAGATTCCTAGTTTTTTTTTTAAAAATATCCCTTCGAACTTTGTTTAACTTGGAGACCTAGAAAGTAATTCATCCGACCCATCATGGACATCTCGAATTTCCCTTGCATCGGTTCTTCAATCTTTCACATAGGCTCTTGTTAGGAGATCCGAAGATGATGTCGCCCACGTAAATTGAACCATCGTAATATTTTCTCCATCTTCTATTCTCGAATAATTTCATCCCATTTTTAGTGAACCCACTTTCAATCAAGAACCGAGATAGTGTATCATACTGTGCTTGGAGTTTTTGCCATAAAGAGCTTTTTTCTTAAACGATACACTTGGTTGCCCTTTTCAAAGCCCGGAGGTTGTTCGACATAAATTACCCCGTTTAAGAAAAGCACTCTTTACGTCCATCCGATACACAAATGAACCCTCTGTGGGAAGCATAAAAAATTGACCGAATGGCTTCAAGGCGAGCGATCGGGTGCAAAAGGTCTCATCGTAATCAATTCTTCAATAGCAACAAGTCTTGCCTTATTTTCGTGATAACATTTTTTCATCTCTCTTTGTTCTTGAAGATCCATTTAATTCTTGATGACCTGGTCCGCCTACTAGTTCCCAAACTTCATTTCTTAATCGCTCCCATTCCTCTTGCATGGCTAGAATCCGGTTTAAATCTTTGTAATGCTTCCCGATCGTAGTTGGTTCCTTCATAGACAGATGACAATACATGGCACTTTCACCAACTGATGTCTAGTTTTAATTTTATCGACGGGTCTCCAATTATCGATCGGTTGGATGACCCGGTTATCCGTGTCCTTCGTTTCGATTTGCGCCGGTTTTGAGAACATCGTCCGTTTTCGATAAAATCTTATTACTAGTGATTTAGGTTATGGTCCACTTGATAAGAACAAGTCTCGGTGATGTTGGAATCATCATGTCGATGTGTGCTTTGAGAACTTCGAAGTTCCCCGAACCGGATGGTTCGGGCTTTCTACTCTTTCAAATTGAATCAGCTTTTTTCAATTAACCTTAGATCCGATTGATCCGTGAATCGCCTAGATCCGGAATGTAAATTGATATGATTTCGATCCTTTTTCCTTGAATTTCGATCTATTTTCCGAATATCGGTTCGTAGAAATTTCTCTTGATTAAGATGCTTCATCAAAGGTTACATGGGTGTTTCTTCCACAACTAGGGTTCGTTTGTTGTAGACCCACGAAGACTTTTGCTAGATGAGGAATACCCTAGAAATATACCCTCATCGGACTTGGCCTCAAAAGTCTTCAAGACTTTTCCCATTTTGTGTATGAAACACTTGCATTCAAAAAACATGGAAGTAAGAAACACGAGGTTTTACGCCTTCCATAGTTCATAGGGTGTTTTGTAGTGAGCCTTATGTATGGCATGCAAAGTGTTGATTATACGCTTGTAAACGGTTTGGTATCGCATGTTCATTTAACATTGTTCGAAAGCTTCTTTTGAGAGTTCTGTTTCTCCGATTCAATGATTTCCCTTCCCGATGTTTTGTCAGATACCAAACTTAGAGCAAAAATCAATAAAGGAGTTCGTAAATACCTTTACTTTTTACTACGACACCCTTCTCATTTTGTAATCTTCTTTAGTATCTTGGTTGTCGCCTCATTCTTCTTATGTAAGAATATAACCCGTAAACTTGGAGTAGTCATCCACGATTACCAGAGTGTATTTGGCGTCCGTTGAGATCGACCGGTGTAATCGGGTCCAAACAGATCCATATGAACAAGAAGATTTGGATCTTTGGTCCTAAATTCCTTTGAATGACGCATTTTTCCTTTCCGATACGCAAAGACATGTCCGATCCATGAGAACACTTCATTCGGAAGTCCTTCCACTAGAGACATCCTAGCTATCTTATTAAGAGTTTTAAAGTTCGATGGCTCATTCTTTTGTGCAGAGCCAATCGCTACTTTTGGAACTCTTAACAATCAGCACGATTTCTTGGACAACTATTCAATCACCGTGTAGATCGTGTAAGAATATCGTTGAGTGACTCGATTCTTGATAGTGCATTGATATCGAGAACTCAACATTGAATCCGTTGTCAAGAATTGTGAAACCGATAATAGGTTGTGCTTCGGACCTTCGACAAACGAGACTCGGTTATTTGTACATCATCATTCTCTAATGTTCCGAACCCTTTGGTATATAACCAAAGTTATCATCAAAGAGTACACGCGGGCCTTTTTCATTCTATGTAGGAACCCCGAGGAGATGTTTGCTTCCAAATCATGTGCCTTGAGCATCCACTATCGATGTACCGGATAGTTGCTTGCACACCTCCTTTGTTGGCCGGACTCCAATAAATAGTTTTATTTCGGATTGGGTCCTGAGGGGTTAGGTTTGGATTTGGGGATCCATACAAACAGAAAGCACTTCTATGGTGATCGTTAGATCGAAGGCCCGATTTGTCTCCCCATACTCATCCAACATAATCATACTTATCCTCATATGCTTTCGATTGTATGATTAATTTATTTTGGATGACTTAGAAGACTTATGATTTAACTTTTTTTTTGTCTTCTTTTTATCCATGTTTAATGTATACCTAAATTTCGACTATATAGGGTAGGTACGATCGCTACCATCAAAAGATTCATATCCTTTTCGTGATAGATGGTTTTGGTTTACGAAAGCATGCTTATTAAATGGTGACCTTGATGGGTCTCAGATTAGATGATCTGTTGATCGTTGAGGTCTCTTTAAGAACTGGGAGATTTGATTCCTCGGTGATGCTTTACCGGTTGGGGTCCATTTATTCCTTTACGGTTAGGCACATCTTAACCCTAATAACGGTCTCTTACCCCTATTAGACACAAGTTTAGCTTTTGGTGTATCTTTTTTAAATTGCCCTCGATTACACCTTTCTCGAGATGAATCCATCCGGGCTTTTGAGGATGTGGAGGGTTTCTCATAGCCAAGTCCTCCTTATCAATCTTTACTCGAAAATAGGCGTTTATGTCTTTAACGGTTTGAGATGATTTTGAAAAAACATCTATTTTCTTACGCAGATTATCCTCGAGGATTTGGACTTTTCATGCATTCTAATAGCTCATCGAATTTAGCTTGCAAGATTTTGAAGTCATCACTTTGCTTTACGTTAATTTCCATCGATCTTTGATCTGCTTTTCCGATCAAAGCTTTAACTTCGAGAATTTTAAATTTTCGATTACCTTCGAAAAAGGTTTAATTGATCTAAATGAGGCTTTTTCGAGATCATTTTCTTTAGCAAGTCGATTATTTTCGGTCCTCGGCTTATCATTCTCTTCAATAGCATAAGTTTCTTTTATTTCCAATTGCTCAATGTGTTTGTTGGCCTTAAAGCGGGCGAAGGGGTTTGGAGGTTACCTCGGTTCCCGGAATTCACCGACGAGAATATCGATTACGCATTATCACAAAAGACCTCTGATTATATTTGGAGTCCTCGGGCGAATAGAATCGTCCCAATTCCCCACGGCAACCAAGTTCTTTTCTTCCCTCTTTTTCTTCCTTCGATCGGCTATAGTGACTGGCTTCTCACGATTGAAACCATATTCGGAATCACGCTCACCGATCCACTCGATTCTTTCTTTCCGGTGAATCACTCTTTTCCCGTATGACCTATCGGTGATTTTCCTTTCGATAGTAGTACGAGTTTCTTCTATCCGATTGGTTATCTCTTAGGTCTCGACTATCTCTTTCCTTTCATCTGTGGATCCCTCCGATCATCGATCCGGTTCTTTTCGAGAATCCGATCTCCTATCTCGCCCCTCGGCTATGTTGATAGTCCTTATAGAATCTTCGATACTTACCAAGTTGTATATCCGACTTCTCAAGCTTCCCGGTAAAAAGCGATCGATCGGCCTCGACTTAATATATTTCCAATGGGTTCATTGGCCTTTTTTCTCGCCATGGTTGCTTTGAAAGTTCGATTTTGAAGTCGAGGTTTAAACCTTGACCTCTTTCAATTAGTCGAACTCGTGAGTTTTAAGACTTAAGAACAAGCTACTAGGTTTCATTCTTGAAATGTCCCGCAATCTTTGATTACCGCGGACCTTCATGTCCCCATTCTTGGTGAGAGACCTTAGGATCTTATAGTTGATATCTTTATCGGACATCTCTACCAAGTTCTCGAAAGCTTGTTTATAGACATTGTAATTCTTCCATCGAAGTTCGTGATGATTTTTTTGACATTTTCGCTTGAAGACGGTAATCTTTTATCTCTTCATTTCCCTCGCAGATCTCGGCGAGTATCCCACATTGCTTTCGCAGATTTGAGATACTTAATCTTCTGTGACCTTATCCATTGTCTTCATGATGATATGTCTTGCAATGGTGTCCAGAGTATGCGTTTTCTTTCTTCCGCGGTCCATCACGGGCTTTTTTCGCATAAGACTTCGTGGGCGGATCTCCTCCGATTGCCGAAGATTGTCGTAGTAAATGATGATGGGTCCCTCTCGATGACTTCCATCATTACGCCAATCGATCGAGCCTAGATGGTTGGACATATATATAGCCCAATCTGCATACTCATCAATTGAGAACTTGGCAGATCATGATACATACCGGACGTGTTATCCATGCCGAAAGTGATTTTGGAAAATGAATGAGTTTTTTATTTTAAAAACGGTTTTTCAAGATCGATTCGATTGACCACAATGACACGTAGTCGATTGGTCGGAAGAACCAACCGCTACGATACCACTTGTCAATCCTTCGAATATGATGGATGTTGAAGCAGATAACGAGTGAATCGGTTTTGTCCGATAACCAACTTAAAAATGGTATCGATTATGTATGCGGAAGCTTGCGATGTGAAAAACCGGTTTGTATAAATCGATTCAAGTTTTATCTTTTTAATCGGATGACGTAAATATTTCCGATCGATCGAAGCTTGGTGCTATCGATCTTAACTTAGAATATGTATCTTTAAGATTGTGCGATGTGAGAGCGATTAATCAAAGCAAAGAAAAGGCACACAAGATTTATAGTGGTTCGGACAAACCAAATCCTCGCCCACTCTTCCCTTTCACAAGGGGCATCAACTTAACCGACTTAACCGATCGACTTAGTTTAGTGTGTTAGTCCAACAAACCCAACAGATGTTTTAAGAGTTCTTCAACCGATCCCGTAAATCAAGATACTAGAAACCCTAGATCGAATCTTGCTAAACAACTTATCCTAACTTGGGGTTTGGGTAAGATTGTTGAGGTTCCAACTATGAAATCTTTTCTTAGGCACAAAAGCCTAAAAAGCTAGATGAAAAAGATTTCTTGCTAAGAACTTATGGGATGAACACAATATAAAATAAGCTTGTTGTTGTGTTCTTTTATGCGGAAATCGACTATAGTTTGAGCTTCTTGATTAAACCCGTATTTCACTCAAGTGTGATCCCATATTTATAGACCTTGAGATCAAAGAGCCGTTGGAGAGCAATTTGAATCTCAAAGTTATTTTAGTTAGAATGCTTGATGTGACGGCTTCAGAACCGGCATTGAAAAAAAAATGTGTATTTTATAGCCGATTTTTTTACTTTGTCATACGTGTTTCTTCCTTATCGATGGAAGCCTTGCTTTGCGTTGTTGTTTCCAACTAAGGTTGGTATTCTTATTGTTTAGATTGATAAGATGAAAATCGGTTTTTCATCTTTATCGATCGATCTGATGCCGAATTAAATATGATTGAATGTTGACTTAGCTTCATTGGCCGACTCTGGCCGATGTTCGGTCTTATCTTCGAAGTCATCCGATCTTCTAAATTAGAGGTTTGAGCTTCATGACTTACCGAAGTTATCGACTAGACATTCGATCCGATCTTCCGCTCGTTTAGTAGATTAACTTTTTTGATTCTTCAGATCGACCTTTACATATTGAGTTCCCTCAATATGTGACCTATCTATTACATCGTTTTTTCTATACAATCATTATCAATCGGGTCTCCTATAGCAAAGAATGTAAACATCAATGTGTCCGATTTGGTCCTATTACATGTGTTTTTGGAACTTTCATCAAAAACTATAAATTTCCCAACAACGATCTCTTGTAACTAAAAGTACGCCATTCACGACCTAGGTGGAAATGAACAACCATCGCGAAAAGGTTGAGGTGTAAGGCTCAGATTGGTTTGTCTTGACCAAGAGATTACACTAGTGCATGGTGATCTTATTTGAATAGGGACCTACAGGAGGATAAATTCTTGAATCGAACAAGGAAGAATTAGACCTCAATGGTTCGTTGTTTCTTAACCTTCGTCCCTTAAACAGATCGTGGGATTGGTAACTATTGCTTTGACTTATCATGGGTAGCGAATCGTAGAGATTCAATACTTTTTATCTTGGGCAATATTATTGGTCACATGTGATTGCTAAGATTTAATACTGAAGAATCGGGTGCAAGTACGCTTTTGCTTGATTTGCCCCCTTGGGAGGTTCATAAGTTTTATCATACCAAATCTTGCAAGTGGAATTAGTTTCGGTATGGATAATAATGTTGAACCGTTCTCGACCAAGGACAAAAGATATTATTAACGGAAAGTTATTTGGTGGCTTGAATTAATTGATGGGCTAGATAATCTTAAACACGGGAAATAATGACCGGGAGCCATATTGACTGTAATATGGGTTAAGATGAATGGTGCAATATTAATTATGTAGTGGGATTAATTAATATTTATGGGCTTGAATTATATTGTGGCTCAATATTAGATATTCAAGATCCATTAGAAGGTCCAATCTTAATTCTCCTAAAGGCCCCCTGAGTAGCCCAACAAATAGTCCAATAACTGAAAAATGTGATTAAAATAAAATAAATATTGTTGCTTAATTTTCCTATGATATTTTCGAAATTTATGGATAAAAGAGGAAGAAGATTTTTCTTTGAATTTTGTTATGGAATGAAGATATGTATTCTTGGAATACAAGATTATCTCATTAAATTCAAGAAATCTCCCACTTGGTTATTCATTAAGGAATTTCGAAATTTTTGGAAATATAGTGGGCAAGAAAGATTTTCTTAATTTTCTTGAAAAGATATTATGGAAGATTTGTATTTCTTGAAATACAAGAATATCTCATAAATTCAAGAAGATCCAAATCTTGGTATCTTGCCTAGTATTTTTGAAAATTATCCATAATTGAGGAGGTGGGATTTTTGTGGAATATTTTAATTATGGGAAAAAGAATATAGGAGATATATTCAAGATTTCTTGGTGACCAAGAAAAGTCTTTTCCCACATTGATTTTCTACTAAAATTTTCGACCCCTCCTCTCCTATAAATAGGGGATGATTAGTTCATTCCCAAGAACAATTCCATGTGCTGGAAATATTAGCAAATCCACATAAGTGGTGCAACAAAGTTTATTTTTCCTTTTGTTAATTGTTCGACGAGTGTCCTTCCACCGGATAGTTGAGCAAGGGCTAAGGGAATACTTGGGAAGTCCTTTTGGTTAGTCCGTCCGAATCAAGTCACCGCTTATCCCGAGAGGTACGTTCACGTAAACCCGTAGATTCCGCGATGTGTAGGTTTTACGTGGCTTTTTATATGCATGATATGTTGTTGCAATTATTATTTGAATTAATATAGGATTAATTCATGTTAGTAATAATTAATGAATTAAATTTGTATTTAAATATTCACCCCGAATAGATCTGTGCAACTCATTCCCCAACAATCGTATCAAAGCCCTTTGTTTTCGTGCTCAATTTTTTAAATTGTAATTTAATTCGTGGACATTAAATTTGAAATTGGATAGTAGAACTGTTAGATCATTTTTTGCGTGTATCCAATTGTCATGGATTTTAATATTTTTTTCTGCATGCATATAAACCGTGGTTTTTAATTCGATTCGCTCGATTTGTTTTGCCTCGTGAGAAAATTCACGAGTAGACTAGGATTTGTTTGACGGATCATTGTAATTAGTCTAGATCTAGGTTTATTTATTTTTGTAAATAAATTGTAAACCGGATCGGGAACGAAGAGATGAAGAATTAAAGGACGAAATCCAGAACTGAGTAAGCGGGCATGCGGGCGCCTGCCGGCACGCAACGGGCGCAGGGCGTAGGCCGGGCGTCGAGCCAACAGGATGAGGGCAGATGGTGCGCGCAAACCGGACCGGATATCGCGACCGCTGTGATACGCGGATCGCCGAGGACGGGCGAGGCGGAATGGCGAACAAGGCTGATGGGGATGCATCGGCGCGATGCCGATTCTCGCCGAGGCGCAGCCGAGTAATCATTTGCCAGCGGTGCCGAAATGCCGAGGGTCGCCCTGAAGTGGCCGGTCGGATATGGCATGCATCCCGATCGCGGTTTGGCGGTTCGAGACGAAGTATTTTTCCGAGACTTAACGAGTGGGAGAAATTCGAGACGTGTTTCTTCAAGATCAAGTCAAGAAAAAATCAAACCATGACAATTGGATAATTTGTGCCCAATATGTTTATTTTTTTTGCTTTTGCTTGATTTTTTTGTGCTATCTTATGCTTTATTTAATTTGTTTAAATGTGTTTGCATGAGGGTTGCCAATTGAAAAAAATCTCAACTTCAAAATTACTAAGTATGTTTAAATAATTAATTGACAATTTTATTTAGGATAATAAAATTGAATTAATTTTGACCTCCATGATTTATTTATTTGTGAATTCTTTTGGAGAAATTCCCCACGAGATGGTCAAAAGATAGGTTTCACATGAATGAATTCCAAACGGATGATTGTGGGTTATTACTAGTGGCGGCGATGACCTCCCCACGAGGCTCGATCAAAGTTTAAATAGTAATCTGTATTTAATCATGGTTATTACTTAGGTATAAAATTGATATGCATATACTTCCTCAAGTCCCTGTCAATTTTATATTGGTCAAGTAGGAGCCAACTATTAACTGGATATTAAAGTTTTGTAAATCGTTCTTGTTTGTAACTCGCTTGAATGTGTTTAAATAATGACCCACCCCACGTGGGCTTATTTAAAACTGTTTTTTGAGATGTTGGTCGATGCATGTTCATATTTTTTTTGAGATTTTAATATGATGCATGTGATCAAACCTTGTGATATATTTGTGATTATGCATATTATTGTTTATTTCAGTTCATCATGTCGCAACCTTCTAATCCACTATCGAATATACCTAAAGACCTTTTGCTTTTTGGTGAAAACTATTTTGGTTGGAAACACAAAATAAAATATGTCCTAACCGCATCATCTTCCGAATGGGTACTTGATTCACCAAAACCCGAAAAACCAACTAAAGATGTCGGAATATGGGATGAGATGATTTATGGTGAATGGGAGCTGGCAAACGGTTTGATGAAGGAAACAATTCTGGCACATATGTCAGATGCGTTGAGGCGCCTTCATCAAGAATATGAGTCAGCTGCAGACATCTTAAAGAATCTCGAAGCGATGTTTGGACATCAGACCCATATGGCAGTCCAAAGTGTGAAGCAAGAAATTGCTCGATTAAAATTGAAAAAAAGGGACGACCGCAAAGACAAAGACGTCTTTAGGGTTATGGTGCTATTTGAGGAACTTGAGATCCTCGGCGAAAAATATGACTTCAATACTAAGGTTGATTTCATTCTCCAATCCTTACCAAAGAGCTATAATCACCGCTATCTTGAGTATCTAATGGAAGATCAAGATTTTAAAGTGGGGGATCTTATAAATGCTTTGACTTTGGTTGAAAAGGAAGTGGGAGCGAGGAAAAGAACTTGGGGAAAAAAATCTTCTCTTCATCCTAGATCAAGTGGTGATAAGGATGATGAAAAGAGAAGAAGGTTAAACCAAGAAGACTCAACATCAAATAGAAGCATGGGATCAAGTATGAGGAAAACTTTGGAAAGCGGGAGAGTAGGACAATCGAGGTCAGCCTGTTCCGATCCCAAAAGAAAAGGAAAGAAAGGTAATACTCACACACTAGTTGTTTGAAACTTGTTTAGCAGCGTATGCCTCCCATTTTGTGGGTGGTGGATACAGGATCCACTAATCATGTTTGTTTCACATTACAGGGGTTCAAGCGGACCCGGCAACTTAGTGGGAGTGAGGTCCTCATCACACTGGGCGATGCTACGAGAGTGGCAGCTGAAGCAGTGGGAGTAGTGCACCTGTCTTTTGAAGACAGTGTTTTAATTTTGAGATATTCTTTACGTTCCAAATTTTTAGAAAGAATTCGTTTTCAGTTTCTAAACTTTTATGATGGATATTCGGTTACTTTTTAATAAAGTTGTTACCATTTTTCTTGTTGATGAATTTATCTATCATGGAACGTTGTTGAATGATCTCTATGCAAATTAACTGTGCACACCACTCACGAAATGTATCCTATAACACATCAACTGTTTCCGAGAAAAGAAAACGTTCATCAGACGTGAACGAGACACTTCTTTGGCATCTAAGATTAGGTCATATAAATCCAAAGAGGATCCAAAGGTTGGTGAAAGATGGTTCACTGGAGCGTCTCCAAGTTGAACAAATTCCAACCTGCGAATCATGTTTGGAGGGTAATATGACCAAGATGGCATTTGGAGCCAAGGGGAATGGGGCTAAAGAAGTGTTAGAGATCGTTCACATAGATGTATGTAGTCAAATGTCAACCAAAGCAAGAGGAGGTTATGAGTAATTTTATTGATGATTACTCAAGGTACATTTTCCTTATGAAGCATGAATATGAGACCTTTGAGAAATTCTAAGAATTTAAGGCTCAAACAGAGAATCAAAAGGAAAAATGTATCAAGTCTCTACGATCTGATCGTGGAGGCGAATACCTCAGCAATGAGTTTTTGAACTACTTATCTGATGAAGGGATTGTATCGGCTCCATGCAACTTAACCCCTCAACAAAATGGGGTTGCAGAGCGAAGAAACATAATTCTTTTGGAAATGGTTAGATCAATGATGAGTTATACGGATCTTCCGAATCGATTCGGGGTCATACCTGGAAAACAAATGACTTACATTTCGAACTTGGTGCTATCCAAATTGGTTCCCAAAACCGCCAAAGAATTGTGGACCGGCGCAAGCCTAGTATGAGACACATGAGAACTTTTGGGGTGTCCGCCCACGTGTTGGATAAGGAAGCCGTAAATTGGATCCTCGATCGTAATTAAGGTTGTTTGTAGGATACCCCGAGGGAACAAAAGGGTGTATGTTCTATGGTCCTGAAGATCAAAAGGTGGTCATAAGCACCTACTTTAGATTTTTGGAAGAAGACTATATGAACCAAAGAAAACCCAGAAGTGAGATTACCTTAAATGAGCTTAGAGGGCAAACCTCGCCAACTATATTAGATGATATACCAAACGACACGCCACAACCGAGCCTCGTCGTAGTGGGAGGGTTGTTAGACAAACCCGAGAGATTCATGGGAATAGGAGAGTCCTCGGATTTGATTCCCGGACAAGACGAATCGAGACCCATGGACATATGACGAGGCACTCCAAGATAAGGATCTGATTCTTGGCAAACAAACAATGAAAGTTTTAAATGAGTTCTATGTTTCATAATAGAGTGTGGGGAGCTAGTCGAACCACTTAATGGGGTCAAACCCATTGGATGCAAGTGGGTATATAAGAGGAAAAGAGGACCGGACGGGAAGGTTGAAACCTTCAAAGCAAGACTAGTGGCTTAAAGGTTATACTCGTAAAAGAAGGGATCGATTATGAGGAAACTTTTTGCCAAGAGCCATGCTTAAGTCCATCTGTATTCCTTATCGATTGTCTCGCATTTCAACTTTGAAATCTGGCAAATGGATGTCAAGACTGCTTTCCTTAACGGAAGTCTTGATGAAGAAATCTATATGCAACAACCCCAAGGTTTCATTGAAACAGGCCAAGAACATCTTGTTTGTAAGCTCAAGAGGTCCATTTACGGACTCAAATAGGCATCCAGAGCTTGGAACCAAAGTTTTGATCATGTAATAAAGTCTTATGGGTTTGATCAAAACAAGTTTGAAAGTTGTGTGTATAAAAAGCGTGTCGGAACTGCATTGGTATTCTTAGTACTATACGTAGATGACATTCTGATCATCGGGAACGATGTGAAGGTGTTATCAGACGTAAGGGCTTGGTTTCAAAATAGTTTGATATGAAAGACTTAGGGAAAGTCGGACACATCCTTGGGATCAAGATCACTCGAGATCGCAAGAAAAGGATGATCGGGTTATCGCAAGTTTCATACATAGACAATGTCTTGAAACACTTCAGCATGCAAGATTCCAAGAAAGGATTCGTACCTTTCAGATATGGAATCAATCTATCCAAGAAAATGTCCCCTAAGACGCAAAAGGAGATAGATGACATGAAAGACATTCCTTGTGCTTCGGCTGTCGGAAACCTTATGTATGCAATGCTGTGTACGAGACCGGATATCTGCTTTGTCGTAGGCATGATAGCAAGATATCAAAGTAACCCAAGGAAAGCGCATTGGACGACAGTTAAAAACATTCTGAAGTGTCTGAAAAGAACTCGGGATAGAATGTTGATTTATCAGTCAGATACTCCAATCCCCATCGGCTACACGGACTCGGATTTCCAATCAAATATAGATTCCAGAAATTATCTGCCTCAGTTAGTGTGTTTCCATTTGGGAAGTGTAGTCATCCAATGGACGAGTGTGAAGCAGAAATGCATCACTGACTCAACCATGGAAGTAGGGTAAGTAGTCGCCAGAAGTAGTGAAAGAACCGATTGGGCTCTAGATCTTCTTAGTGGACTTGGATGGTGTTTCAACTGTTTGAAGCAAATATGCCGGGAGCAGTTGCAAATTCAAGAGAACCAAGAGTCCACGAGTCAAACAAACACATTAAAGGAAAGACATCTCATACGAGAAATCGTTAAGAGAGGAGATAAAGATGTGGCAAAGATAGCGTCTGAGGACGACCTCTAGATCAGATCCATTCACAAAGCGCGCCTCTGAATACATTCGAGAGACATGTGAGTGGGATGGGTGTCAAGACCATTGCTAATGCTTTTTGAGTATAAGTGGGAGAAATTATTAGGTTCGTGTAGGTGACATTAGATGTCACGGACTACGCGAGACGTGTTGTAGTATACTTAAAAAGCAGGACTTTGAGTATAAGTGGGAGATTGTTGGGATTATCTTGAAAAGTATGCTTTTTACTTTGTATAATCGAAACCTGAATTTCAGACTTATTTTTGAAATAAATTGTTTATCATCGATGCTTTAAATATGATTGAATGTTATATATATTTATTGCATAACTGTTTCAATAATTCAGATATGTTACATTGTAGTTAATTTAGTGATACCGGATCACGTAAGATTAAATTAACGGTCCTTGTAACTAAAAAGTACGCCATTCACGACCTAGGTGGAAATTAACAACCATCGCGAAAAGGTTGAGGTGTAAGGCTCGATTGGTTTGTCTTGACCAAGAGATTACACTAGTGCATGACCGATCTTGTTGAATAGGACCTCTGAGGAGGATAAATTCTTGAGAACCGAACAAGGAAGAATTAGACCTCAAATGGTTCATTGTTTCTTAACCTTCGTCCCTTAAATAGGATCACGTGGGATTGGTAACTATTGCTTTGACTTATCATGGGTAGCGAATCAGAGAGATTCAATACTTTTTATCTTGGGCAATATTATTGGTCACATGTGATTGCTAAGATTTAATACGAAGAATCGTGGTGCAAGCACGCTTGCTTGATTTGCCCCTTGGGAGGTTCATAAGTTTTATCATACCAAATCTTGCAAGTGGAATTAGTTTCCGGTATGTATAATAATGTTGAACCGTTCTCTAACCAAGGACAAAAGATATTAATTAACGGAAAGCTATTTCAGTGGCTTGAATTAATTGATGGGCTAGATAATCTTAAACACGGGAAATAATGACCGGGAGCCATATTGACTGTAATATGGGTTAAGATGGATAGTGCAATATTAATTATGTAGTGGGATTAATTAATATTTATGGGCTTGAATTATATTGTGGCTCAATATTAGATATTCAAGATCCATTAGAAGGTCCAATATTAATTCTCCTAAAGGCCCCCTGAGTAGCCCAACAAATAGTCCAATAACTGAAAAAGGTGATTAAAATAAATAAATATTGTTGCTTAATTTTCCTATGATATTTTCGAAATTTATGGATAAAAGAGGGAGAAAGATTTTCTTTGAATTTTGTTATGGAATGAAGATATGTATTCTTGGAATACAAGATTATCTCATTAAATTCAAGAAATCTCCCACTTGGTTATTCATAAGAGATATTTCGAAATTTTTGAAAATAGAGGGCAAGAAAGATTTTCTTGATTTTCTTGAAAAGATATTATGGAAGATATGTATTTCTTGAAATACAAGAATATCTCATAAATTCAAGAAGATCAAAATCTTGGATTCTTGCATCATTAAATTTTCGAAAATATCCATATTGTTGAGGAGGTGGGATTTTTGTGGAATATTTTAATTATGGGAAAAAGAATATAGGAGATATATTCAAGATTTCTTGGTGACCAAGAAAAGTCTTTTCCCACATTGATTTTCTACTAAAATTTTCGACCCCTCCTCTCCTATAAATAGGGGATGATTAGTTCATTCCCAAGAACAATTCCACGTGCTGGAAATATTAGCAAATCCACATAAGTGGTGCAACAAAGTTTATTTTTCCTTTTGTTAATTGTTCGACGAGTGTCCTTCCACCGGATAGTTGAGCAAGGGCTAAGGGAATACTTGGGAAGTCCTTTTGGTTAGTCCGTCCGACCGAAGTCACTGCCATCCCGAGAGGTACGTTCACGTAAACCCGTAGATTCCGCATGCGTAGGTTTTACGTGGCTTTTTATATGCATGATATGTTGTTGCAATTATTATTTGAATTAATATAGGATTAATTCATGCTAGTAATAATTAATCAATTAAATTTGTATTTAAATATTCACCCCGAATAGATCTGTGCAACTCATTCCCCAACAAAACATTGGTTCCAAGCCCGAGATGCTTGCTTAAGTCCATAAATGGACTTCCTCATCTTGCACACAAGGTGTTCTTGGCCTTTTTCGATGAAACCTTAGGGTTGTTGCATATAGATTTCCTCGTCAAGACTCTCGTTAAGGAAAGCTGACTTGACATCCATTTGCCAGATCTCAAAATCTAGATGCGCAGCTATAGCTAAGAGAATACGGATGGACTTAAGCATGGCTACGGGCGAAAAGGATTCTTCATAATCGATACCCTCTTTCTGAGTGTATCCCTTTGCCACAAGCCTAGCCTTAAAGGTTTCTACCTTCCCGTCAAGTCCTCTTTTCCTCTTGTAGACTCACTTGTATCCAATGGGTTTTACCCCACTGGGTGGTTCAACTAGCTCCAACACCTGATTATGATCCATTGAGCCCATCTCGGCTTCCAATCGCGGTTTGCCAGGATTCTGAATCCTTATCTTGGACCGCCTCCTTGTAGGACCAGGGGTCTGATTCACTATCCCCAGGGACCAAATCCGAAGATTCTCCTATCCCCATGAATCTCTCAGGTTGTCGAACAACCCTCCCACTATGACGAGGTTCCGATTGTGTCGGTGTGACGCTTGGTATATCTACATGTACAGTTGGTATAGGAGTTTGCCCTCTTATTTCGTCTAAGGTAATCTCACTTTTGGGCTTTCGATTGTTCATAAAGTCTTCCTCCAAAAATCTAAAGTGCGTACTTATTACCACCTTTTGATCTTTGGGACCATAGAACATGCACCCTTTCGTTCCCATGGAATATCCTATAAACAACCTTAGTTCCGATCGTGCATCTAACTTACCGGCTTCCTTGTCTAGCACGTATGTCGGACACCCCCAAATCCTGAGATGTTTCAGACTTGGCTTGCGCCGGGTGTTGGGATTATACTGAAAAGTATGCTTTTTACTTTGTATAATCGAAACTGAATTTTCAGACTTATTTACTGAAATAAATTGTTTATCACTGATGCTTTAAATATGATTGAATGTTATATATATTTCTTTGCATAACTGTTTCAATAATTAAATGACGTGTTACATCAGTAGTTAATTTAGTGATACCGGATCACGTAAGATTAAATTTAAATCCCCTTGTAACTAAAAAAAGTACGCCATTCATTTACCTAGATGGAAATGAACAACCATAGCGAAAAGGTTGAGGTGTAAGGCTCAGATTGGTTTGTCTTGACCAAGAGATTACACTAGTGCATGACCGATCTTATTTGAATAGGACCTACGGGAGGATAAATTCTTGAATCGAACAAGGAAGAATTAGACCTCGGTGGTTCGTTGTTTCTTAACCTTCGCCCCTTAAATAGGATCACGTGGGATTGGTAACTATTGCTGACTTACTTATCATGGGTAGCTTAATCGAGAGATTCAATACTTTTTATCTTGGGCAATATTATTGGTCACATGTGATTGCTAAGATTTAATACGAAGAATCGTGGTGCAAGCAGAAACGCTTGCTTGATTTGGCCCCTTGGGAGGTTCATAAGTTTTATCATACCAAATCTTGCAAGTGGAATTAGTTTTAGGTATGGATAATAATGTTGAACCGCTTTCTCGACCAAGGACAAAAGATATTAATTAATGTGAAAGCTATTTCAAGTGGCTTGAATTAATTAATGGGCTAGATAATCTTAAACGCGGGAAATAATGACCGGAGCCATATCGATCGTAATATGGGTTAAGATGGATAGTGCAATATTAATTATGTAGTGGGATTAATTAATATTTATGGGCTTGAATTATATTGTGGCTCAATATTAGATATTCAAGATCCATTAGAAGGTTCAATCTTAATTCTCCTAAAGCCCCCCTGAGTAGCCCAATATATAGTCCAATAACTGAAAAAGGTGATTAAAATAAAATAAATATTGTTGCTTATATTTCCTCTAAATTTTCGAAATTTATGGATAAAAGAGGGAGAAAGATTTTCTTTGAATTTTGTTATGGAATGAAGATATGTATTCTTGGAATACAAGATTATCTCATTAAATTCAAGAAATCTCCCACTTGGTTATTCATAAGAGATATTTCGAAATTTTTGAAAATAGAGGGCAAGAAAGATTTTCTTGATTTTCTTGAAAAGATATTATGGAAGATATGTATTTCTTGAAATACAAGAATATCTCATAAATTCAAGAAGATCCAAATCTTGGATTCTTGCATCATTAAATTTTTGAAAATATCCATATTGTTGAGGAGGTGGGATTTTTGTGGAATATTTTAATTATGGGAAAAAGAATATAAGGGATATATTCAAGATTTCTTGGTGACCAAGAAAAGTCTTTTCCCACATTGAAATATAACTAAAATTTCGACCACTCTCCCACCTATAAATAGGGGATGATTAGTTCATACCCAAGTACAATTCCATGTGCTGGAAATATTAGCAAATCCACATAAGTGGTGCAACAAAGTTTATTTTTTCCTTTTGTTAATTGTTCGCGAGTATCCTTCCACCGGATTGTCGAGCAAGGGCTAAGGGAATACTTGGGAAGTCCTTTTGGTTAGTCCGTCCGACCAAAGCCACTACCATCCCGAGAGGTACGTTCACATAAACCCGTAGATTCCGCATGCGTAGGTTTTACGTGGCTTTTTATATGCATGATATGTTGTTGCAATTATTATTTGAATTAATATATGATTAATTCATGCTAGTAATAATTAATGAATTAAATTTGTATTTAAATATTCACCCCGAATAGATCTGTGTAACTCATTCCCCAACAATCGTATCGAGCCTTTGTTTTCGACTCTCAATTTTTAAATTGTAATTTAATTCGTGGACATTAAATTTGAAATTGGATAGTAGAACTGTTAGATCTGTTTTGCAGGTATCCAATTGTCATGGATTTTAATGTTTTATTTTGCATGCATATAAACCGTGGGTTTTTTTTAATTGATTCGCTTCGATTTGTTTTGCCTCGCGGAGAAAATCCACGAGTAGACTAGGATTTGTTTGATTTGATCAATGTAATAGACTAGTTCAGATCTAGGTTTATTTATTTTTTAAATAAATTGTAACCGGATCGGGAATCCAAATGATGAAGAATTAAAGGACGAAATCCGTAATCAGAAGCGGGGCTGGCCAAGATCGGCACGCACGGGCGCAGGCAAGGCCGGGCGCCGAAGGGCAGCGAGGGATGAGGGCCGCGACGCGATGGGCAAAAGCGCCAGCCGAAGCGGATGGGGTGGATGCTGATGGGCGACGGGCGCTGCGGCGGATACGCTGGCATCGCCGAGGACGCGGGCGAAGCGCGGGCGGATGCGGATGCGCGATGCGCCGCCGCCGAGAATCGGATTCCCACCGATACCGCCGAGGCGTCTTGCCGAGGCACCGGCGGGCACGGACCCGCCGGGGGTGCCGAGGTCGCTTAGGGGTGCCCTAGGCCAAGTGGCGACGGATCTGGCGTGCATCCCGGCCGCGAAGTTGCCTTGGCGTGGCGGTTCAAGACGAAGTATTTTTTTCGAGATTTAACGAGTGGGAGAAATTCGAGACGTGTTTCTTCAAAGATCAAGCCAAGAAAAATCAAACCATGACAATTGGATAATTTGTGCCCAATATGTTTATTTTTTTTGCTTTTGCTTGATTTAATTTGTTCTATCTTATGCTTTATTTAATTTGTTTAAATGTGTTTGCATGAGGGTTGCCAAATGGAAAAATCTCAACTTCAAAATTACTAAGTATGTTTAAATAATTAATTGACAATTTTATTAGGATAATAAAATTGAATTAATTTTTTGACCTCCATGATTTATTTATTTGTGAATTCTTTTGGAGAAATTCAACAGGGACGACGGTCAAAAGATAGGTTTCACATGAATGAATTCCAAACGGATGATTGTGGGTTATTACTTACTATGGCGATGACCCTCCCAACGAGGCTCGATCAAAGTGAAATAGTAATCATGTATTTAATCATGGTTATTACTTAGGTATAAAATTGATATGCATATACTTCTCCGAAGTCCCTGTCAATTTTATATTGGTCAAGTGGGAGCCAACTATTAATCTGGATATTAAAGGTTTGTAATTGTTCTTGTTTGTAACTCGCTTGAATGTGTTTAAATAATGACCCACCCAACGTGGCTTATTTTAACTGTTTTTTGAGATGTTGGTCGATGCATGTTCATATTTTTTTTGAGATTTTAATATGATGCATGTGATCGAACCTTGTGATATATTTGTGCTTATGCATATTATTGTTTATTTCGGTTTCATCATGTCACAACCTTTTTAATCCATCGCTCAATATCTTTGAAAGATAATTTGCTCATCGGAGAAAATTTTGTTGATTGGAATCAAAAACTCACTATTGTCCTCATCGCACAAAGCCATAATCGGGTTCGACCACACCTAAACCGGATATACCATCGAGATGAGTCCACTAAAACGGTTAAGAAAAGTATCTTGTTGGGAGCGGTTCAAACGAAATGGCTAAGTGTACCATCTTGGCTTTTATGTCGATGTGTTGCAACACCAACACCGTAACGTTGAGACCGCTATGGAAATCATGACTAGTCTTAAAGCGATGTTTCAACATCGTAACCGCGTGTGGCTCGTCGGATCACCATGAGGGACTTCCTCTCTATGAAAATGGTGGAGGAACGCCTGCGAAGGGGAGCACGCGTTCTTCAGATGATGGCTCACCTTAATAAACTTGAGGTACTTGGCGCCGAATATGATATCGAGACCCAAATCGATTTTCGTGCTCCATTCTCTGCCGAAAAAGCTTTGAACAATTCAGTTGAACTACAGATGAATAATCAAAAGTTCTCGATGCCTGATCTGTTGCAAGCTTTAGTCTCGGCAGAGGCGATATTGGGGCAGAAAAGCCAAGCCTTGGTGGCAAACGGACCTTCTTCTTCTTCTAGACCAAGAGGTGATAAGAACAAGAAAAGGAACAAAGGCCACAAGCAAGTGAACTCAAGTGTTGCCAATGGCAAAGATAAGGTGAAGAAGGGTGGTGGAGTGAACAAGCCAGCTAAGGGGAAGTGCTTCAACTGCGGTGAGAAAGGACATTGGAGGTCAGCCTGTTCCAGACCTAAGAGGGATGGAAAGAAAGGTAATTCTCACGCACTAGTTGTTGAAACTTGTTTAGCGGCGTATGCCTTCCATTTTGTGAGTGGTGGATACGGGATCCACTAATCATGTTTGTTTCACATTACAGGGGTTCAAGCGGACCCAACAACTTAGTGGGAGTGAGGTCCTCATCACACTGGGCGATGCTACGAGAGTGGCAGCTGAAGCAGTGGGAGAAGTGCATCTGTCTTTTGAAGACAGTGCTTTAATTTTTGAGATATTCTTTACGTTCCGGATTTTTAGAAAGAATTCATTTTCAGTTTCTAAACTTTTATGATGGATATTTTGGTTACTTTTTTTTAAATAAAAGTTGTTACCATTTTTTTTTATAAATTTATCTGTCATGGAACGTTGTTGAATGATCTCTATACAATTAATTGTGCACACCACTCACGAAATGTATCCTATAACACATCAACTGTTTCCGAGAAAAGAAAACGTTCATCAGACGTGAACGAGACACTTCTTTGACATCTAAGATTAGGGTCATATAAATCCAAAGAGGATCCAAAGGTTGGTGAGAGACGGTTCACTAGGGTTTTCTCCAAGTTGAACCGATTCCAACCTGCAAATCATGTTTGGAGAGTAATATGACCGAGAGGGCATTTGGAGCCAAGGGGAATAGGGCAAAAGAAGTGTTAGAGGTCGTTTACACAGATGTGCGTAGTTCAAAGTCAACCAAAGCAAGATGAGGTTATGAGTAATTTTATTGATGATTACTCAAGGTACATTTTCCTTATGAAGCATGAATCTGAGACCTTTGAGAAATTCTAAAGAATTTAAGGATCAAGCAGAGAATCATATGGAAAAACGTATCAAGTCTCTACGATCTGATCGTGGAGGCGAATACCTCAGCGATGAGTTTTTGAACCACTTATCTGATGAAGGGATTGTATCCCAGCTCACCGCACCCGGAACCCCTCACCAAAACGAGGTTGCAGAGCAAAGAAACATAATTCTTTTGGAAATGGTTAGATCAGTGATGAGTTATGCGGATCTTCCCGAGTCGTTCTGGGGTCATACCTTGGAAACAGCGACTTACATTCTGAACTTGGTGCTATCCAAATCGGTTCCCAAAACTCCCAAAGAATTGTGGACCGGTATAAGCCTAGTATGAGACACATGAGAACTTTGGGGTGTCCGCCTACATGTTGGACAAGGAAGCCGTAAGTTGGATCCTCGATCGAAATAAGGTCATTTTTGTAGGATACCCCGAGGGAACAAAAGGGTGTATGTTCTATAGTCCCGAAGATCAAAAGGTGGTCAAAGACCCACTTTAGATTTTTGGAAGAAGACTATATGAACCAAAGAAAACCTATGATGAGATTACCTAAAAAGAGCTTAGAGGGAAAACCTCGATTGCCAATCTGATACTAGATGATATACCAAATGATACGTTTTCACAACCGAACCTTGTCCTAGTGGGAGGGTTGTTTGAAATTTCAAGAGATTCATGGGAGTAGGAGAGTCCTCGGACTTGATTCCCTTAATCGACCCATGAACATATGACGAGGCACTCCAAGATAAGGATGCGGATTTTGGCAAACAAAGAATGAAAGCCTAAATGGGTTTTATGTTTCATAATAGAGTGTGGGAGCTAGTCGAACCACTTAATGGGGTCAAACCCATTGGATGCAAGTGGGTATATAAGAGGAAAAGAGGGATGGGGACGGGAAGGTTGAAACCTTTAAAGAAAGACTAATGGCGAAAAGGTTATACTCGTAAAGAAAGGGATCGATTATGAGGAAACTTTTTTTCGCCGTGAGCCATGCTTAAGTCCATCCGTATTCTCTTATCGATTCTTCAAGATTTCGACTTTGAAATATGGCAAATAGATGTCAAGACAGCTTTCCTTAACGGAAGTCTTGATAAAAGAGATCTATATGCAACAACCCCAAGGTTTCATTGAAACAGGCCAAGAACATCTTGTTTGTAAGCTCAAGAAGTCCATTTACGGACTAAAACAGGCATCCAGAGCTTGGAACCAATGTTTTGATCATGTAATAAAGTCTTATGGGTTTGATCAAAACGAGTTTGAAAGTTGTGTGTATAAAAGCGTGTTGGAACTGCATTGGTATTCTTAGTACTATACGTAGATAACATTGTGATCATCGGGAACGATGTGAAGGTGTGGTTAGACGTAAGGGCATGGCGTTTCAAAACAGTTTGATATGAAAGACTTAGGGAAACCGGACACATCCTTGGGATCAAGATTACTCGAAATCACAAGAAAATGATGGTCGGGTTATCGCAAGTTTCATACATAGACACTTTCTTGAAACAATTCAGCATGCATGATTCCAAGAAAGGATTCGTACCTTTCAGACTTGGAATCCATCTATCCAAGAAAATGTCCCCTAAGACGCAAAAGGAGATAGATGACATGAAAGGCATTCCTTGTGCTTCGGCTGTCGGAAACCTTATGTATGCACGTATCAGACGAGACCGGATATCTGCTTTGCCGTAGGCATGGTAGCAAGATATCAAAGTAACCCAGGAAAAGCGCATTGGACGACAGTTAAAGACATTCTGAAGTGTCTAAAAAGAACTCGGGATAGAATGTTGATTTATCAGTCAGATACTCCAATCCCCATCGGCTACACGGACTCGGATTTCCAATCAGATATAGATTCCAGAAATTATCTGCCTCAGTTTGTGTGTTTCCATTTGGGAAGTGTAGCCATCAAATGGACGAGTGTGAAGCAGAAATGCATCACTGACTCAACCATGGGACTCGGGTAAGTAGTTGCTTGTGAAGCAGTGAAAGAACCGATTGGGCTCTAGATCTTCTTAGTGGACTTGGATGGTGTTCTGAATTTGTCTAGCAATATCTGCTGGGGGCAGTTGCAAATTCAAGAGAACCAAGAGTCCACGAGTCAAACAAACACATTAAAGGAAAGACATCTTATACGAGAAATCGTTAAGAGAGGAGATATAGATGTGGCAAAGATAGCGTCTGAGGACAACCTAGCAGATCCATTCACAAAGTGTCTGCCTCTGAATACATTCGAGAGACATGTGAGTGGAATGGGTGTCAAGACCGCCGCTAACTGCTTTGAGTATAAGTGGGAGAAATTATTAGGTTCATGTAGGTGACATTAGATGTCACGGACTACTCGAGACGTGTTGTAGTATACTTAAAAGAAGACTTTGAGTATAAGTGGGAGATTGTTGGGATTATACTGAAAAGTATGCTTTTTACTTTGTATAATCGAAACTAAATTTTCAGACTTATTTACTGAAATAAATTGTTTATCACTGATGCATTAAATATGATTGAATGTTATATATATTTCCAAGCATAACTGTTCAATAATTCATACGTGTTACATCAGAGTTAATTTAGTGATACCGGATCACAAAAGATTAAATTCTTGAGTCCCTTTGTAACTAAAAAGTACGCCATTCACGACCTAGATGGAAATGAACAACCATCGTGAAAGGTTGAGGTGTAAAGGCTGGGGATTGGTTTGTCTTGACCAAAAGATTACACTAGTGCATGATCGATTTGAATAGGACCTCTGAGGAGGATAAATTCTTGAATCGAACAAGGAAGAATTAGACCTCGGTGGTTCGTTGTTTCTTAACCTTCATCCTTCAAATAGGATCACGTGGGATTGGTAACTATTGCTTTGACTTATCATGGGTAAATAATCGTAGAGATTCAATACTTTTTATCTTGGGCAATATTATTGGTCACATGTGATTGCTAAGATTTAATACTTAAGAATCGCGTGTGCACGCTTGTTTGATTTGCCCGTTGGGAGGTTCAAAAGTTTTATCATACCAAATCTTGCAAGTGGAATTAGTTTCCGATATGGATAATAATGTTGAACCGTTCCTCGACCAAGGACAAAAGATATTAATTAACGGAAAGCTATTTCAGTGGCTTGAATTAATTAATGGGCTAGATAATCTTAAACGCGGGAAATAATGACCGGGAGCCATATTGACTGTAATATGGGTTAAGATGGATAGTGCAATATTAATTATGTAGTGGGATTAATTAATATTTATGGGCTTGAATTATATTGTGGCTCAATATTAGATATTCAAGATCCATTAGAATGTCCAATCTTAATTCTCCTAAAGGCCCCCTGAGTAGCCCAATATATAGTCCAATAACTGAAAAAGGTGATTAAAATAAAATAAATATTGTTGCTTATATTTCCTCTAAATTTTCGAAATTTATGGATAAAAGAGGGAGAAAGATTTTCTTTGAATTTTGTTATGGAATGAAGATATGTATTCTTGGAATACAAGATTATCTCATTAAATTCAAGAAATCTCCCACTTGGTTATTCATAAGAGATATTTCGAAATTTTTGAAAATAGAGGGCAAGAAATATTTTCTTGAAAATATATTATGGAAGATATGTATTTCTTGAAATACAAGAATATCTCATAAATTCAAGAAGATCCAAATCTTGGATTCTTGCATCATTAAATTTTCGAAAATATCCATATTGTTGAGGATGTGGGATTTTTGTGGAATATTTTAATTATGGGAAAAAGAATATAAGGGATATATTCAAGATTTCTTGGTGACCAAGAAAAGTCTTTTCCCACATTGAAATATCACTAAAATTTTGACCACTCTCCCACCTATAAATAGGGGATGATTAGTTCATTCCCAAGTACAATTCCATGTGCTGGAAATATTAGCAAATCCACATAAGTGGTGCAACAAAGTTTATTTTTTCCTTTTGTTAATTGTTCGCGAGTATCCTTCCACCGGATTGTCGAGCAAGGGCTAAGGGAATACTTGGGAAGTCCTTTTGGTTAGTCCGTCCGACCAAAGCCACTGCCATCCCGAGAGGTACGTTCACGTAAACCCTTAGATTCCGCATGCGTAGGTTTTACGTGGCTTTTTATATGCATGATATGTTGTTGCAATTATTATTTGAATTAATATAAGATTAATTCATGCTAGTAATAATTAATGAATTAAATTTGTATTTAAATATTCACCCCGAATAGATCTGTGTAACTCATTCCCCAACACCCGGTCCACAACTCTTTAGGGGTTTTGGGAACCGATTTGGAAGACACCAGATTTAGAACGTAAGCCGCTGTTTCCAAGGCATGACCCCAAAACGACTTGGGTAGATCTGAATAACTCATCATGGATCTGACCATTTCTAAGAGTGTTTTGTTTCTTCGTTCTGCAACCCCATTTTGTTGAGGGGTTCTGGGTGCAGTCAACTGGGAAACAATGCCCTCGTCTGACAGGTAGTTCAAAAACTCATCGCTGGGGTATTCGCCTCCATGATCAGATCGTAGAAACTTGATACTCTTTTCCCTATGATTCTCCACTTCGGCTTTGAACTCTTTGAATTTATCAAAGGTTTCCAATTTGTGTTTCATCAGGAAAATGTACCTGAACCTTGAGTAATCATCGATGAAAGTCACGAAATACTCATAGCCACCTCTAGCTTTGGTTGACATTTGACCACACACGTCAATGTGAACGACTTGCAACACTTCTGTGGCACTATTCCCCTTGGCTCCCACTGCCCTCTTGGTCATTTTACCCTCCAAACATGATTCGCAGGTTGGAAGTGGTTCTAACTGTAGGTCCGACAGCGAACCATCTTTCACCAACCTTTAGATCCTATTTAGATTAATATGACCTAATCTTAAATGCCATAGAAGTGTCTCGTTCACGTTTTCTGAACGTTTTCTCTTATTGCATGAAACAGTCGATGTGTTATAAGATGCATTTTGTGAGTGGTGTGCACAGTTAATAGTATAGAGATTGTTCCGTAAAGTTCCATAACAGATAATCACATCGTTTTGGTAAACAGTAACTTACCTAGAAAAACGAACAGAATATCCATCATTAAATAGTTTTGAAACTGAGATAAGGTTTTGCGAAAAACTGGAACATAAAGAACATCTCTCAAAACTAAAATCTTGTCTTCAAAAGACAGGTGCACGTCTCCCACTGCTTTAACCACTACTCATGTAATACTTGCAAAAATTGCTACTTCATATAGCATTGCAGTAATGTTACTTTTGTAGAATTGCAATACCCGCTACCTTCGTAGCATTGCAATAGTCGTTACTTGCGTAACATTGCCCATGTGATGAGGATCTCACTCCCACTAAGTTGTCGGGTCAATTGGGACTCCGTTACGTGAAACATACATGGTCAGCAGATCCCATATCAACTACCCACGAATGAGAAGTATACCCCGCTAAACAAGTTTCAACAACTAGTGCGTGAGAATTACCTTTCTTTCCGACACTTTTTGGGGTTTGGAACAAGTAAACCTCCATTGTCCTCTTTCACCGTAGTTTAAGCACTTCCCCTTTGGATTTTCCTTGACACCACCGGCATTCCTCATCTTACCATTGCCCTTGGCAACAGTTGAGTTTGATTGCTTATGGTTTTTGGTCCTCTTCTTCTTCTTGCCTTCCCTTGGCCTAGAAGATGAAGACGGACCACTTGCCGCCAAATCTTGAGTTTTGTGCCCCATCAACGTCTCTGCCATGACCAAAGCTTACAACATATCAGCTAGCGAGGCCAAAATGCTCAAAACTTTTGGGCAGAGAGTGGAGTACCAAATCGATTTTGGTCTCCAGATCATAATCTGCACCCAGAACCTCAAGTTTGTTCAGATGGGCCATCTATTTTGAGGACGTAATCCCTTACGGGGTTGTCCTCCACCATTTTCAGCGATAATATCTCTCGCAAGGTGATCTGACGAGTCCCGCATTTTTGACTCGTCAGTTGGCTCATCTGATTTTGGTGTGTCAAGAATCCACTTGTGCTTTTGTGCAGTTAGGACAATCATAACTTTTCGTTTCCAATCAACATAGTTTCCTATACAATTCTATTCACTTTAAGTATATTAACAGTGGATTAAAAGGTTGCGACATGTTGAACTGAAATAAACAACAATTGTGCAAACACAAAATTATCACATAATTCGATCACATTGTTCATATCAAAATCTCAAAACAATATGAACATGCATCATCTGTCATCTCAAAACAGTTTAAATAGGTCACGTGGGATGAGCTGTCTATTTAAACACATTCAAGCAGGTTACAAACAAGTACAGTTACAAATCTTTAATTCAAAATTAATAGTCTGCTCCCACTTGACCAATATAAAATTGACAGGGACTTCGGGGAAGTATATGCATATCAATTTTATACCTAAGTAATAACCATGATTAAATACAGAATTACTACTCCACTTTGAACGAGCCTCGTGGGGAGGGTCATCGTCGCCACTAATAATAATTCACAATCATCCTTTTGGGAATTTATTCATGTGAAAACCATCTTTTGGCCGTTCCGTGGTGGAAATTTCTCCAAAAGAATTCACAAATAAATAAATCATGGAGGTCAATGTGACGAAATTTTATTATCCGGAATAAAATTTGCCAACAATACATACTTAGTAATTTTCGAAAGTGAGATTTTCTTTTAGACAATTCTAAATCATGCAAACACATTTAACAAATAAAATTACACGAATTTAAAAAACAAGCATCAAGACTAAATAAATCACGTTGGGCACATATACCAACTGTCATGGTTTAAATTCCAAATCTTGATCTTGAGAAATCGTCCCTTCTTTTGCTTTCATCGTTCATCTCGAAAAGCTCCCACTGAATCCGCAACAATTCTTTAAAACGTCCTCCGTTTTGGGTTAGGACGACGTCTGGAAAATGAGTAGCTCACGACCCGGAACCGAGTCGCATGCGCCTAGGCGCACGCCCCAGTCCGGATCGGCCATCCCGCCCCGTCACCCACGACCTTGGGCATGCGAATGGTATCGCCCGGATGCGTCCTCATGCGCCCATGCGCACGCCCGTCCGGGGTCCCTCGCCCACGCGTCGCCCATACAGCCCATGCGCACGTCCGGTGCGCGCCATGTGCACGTCGCATGCGTCGCCCATGCTCGACATCCAACAGCCCTGTCCGCGTCCCGCCTAGCGGTGCGCACTGTCACTAGGCGTTCCGCCTAGCCCGCGTGCTCCGCCTTGGCTCGCGTACGTCCGGACACATGGACGTCCGTCTTTAACTCTCCGTTTCCATCTTCGTTCACGATCCGGTTACAATTTATTAACGAAAAATAAATAAACCTAGATCTAGACTAGTCTATTACATTGATCAAATCAAACAAATCCTAATCTACTCGTGGATTTTCTCACGAGGCAAACGAATCCGAACGAATCAAATTAAAAACCAACAATTTATTTGCATGTAAATAAGCACATTAAAATATCATGACAATTGGATACCTGCAAAACAGATCTAACAATTCTACTATCCAATTTTAATTTTAATGAACAACAATTTAAATTACAGTTTAAAAGATCAGAGCCCGAACCTGGGCTCTGATACCAGTTGTTGGGATAACATATGTCAGGATCTATCGGGATGACCTCATAAACACAAATTTAAATTAACAATTATTACTAGCATGAATTTACCTAAGTGAATTCAAATAATAATTAACCAACAACAACATGCAAATAATATTTCACGTAAACGATCCTAGCATGCGGAATTTCTAGAAGTTTACGTAAACGTACCCGTTGGAGAGACGATTTGAGACAGACAGAATCAAGTATCTGGATACCCACCAAAAGTCTTTCTCAAGTATTCCCAAGTCCTCGTCCAATAACCCCGGTGGAAGGTCCTTCAATGAACGATTTATAAAACAAGGAAAATAAAATATTGTTGCACCACCTTTGTGGATTTCTAATATTTCCAACATCTGGAACACTAGTTGGGAATGAAAAATTCATCCCCTATTTATAAGACAAAGGGGTTCGAAAATTTCAAGCATAATTAGGGCTAGGAAAGATCTTTTCTTGATCTCCAAGAAATCTTGAATATATCCAATATATTCTTCTTTCCATGTGTATTTTTCCACAAAAATCTCACACCCTTTATTTGCTTATATTTTCAAAAATTAATAGAAAGAATTTAAAGATTGGATCTTTCTTGAATTTATGAGATATTCTTGTATTCCAAGAATACATATCTTCCATAAATTCTTTCCAAGAAAATCAAGAAAATCTTTCTTCCCTTTCTTATACTCAATTTTCAAAAATTTCTTATTAAAGAAGTCAAGTGGGAGTTTTCTTGGATTTATGGGATAATCTTGTATTCCAAGAATACATTATCTCCTTTCCATAAAATCTTTTCAAGAAAATCCTTCTCCCTCTTTTCTTTAATATTTTCGAAAATAATAGGAAATATTGCAACAATAAATTTATTTTATTTTAAACACCTTTTATTTATTGGACTATAATTTGGGCTACTTGAGGGGCCTTTAGGATAATTAAGATGGACCTTCCAATGGACTTCTGAATTTCAATATTGAGCCACAATATAATTCAGCTCATTAATATTAATTAATACCATTATATAATTAATATTGCACTATCCAATCTTAACCCATATTACGGTAATATGACTCCCGGTTATTATTTCCAGTGTTTAAGATTATTTAGTCCATTAATTAATTAAGCCACTGAAAAACTTTATATTAATTAATATCTTTATCCTTGGAGTAAGGACAGCCCAACTTTATTATCCATACCGGAAAATTAATTCCACTTGCAAGATTTGGTATGATAAAGGTTCCGGGCCCACCAAGGGGACCAATCAAGCAAGACTTTTGCAAGCACGTGATTCTCTGTATTAATTTAGCAACTGTCGTGCAATTAATATTATTGCCCAAGATATAGGGTATCGAAGTCGCAATGATTCTCTTCCCATTTATAAGTCAAAGCAATAACTACTAATCACACACAGTCCTTATTAAGTGACAGAGATTAAGAAATCAACAACCACTGAGGTCTAACTCTTTATCCCTTAAGTCAGTGCGAATGAGTTTATCCTCTCTGTAGGTCCGCTTCAGCGCATCGAATACACTAGTGTAATCTCTTGGTCAAGACAAGCCAATCTGAGCCTTACACATCAACTTCTACCAATAGATTGTTCGGATCTATCTAAGTTGTGAAACACGCACTCGTTTATACGGAACTATTAACGTGATCTTCTGTGATCTGGTATCACCACGTTAACTACAATGTAACGCTTGCTACGAACGGTTTGCAATAAATATATATAACATTCAATCATATTTAAAGCAACAGTGATAAACAATTTATTTCAGTAAATAATTGTTTAATACATAGGTTATACAAAGTAAAAGCATACTTTCACGTATAACCCCAATAGTAAATTCACTGGGCCAGTGTTTTGATTGTTGTTTCTAAAATGGGGTGGAGTATAGAAACCTTCTCTCCCTTTTCCAACTTTCTTTTCCCCATGAGAAGCCTCAGATTGGCCCTGATCTGTCTTAGTTGCCTTCTTCATCAAATACTCCATATTATCACCAATATTCTTCACATTTTGGCCCACTGAGATTATCAAATCCTCGAGTTTCTGGATCTTTTGATCCACATCTTTCATTTGTTCATCATTTTCTATGAAAACTTCATCGTGTCTCTTAATCATTTCCAGCAAATGATTCATGCGCGTGCCTTCTGCCATCGCGCTTGAGTGGGCAGCAGTTTGGCTCTAGATACTCGAACAGATAATCGAACAGTAAATTTCAATTAAAAACGGGGGAGAGCTTGACTAACACAAATTCAACAAGAAATTATCAAAAAAAAAAAAACAAATGATAACAGGAATTGAGCTCGGTTGCGCCAACAGACATTCACCCTCTTTGATCGCCTGTAAACGAATATCGATTAGCCTCATTTTTGGTAAGAATTATGGTGTAAAGGATGGGTTTCACTCACTTAAGCATTTGTTTGGATTGTGCTCACAGGTACACTCATATAGAAGGAATGATGAGATATCTGCAAGAAAGTGCAGAGCGTTAATGGGGGAATTACGTACGGAATTTCAATGAAGACGAAGATAGGAATGAGTTTTACCTCACATGACAACGACGACCTCCATTCAGTGATTATTCCCTCATATACGCGCGCACCCACAACGGAATTGTCAGAACGTACATCCACGTCATGGAAGAGGAAGCCGTCTGATTCGATGCCGATTCTAGCGAAGGAATTTTCAGCAATTGGGCCATAATAATTAATTGGGCCGCAATTAAGTTAACTAATAGGCCCAATGCTATTGGCAGCAACAATTATTCAAAGCCCAACTCACAACACCAAAAGCGTGGAAAAAAAAATAGAAACGCGACAAATACCCTCGATTATACAGACATTAATACCCTTTTTATATGATAATAATCAGAAATAATAATAACACAATTGAAATGGATGTTACACTTCCGACCTCACTAGTATATTGCAGTAGTAAGTGAGTGTTTGTCATCTCCACTATCAATTTAAAATCACTTATTTTTAGGTCATAATCACTTGTGGAGTATTTGTAAGGGGTATTTTGAAACACTTAAATAAGTGTTTCTGAAAACTGTTTTAAGTGTTTCAAAACACACACTAAGCTAAACAAAATACTTAATATAAGTGCTTAAAAGTAGATTCAGAGAAACACCACTAACCCAACTTTCATCTGCTTAAATCTGATTTTTTTTTTTTATTAAGTATTGTTACAATTTTATCTTCACTTATTTTACAATATTACAAATTTACTCATTTCTTATCCAAAAAATCTGAGAAAACACACACAGATTCTTCAATTCAAGAAAGTGTCCTGGAGTCGCTCCATGGGAAAAGCATGCCCAACAAGAGATGTGGTGCAAAATTATAGAAGTCGGTTGCAGAGGAACATAGATTTTGGCAATATGGCTTGTTATGCTATTTGAATGTTGGGGAATAACAAGAAATTAATGCAAAAGAGTTGCTGGTTTTCATTAATCTTGAACACATTCATCGAATTTTTGCATGTTTTATTTTATCAATTTTAAAAGAAAGTGTAAAATATTATAAGGGTATTTTTGTAAAGTTATAAAAAAATGATCCATTTTTACAAACACTCTAATTTAAACAAAATTGATTAAAAGCACTTTATTTTTAAACACTACCAACTTCTAAATTTACTCTAACAATCAATTTTAATCACTTTGAATGAAGCACTATTGTTTGCAAACACACCCTAAGACTCATGAGAAATCAAATCTATACATAAATTCTATTAATATTATTTTTTAAATATAAATTTTATTACTGTGTATAAAAAATATTTTATTTTTCAAATAATTTTTTATTATTATGCACATAAAATATTACTCTTTAAAAATATTTTATTTCACCCTACACCATTATTATTATTGTTCGTAAGGTTGGGTTGATTCTTACAAACAATAGCAATAATAATGTACGGTGAACATGATACACGTAATACATTCTCTATATAATGGGAATTTATTATTAACAAATAAAAATATATTCCCCGCATCATAAATACAGTACTCCTAAATACTGATATTTTGGATTTGATGATTGAAATTTAATAATGCATGTACAACAATAAATATATCCTCATTAAATTAATTAAGGTAATTTAAGAGACACATTTACATGAGACCGTCTCATGGTGAGACTTGGTATAAGTTGAGCATTGACTCTTTGACACTTTGAAAAGAGTGGGTGTGATTTGTTATAGATTGTACCCCGTCTTATGCATGAGACCATCACATATGAATTTTTGTCATTAAATTATAAGAGATTTGTGGAATTAGGATAAGGGTAAAAGAGAAAAAATTTTAAAAATTATTTAAACGCTAAATTTCATATGCACCAGGTACATTGTACAATTTAAGTAAATATTTGAAATGTACAATTTTTTTTTAAACATTCAACTTATTTTATAATAAAAAAAAACATTTAAATGTAAATTAAACATTAAACATCAATAATTAAAAACAAATTCACTACCCAAAAACACACTTGTTTAGGATTAAAAGGAGTATTAGTATTTTTTTTTTCTAATTTTGATTTCTAGTTATTTTTCTTCTACCTATTCTGAATGTCAATAAAAGCGAAGCGGTTTATTATTTTTATTTTATTACTTATTTACTGGAAAACAGATTTTGGTGTGAACACATGATGACATGAAACCTATCTTACGCCCATAAGAAAAATACAGGAAATTAGATGGTGGTGGAGTAATCCATCACACAAAGCTGTTGAGAGTAATTTTACCTATTTGTGTTTTTCGGTTCAAAATCGATCGTCATCCAACTTCGGATCTTACTCGATGGAGCCCCAGGCCCAAACAATGCAGTATATCTCAACTCTCCAGTGATCTGACGGTAAGAAAATGTCGCTTTTGAGCAATTCTAGTGAATCTCGTTGCGTTTTTCTCTGTATGATCTCTGATCTTGTGTTTCTCATTGCTCTCTCTCGTGTAACTGGTTCTATGATCTTGGATTTGAGGGAAAAGGATTAATAAGGTTTATACAATCAAGGTTCGATTGATTCCGATTGTGAAAATTGGAAGTTGAGATATAACAGGATGGAGTTGATTTCTTAGTGTAAACATGCTATTTTGATGAACATGTGTACTGAATTATTTGGGTGAATGAGATGCGGAGAGATCTGGAATTAAAAAACTAATGGTTTTAGGAGCGGTAATTATGAATGTGGTAAGATGCTGTTGATTGATGTTGAGATTGTGGTTCTTCAATTTTGTACTGATGAACGGTTTCTCTGCTCAATTTGCATCTTGGTGGAGCTTTCAGTTGACAAATAATAATCTTTTAATGATTATAATTTTAGTTTTCTCGATTCAACTTCCAATTATTATGGTGGAACATTCATGTAGCCAGTGATATATGTGCATGCGTAAAGTTTTGTTGAGTTGTATTCGATTGAATCCTGAATGATTTCGTATTGGTCAAATTGGAGTTATATACTGGCAAAGGGAGGAGGGTTGGGGGGACAATAAATCATTAGATAATTGATGGACGATATATTGATGGAAATGTCTTCTAATAATTTAGAAGAAGTGTTAATTGGATTTATGGTCCGTGTGACAGGTCTCTTATTTAAGCTGCCAGATCTGGTGTGCCGTGTACTTATTTTTTCCTCAATTTATACATGAATAGTAAGTGTTACTGATGAATCCTTATCCTACCTTCTGTTTATAAGTATGATTTCAGCCACTTATATAGTGCTCAAGAGTCGAGATATTATGTACTTATATGTGATCGAGTCACTTTAATTGTTGCAAGAGACTAAGGTACTCATAAAAGAGCTGCAACCTACTCCTTCAATAGTCATGCAAAGATATATTGATAGATATTAGTCTCTCTTTCTGTATAGAAAAATTAAGCATGCCCATATTCTGGATGCATGTAGTAGCATCCTCTTTAATTCATTGTCTATATTCATGATCTTTGTAAAATGTCACTGATCATTAGAATACTCTTAATTTCCTGTTCAGATATATCTAATGGAATATTGGGGTATTGTAAGTTCTGCAACACAGAGTTGCAGTTTTGTTTTTCATTCATTAGTGAACGCTATAAATATATCAACTAACATGCCTTTTCCTACAATGTGAATTTTGCAGGATGCATTTTATACGTACAACTAACACCTGGAAAGCAACCAGTATAGAGCTTAATGGACTCTGTCAATTTGTTATAGCATGATCGAGAAGGGGTAGCATCGGTTACTAATAATCCATGCAAAGATGGTCTTCACAAAACTCCAGGAATTATTTTCTTCTACAACAACTCGTTTATCATCCCCAAACGCTTCTATGCATTCATATAAATCGCCGGGATTACCTCCCACTAATCCTCATGGTTTTTCCAGCTCAGAGAAGAAGGGTAATTTGAGACTCTCCAATTCCCTCCAAGACTTGTCTACTTATCGTCAACTCGATGTAGAAGAAGGCAATCTTGGTTCCGGGTTAGAAAGAATTCCGGGTCATGAAGTACCACCATATTGGTTACAGAAAGAAAACGGAGGAACAAGTTTTTCCAAGGAGAAGATATCACCCAAAGTTTCCATGAGACATAAATGCCGTCGAGTTATCTGTGTTCTATTCTGTTTATTTTTAATCGCTTGTTTTTCATTCGCTCTGCAATTTCTTCTCTCAAACTGGTCTACAGGAATTTCCAAATTCTACGTTGTCCTCGACTGTGGTAGCACTGGAACTCGTGTTTATGTTTATCAAGCGTATATGAATCAAGAAAAGGATAACAATCTCCCTATGATATTGAAATCATTGCCTGAAGATTTCCAGACGAAAACGGGTCCCAAAAACGGGAGGGCCTACAACCGAATGGAAACCGAACCTGGATTTGACAAATTGGTGCATAATGTTTCTGGGTTGAAGGAAGCAATATCACCTCTTATCGAATGGGCTGAGCAGCAAATCCCGAAAAGTTTCCATCAGACTACTTCTCTCTTTCTTTATGCTACAGCTGGCGTTCGTAGGCTGCCGAGTTCAGATTCCGAATGGCTGCTTAACAATGCCTTTTCAATTTTAAAGGACTCGCCTTTTTTGTGTAAAAAGGAGTGGGTAAAAATTATCACAGGTGTGGAGGAAGCTTATTATGGATGGATAGCTTTAAATTATCACACTAACGTCTTGGGGTCCATCCCCAAAAAGGAAACATATGGTGCACTTGATTTGGGTGGCTCATCACTTCAGGTTACATTCGAAGGTAAACAAAGTGGCCATGACGAAACAGGCTTAAAACTTAGCTTTGGTCTCGTTAATCATCAACTAACTGCCTATTCTTTAGCTGGATACGGTCTCAATGATGCATTCGATAAATCTGTTGCTCATCTTCTCAAAAAGATCACAAATGCAGATCTGGAAAGTGGGGAAGTTGAAATTAATCATCCATGTTTACAGTCTGGTTACAGAGAGCAATACACATGTCCACATTGTTCATCCATACACCAAGAAGATGGGGGTAAAATAGGAAAACACGGAGTATCGGTTCAGCTTATAGGAGTTCCAAACTGGGCTGAATGCAACGAACTTGCCAAAGTTGCTGTGAATTTCTCTGAATGGTCGAAGAATAGTACAGGAATTGATTGCGAGCTACATCCATGTGCACTATCAGAAGATCTTCCCCATCCTATTGGTCAGTTTTACGGTATGTCTGGCTTCTATGTTGTCTACCGTTTTTTCAACTTGACTCCCGATTCTGCCCTTGATGATGTGTTAGAGAAAGGTCATGAGTTCTGTGAAAAAACATGGGATGTTGCTAGAAAAAGTGTCGTCCCTCAGCCTTTTATCGAGCAATACTGCTTTAGAGCACCATACGTGGTGCTCCTTTTGAGAGATGGATTGCATATTACTGATAGAAATGTGATTATTGGTTCTGGAAGTATTACTTGGACACTTGGGGTTGCTTTATCTGAAGCTGGGAAGGCTTTCCCATATGCTGGGAAATTTCGTGGATCTGATATATTTCAAATGAAGATAAATCCACTGTTTTTTATAGTCATTTCTTTTGCTTCACTATTACTCTTTCTATGTGTGTCTTTCTGTGCTCGAAACTGGTCAAAAATCTTGAGGAGAAGGTATCTCCCGCTTTTCAATCATAATCGTGCGACAACGACATCGGGTCTCAATATTCCAGCTCCTATCAAACGCTGGAGTCGTATTATAGGTAAAAACTCGTCCATTTCTCATTCTTGAAAATTTGATTTTCAGTTTTAGATAAGCTTAATTGCTGCAAAAATCAGGATCTTCTACTTAATTGTACTTTTAACCAAACTTTCTGATAATTTAAAAAAAAAAAAAAATCACCGACTTTAACATCTCAATTGCAATTGAAACTCCTGACAGTTTGGGCTCCTGCCCGAGTCGTGATTATTATTGCAATAATCCAATAATTTGGTTCAAAATATAATTAAGTCGAAGGTCGTGATTTTTTTAACAAGTCAGCACCAAAATGATGGCACTTGCATATTGGGTAGGGCACAAATCATGATTTTGGTCCCAAAGTCGCTGGAATTTGAAGTACAACGGCGTTTTTTGAGCAAGTTTTTACATTTGAGGTGTAAAATGATCCCATAACTTTTACCTTTTCTGCAAAAGGTCCTAAAAAACGTGCCCAAAATGACGCCGTACTTCAAATTCAGGCAACCTTGGGACCAGAATCAGACCAATCAAGGATTTCTGGGATAAGGATATGGGACCAAAATGGATTCCAACTCTTTAAATATGCATACTTGTATAAAATTTTGAACACTTGATTACTATGTTTCAGGCAATGGGAGGGCTGAGATGCCGCTAAGTCCTGCAGTTTCAGATTCTCAACGAAGCCAGTTTGATGCTGGAGTTGCTCTCAGAGAGAGTGGCAATCCCTTTACGAAATCATCGGGCAGTGTAGGTCATAGTTATTCATCAGGCAACTTAGGACAGCTTCAATTCGAGAGCAATAATCTTGGCTCGTCTTGGACTCCCAACAGAAGTCAAACGCGCCTTCAAAGTAGGAGATCCCAATCTCGAGAAGACCTCCATTCTTCCCTTTCTGAGGTGAATTTGGCGAAGCTCTAACGCTGCTTGCTGAAAGACTATCCCCTGCTATATTCTCAGCCACCATGCGATCACACGATCAAGCAAAGAGTGGATAATCGTTGATGAGGACCTTATTTTCAGAATCACTTTTCCTGAGATATCTTCGACGTTCGTCCTCCAGTGCTAACGATGGTGCTATAAGATTGGTCGATTGATCGCGTTTCGGGGAATTTTCGCACTGGAGAAAAGGCTATTCACTTATAGTTCCATTGGTAGTGAACTCACTTGAATATGCTTGTTCAAGTTCCAACTGTGGTTGCACTTTTACAGAATTAGAATTCTTTATACGAATATTGAGGCGGATTTATTGTTTATAAATTTTTGAGGAAGAGGTATTAAATGTACATTTGGGTTGTTAAAGACATAAATTTACTTATAAGATACTGTCAATAGATTCATATTTTTTGTATCTGGGACTTGAGGACAATTATTGTGAACCGTCTGCAATGTACTAGTGGTATTAGTTCATATAAAAATTAGTTTGTATGCTAAACAATATTAGTATTTAGCATTTTGCAATATACACACTAATTATTTTCATCATGTGAATTGATATGTTTCATTATACGGAGTATATGACTAATAAAATTTGTTCCATGAAAAAAAGTTGTCTTCTGCTTCTTTTTTTTTTTTCTTCTTTTTTATTTATAAGATCCAATTAGTGAGTAAAATTTGTTCCATGAAAAAAAGTTGTCTTCTGCTTTTTCTATTTATTTATTAGATCCAATTAGCGAGAAAAAATTACATGAATGACATGATGCAATTGATGCACAAAAATGTTGCATCCAAAATTTTTAGTATTTACTTTTTAAAATTATATTTAAATGACATTCAACTCTCAATATGTTAAATGTGTTTAAGGTCGCTTGATTCAAATTCTTCAATAAAAATGATAATGAAAATTATTGAAATAATGATTATAGTGTTGGTTGTTTCACTCAAATCTTGACATATTGAAGACACAAAACAAAATGACTGTTGATGGATGAATTTTGAACCAAATCTTCCCCAATATTTCACATGTTCAAACAATTTTGAGAAAATATCTATGACCGGTACAACAATCATTAGTAAGTTGAAACACCTATTTGTCTAAGAAACAGAAAACGAAAAATCAAACACCAAATTGACAAATTCTGAAATAATCCAACACCTTAAACATAATTATCTCTTCAGGCAACCTGTTTGTAATAGACACCAAAATTCTGCCCGAATAATCTAAGAAGATTTTTTTACTGAAAGATTCTCTCTACAGGCGTTTACAAATTAAATAAAGCAGAATTGAAGCAAAACCTGTGTGTGTAGCTGTCTGTCTATGTAATCACCAATCGGTCAATCTCGCGAGAGTAAAAAGCAGAACCAGAAACGAACACCAATTTGAAAAAATCTACCTCAGTTAGTTAGGAACAGATCTCTCCAATGAGCATCATGTAGTAACTTATATGATCTCAGCGGAACCTGTGACCTATTAGGAACGTCATCAGCCATTTGCAAGGACGATAGAGTTAAACAGAACCTCCTGTATCTATCTATAACTCGTTTTTCTGTGCTTGTCCACCACTCGTCGGGAAGAACCAATAGAATATTTTCCAGAATATATTGGTCGAGTCAGATTCAACTTTGCAAAGATCATCGTAATTGTGCTTTAAGCGAGGAGCAGCTATTTTTTCCTGGGGGATCAATGATTCACCTTTATCAAACACAATTTCACTTGTAAGACTGAAACTAAAACAAAGGAAAAATAAGCATACCTTCAACACCTCAAAAGGGCAAAAGTCGGAATTACCACAACCCTGTGCACAATATGTGGAACGAATCAGCTTACGAAGCAATTAAGGTGAATAAACGCTACCAGAAACCAGTTTCATTTCATGATTAAAGGATGTCAGCAAGAGTACAGAACCATGCATGGTTAAAAAGATTTACTCTGATCTATTTAAAGGAATGAAAGATGTAGCAATAAAAATATATAAAATAAAAGCCAGAAATAATCATTGGCAAGATCAGAGCATATGTCAGTTTCTAATACTTATGGTCTTTTTTTTTAAAGGCTCCCATTTGAACAAAAATGAATCTAGCACTTTGCTCCTAAAAGGACGAAGATACCTTTTGAGTCATTTTCAAAGCATACAAGTATTTTGTTAAATTTTTAAAGCATACATGTATTTTTCTTCTATCCTTCTCATCCACCCACCTCTCAAGAGATAAGACTCCCGAGCTTTAAATTCTCTAGAAACCTCCTATTTCTTAAGGCTACGTTCACCAAGCTTCATAAATTCAAGAACCCAGTTTATTATGTTCTCTTTTCTCAAGGGTCATCAAGGCCATCTTTGTCTTTTCAAGCCCAAAGTCACAGTATTCAAAAAAAAAAAACCCTGAACAAGTGGCTATTTTCCTTGCAATATTCAGTGGCTAAAATTCCCTTGGCAAAATTAATATAACGAAAAATTAGAAACAAGAAATAAAAATTGATTGACAATGCTGACGTTTTTTCCAATTGCATAGATAACAATCTCACAAACTAGAAAACATAAGTAGGCAATAAACTTACTGCCAGCGGAATGGGACGTTCGTTGTGCAGCACTTGCACAAAGTATTTGCTTGTGTTGTTGGCTGGGCAGCTATATAGAACTAGCATATTATTCCCAGCAAATGGGGCAACCGTGCTGCCATGCCAGATTCTCTTTTGTGGAGGTTTAGGAGGTAGTTCCAAAGGTTCTTCTTTAAGAATTTTATCGAATTCTGAAAACCCAGTAGAAATAATGAAAATGTCAATCAATGGAGTAAAAACTTTTAACATTGAAGAGACTAAGAAGACCTAGAACTAGATAGAACATTAAAACGATGGAGAACACTCACCAGTTCCATCGAGAAATAGCCCAATCAAACAGGAAAATGGAAGCAGTGTTTCTGCATGAGCAAATCTTAGTCTGGCCAATTCATAGCTCCCATGTACAAGTCCAGCTAGAAATCAAGAAAATGCAAAAGATTATAGAGCGAGAAGAAAAGGAGCGATAAAATGATTCGCCAATTACTCGGATATCAATTTGTTTCTACAACATGAGATTATGTAAGAATAATTTTTTACTTCAAATGATAAAAAAATATAAAATATTTGCAGGCATAATATGAAGTCATAATTTTTATTGTTTCATGGTTTTCTGTTAAAATGAAGGCATCCTGACGACACAATAAAATATGCAACATGAAATTGCTAACTAATCCTAAGAAATCAACTAACTAACTTATCCATCACTGATGGAGGTGAGCAAGATGCAATGATTCATTTTAAACATTTAATTGCTCTGAATTTGAGCAGCACTTGAATATACAAATTATTGCCAGAAGGAGAATGAATACTAATGATATTAGTTACATTTCCTTTTAGTCGTATGTTATCTTCTTAACATAAAAAGGTATTGTCACATGAAGTTTCCATAAGCAAGCCAAAATATTACTTCAGATTATTTTTAGAATATTCTCAGGGTAATCACTAATGGAACCATCTTTAGCAACTACTGAAACGGTATATCTGGACATTTGGAGAAGATAATTTGTTTTCATGTTGTTATTTATACACACGAAGAGCAATATGCTGAGGAAACTAGATAAACACTAAGGTCATAGAAACAAACAACGGACTAATTAGCACATGCAGTTACCTAGCTCTTAGTTGACTACTTTTATACTCTTAAGAAATAGCCATTCTTTTCCTAAATCAGTCCTTGCTTTAATCAATCGATTATATGATTATATATATTCGAAAATATAAGATGACATATAATTTTCATCCCATTATCTCCAAACGGAACCAAGTATGTAAGGACTAGCCTATACTAACTTAGGAGACGCTTGGTTCAAAATCTTATATGGCAATAAAAATGGTTCCGTTGAAGACTGTCATAGGGGGGTTGGTTAACGATAATGGGGGAATCACTTATTGTGGGGCAGGTTAACATACCAAACATTATGAACGGAAACGATTATCCCCTTATTAACATTCCCCATCTCTTATAGCCCCAACCAAGGGCCACTTAATATATCACTTCATATCAAGCAAAGAAAATGTGCCAAAGGAAAAGAAAGAAGAGGGAGAAACTTACATTCTTTAGCTTTAATAGCTTCCTCCATCGACTGAATGACATCTTCAAGTAGTGGAACTCCCATCCGATAATTCAATGAATTACCATAGCCTTTTACAATGAAGACCTCCAGATCATCTGTCCACTCCAGCAAACCAACCTATAAAAAACATATTTGCAGGGCAATATCGTAAATCATGCTAATAAATGGGGGGCCCATGACATACGATTAAACCTAGTAAAAACTCTATAACTTGATCTAAAAATAAAATTAATAGCCCTGTAGCAGTCTTTTATATTACATACACTCAGTTTACGAAATAGACCATCTTAGTTAGACTTCTATTAAAGAAGTGAACCCAACCCATACATGAGTGAAGTCTCATTATAGTAAATCATAAATGAATGGAAGGAAAGGAAATGAGGATACCTCAGATGTACTGAACAGCGCACAAGCTTGATCAGTTCTGTTCAATAAAGACGCTTCCTACAAGTCATGGTGAAGCAAATATACATTCTTACATTTCAATATAACAAAAAATGTAGTGAAGTAGGGTAGAAAAATGATGATTATACCTGCTTACATAAAAACCACAAAGATGATACATCCCGTGTTGTGAATTTCAGACCCCAACGAGTAACTAATTCTTGAGCTATTTCATTTAATATGGGCTCCTTGAGTTTATTGACATATGGTTCCTGACTTCTCCTGAACGCCTTCATTTATACATCAAAAGCCACATTCATTATCATGTTTAGCTTCCCGAGAAGCAAATTGACAAGAAAAAATGACACTATCCTCACAAAACCTAGTCAATAATTTCAGAATACGAAACAAAAGAAATCAACCATTCAGATAATTAATATCAAAATAACTCCAAAACACTCAATAAGGAGTTCAATTTATGAGGTATACTTGTGTACATGAATAGTGATAAATGACAAACTGAGTTCAAGACAGGTCCAAGGATTAGAGGCCAACAAGAAACTGTTATGCAACCCTTATATAGTACTGGAATAAAGACAAAGAAGCTAATTACTATAGTTGTTCGCAATAAGTAACTCTGGAATCTAACCAGGTGGCTTAGCCCACCTGGCCACTGGGCTCCTCATTTGAGTGGGAGACCCAGGTTCGATTCCCTTCGGGAACGAATTGGAGTTATAGGAGTTATAAGGTGGATTGGTGATTTCGTGGAGTATTTGGGTGCTTGGTGTACTAGCTACTAACAACTAACAACTAACTTTGCCCGATAAAAAAAAAAAGTAACTCTGGAATCTTCCTGAGCAACTTTGGTAAATAAAAATATTCCATCATAGCCTAGTCCAGTTGTGAGCACACACAACTATAACAATATTGCTTGTTATGGTCAGCATTAAGGTAAGCACACACAACTCATATGGTGCAATACTTAAGTACAACTGTACAAATCTTGATGATGGCAGGCTGAAAACGATAAGTCTTCAGACAGAACCAGATTAACTTCATGAGACATATAGCCATATACTGCATAATCAATGTACTAAACGATTTGAAACTAGCCTCAAAAAATTAAGGTAATTTTGACCTAACCCACAGCACAAGATTGAAAATTACTTCTTATATAAATAGATAATTCTAGTAGATTACCTCCTCAAAATAATTACTTATGGCATGAGTGTTTATACATAGATGTAGGATCAGACAAAGTATAAGTAGCAGGAGTGCACGAATTTAGCATTTTAACCAAATGTCAAGGAAGGATCTTTACCTTGTAGTTCTGACAGCAATCATGGAATCTTAACATTATATCACTTGCTCGACTTTCACTGATAACTGCAAAAGCTCGATGACGTCCAGGTCCAAGTGTTCCTCGATCACTAAAGAGTCCCATACCAAATGCTACAGCACTAGCCGAGGCTCTAGAAATCTAATATTTTTCCATCAAATGAGCAAATTCATGTATGGAAAAGTTATCTGCCGTACCAAAAAAAATCTAAACATTCACAAAGAAATTAATACGAACAAATTGCAGATAGAGAAAACCTTAGCAATTGCTTAATATCATCCATTTTCTTCTCGAGTCATAATATGCAGAAAAAAAATATACATCTATACCTCATAGAAAGTACAAATAGCGATATATGAAAAGTCTAACTGAAGTATATATAGCAACCTATTCAGAAGTAAGTAAACATAAATAAAGATATCAGAAATGGCAAAGATGACTACCTGGGTGGCTTTAATTGGATAAATATCAGGATGGTAATCCTTCATAAACAATTCTGGAAATTTTTCTCTGGTTCTAATACCAAGTTCATATAGTTCATTTTCTCCTTCGGCAATCAACTCTCCACCCTTATGCTTCCCCGTCCAAGGAGATTTCCATCCCGATAACCATGCAGGAAGCACTGTTGACTTCTTTTCTTTCACATCTTCAAGAAGGACTTTGAGGCGAGAGGCCAAGGCATCTAGTTCTTTAAGCTTTTTCTTAGTAGGAGCTCGAGTTCCATGTCTTGCCTACCAAACAAAAATATATATTCCGACAAAAAAGGAGAGCTGATTTAAGAATGTATGGATATATAGACTTGAAAACAATGAAAGGAAATAGAACACAGCAGGTCTAACCCTTTATCTGTGATGATATAAGTCTAGAAAGAAAGATTAACATGATCCAAAATATAAATTCTGATAATGGAAATGGTCAGATATAGGAATGACGGTGTACAAAGACTTTAAATTGCTGAAAATGAAAGTACTTGTAACGGATAATTTGAACAATGAATTGCTATATAGTCAGATATATGAATGGCAGTATACGAAGACTTTAAATTGCAGAAACTGAAAGTACAAGTGAAGCTATAACACATTTCCATCAAATGTTATAGAACATGACCATTTTTCAGACCTACTGCAACCACTTCTACGACATGCCTTCATTTTAAGCTGAAATGTTATAATTCCCAATAACCTTCCACCAAATGGCATGATATAGGAATTAAATTCTCAAATTGTCACAAATACTATATTTTCCCCATCATCTGCACTTTCATCACATAAATGCAAATAACTACATATTGAACCAGAATCAAACAAGATCAACTGTATAAACTCAATAAAGTACATATCCTGAAGTCGCCATAGCACAATTAACCAAAAGACATTAAAATATTTTGAAAAATCCATATTTACAAATTTGAAAGAGGATTACCACAAGATTTAAGTGAATGGGTTTACACTGATCAGGAATACTTGAAGGAACATACGAATTATGAGAAATATCCTTCGCCATATGATATCTGCAGACAAACTATGCGAATAAATTAAATAAAAGAACTCGACTCAACCTAAAATAAAAGAAACCAAAAACATATTAATGCACGAGAATAATTTACTAGCCCAATGTAATTCAGTAATTGATGTTGCCATACTCCAACTCTGAGCTCGCGCATTTGATATCAGAAATTTTTTGCAGGAAAAATTACCACAAAAAAAAATCTGAAATTGAATCATAAGAAATTCAAAAACAGAATTCTCAATTCTCATCATTCCCGCAGCCACTGAAACTAACCTATTCCGAAGCCATTTATGCAAATTCTTCACGATTGCAACAATTAACACCACTACCTAAACTAATTTAATTAAGAGCAAAAATAGAATTACACATGATTGTGAATCTACGAAACCTGGTAACAGTGGATAAATGGTTGCGAACGTCGAAATTTTCGCCGGCATTTGAATAAACAGCAACTGCATCAACCAACAAGAGTAAAAGCAATAAAATCTGCGAACGGATTGCCATGGCAAGCAGCAATCGGAAATTTTAGTGCAAGTTTGTTGTTTGAATATATAGATTTTGGGAAATTGCAAGTTTGAAGAAGACGTACGTGGAAGACGTACTTGGAAGATTATTATTGGGTGGCTGATGGTGGAATTTCTTTCCTGTCAAGTATTTTCCCGAAATATACCGATATATTATTCGTTTCTTATTTCAATTTGGGGGAACGAACATTGCATTATTTCAATAAAGTTGCGACTTACTTTTTAACAAATAACTAAAGATTAGTAATTTACTGGCCTATGCCATCTGACACAGTATGAACGACAAAAGGTTATAATCCTGTCCAAAAAAAACGACAAAAGGTATATACATTAGAAGCACTTTAAAAAATTGTTTTTTTAAAACATTCAATTTATTTATATTGAAAGTTTAATTTATTTTATACTAAATAAATTAAATGCTTCGTTGTAAATAAATTACACATTTTAAAATTTTTAAGTTGCATGGTGCACCTATTACATAAAAGACCTACTTGATTGGGAACAATGAAAATTTGAAACGGTTTACAAACTATCACAAATTAACATTTTACTCCATCTTTTTTAAAGTATTGAAGTGTCATTCTTAAATTATGTATTATCTGATAATGAAACCGTCTCACACAAAATCTTATCTTTAATTGAAGGGGTATTCTTTTATCGGAATTCATTTGAATACATTAAGGGGGTGTTTGCAAAAAAATTATCCATTTAAAAAAGTGACTAAAATAAATAATTATAAAAACATTGATTAATAGTAGAAATTAATGATGTTTGTATAAAATCCAAAAAATAAATTGATAGTGTTTACAAAAATTGTTAATAATACTTGAAAAAATGTTCATAAGCTACCAAAATCATCACCCTTTCAATTTTCAGCTTATATCTTTTGAAACCTTATTTAATCTAATAAAAAAAAATCTAAATTACTTATATATACAATTCTCGGTGATTATAATCACTTATACACCCCAAAAATTTGTTGTCATCAATCAAGAGGATTGTTTCGTTGAAGCGACGCCTACCTAACGTGATTTTAAGGCTACACTTTTGTCCTCATCAATTAAAATTGACAAGAACTCATAAGAGACAATCTCATATATGAGACGGGATACAACTTAGTACAAATCACACTCATCCCTCCCAAAAGTTTTAAAACACCAATACCCAACTTATGTCACGTCTCACCGTGAGACCGTCTCATTAAAATTTGTTGGGTTACTTGTACTTGTAAATTTGATGCACACGACAGTGAGTTGTGCTTTCTTTGCTATAACTAACATGTCTAATGATGGACACGACAGTGAGGCTGAAAATACTGCAAAATCTCAAAGGCTTCACGTCTTAATAGGTCTCAAAGGCTTCAGGTCTTAAATAGGTTTCAAGGTGAGGGCTTATAGGTAAGGATGCTGCCATGAACAATGAACTACTGGTTAACAAAGGACAAGTCTTGTTTAAGACCAGCTCACGAACTTTTAGTGAGACGAAGAAAAAAAAAATCATTTTTCAACTAAGAAAACACACTTTGCGTGTAATAAAATATCATTTTCAAAGCAGTATAAAAAATACTTATGAAAACATGTGATACTAAGCCACGGGTGCCCCTTTTTTCCCAACAAGAAACCCATTGAATAATAAGAAGGTGAAATATATCAAATGGTAGGATTCAGCAACACGAAATATAAACGATAACCTGTACTTAAGCATCACTTAGTAGAAGACATTCTGATACTGCTAATATTTCCACAAGCAACAAGAAGTAACTAGTCTCATGCCAAACAGCATCTCTACACACATAAACTTACTACGCAAAATTTAAGGGTCAAGCACAAGTAAAGATCCGTTTCAGAAAATGACTTCTTCATCTCAAAGCAGTGACTGGTCGAAATGCCAAACACCTGATATCATGGGCCAGAAAAACAATTATTATCAAAACTAGAGAAGTGCTGATAACAAGCAAAATTTGGACTTATTTAGAAAATCCATACCATGGCCTTTTCCCACTCTCCTCAACTGCGCAACAAACTCTGATATCTGCTTGATCGAATCCACCTGTAACGAAGCAAATGTTTGTTATATCACGTGGTGCTAAGTAGAATTTGAAGAAACGTCCGTGAAAACAGAATAAATTGCAATAATGGTCCCTATATTGGTTGGTGGCAATTTTAGTCCCATACAATGATACAAATCAATTTTCTCAATTGCGTCCCATAACTTTTAAAATGATTAAATTTTTTGTTTTATGATGATAATTATTTATGATTTTTTTAATTGAAATTAATATGTTTATGTCAAGTAAGCAATGCCAAGTCAATAGTGAGGTTTCTGCACAAAAGGCTGGCAGCTCACATGAGCGGCACTTGCAAAAAACATGCAATCTTGTCAATATTGGACTAACATAGCATCACTTTAAAAGTTGTGTAACTTAATTGAGAAAATTAATTCGTACGAGACTTGGATACAGGACCAATTTTGCAATATACTCATAAAAACAAGAGGTGGAAGGAAATAATCCAAAAACCTGCTCATTCAAAAACTCGCTCTCGATAAAATCAGTCAATTGCACATCATTGCTTCTAGAGGCTACCTGTTATTGTAGCAATAAGCAAGTATTATAGAACTGTCTTATAGACGATCCTTAATCTAAAGCTGGCAAGTGCAGATGCATCTTTAGAACCCAAACCATGACAACTGTATCTGTTGATCTCATTCAACCTTCACTTTCATATCAAAATTACTGTTGATATCATCAACAAAATGAAAAGAAATATCCAAAAGTATCACTCACAGCATGTAGATTTAGAAGCTTCTCATTTGTCAGCTTTTCTAGAGACAATGCCAACTCCATAGCTGCAATACAGATAAAGGAGAAATGAATCAAACATCAAGTTTATTTAGACTTTGACAGATAAAGGTATGAAGAGAGTAGCACAGGACAACTGTTTGATGAAACATTTGGTTCATATATATTAGATACGATGATAAAACAAATGACAAAACTTACATATACTTTATGCAATCAACGAGAAAAAGGACATCAGCTATAGCTTATCTATTATTGGGACAGGCAGTAACGTGATATTTGATTGACATTGTCTCTTTTCTTGCTGTAAACACTATATTCAACAACTCATGTTACAGTACGTAGCGAACAGTTCTTATTGACATGATATTTTACCTGAAAGCTTTCCTCTTAAAAAAAAAATCAGATATAATTTAAAACTGTGCCCTAGACAAGCATATAGTGACTAGAAACAAACAAGTGTTTTCCAGTCACTGCACTTTCTATATTGCATAATACACGTACTCCTTCCACTAATAAAAAAATCGAAAGTAATCGACTTTCCAGATAAAAGCTATAACCAAAATGCTTTTTAACTTTAAACTCAACCAGGTTCATGCGGACTTCCTGGTCCTGCTCTAAGAATAAAACAAGAAAAAAAATCCTACCATGTCTCTCATTTCTGCCACGTCCCACAAATCTCACCATTAAAGTATACATCACAATCACTTCTTCAACGAAGTATTCTCCCGCAATTGAATCCATAACCTATAAAGAAACAACATCAAAGGCCAACTGATCACCAGGGACTTGTCAAGTGCATGATGAAATATGTTGAATATATGATAAAGGATTTCACATGTGAGTTGTCCCAAATCGAAATATTGAAAGAAGTGAGACTAACTTATAAACCTAGTGGGCTACTCACCAATTGGTTTTAGGATGGAACTTCACTAGGGGCGTGGCTAGTCTCCTTCACTATTGGGTGTGTGTGGGACCGCACAGGGCGCACCCCGATTCTACATGGTATCAAAGCGGGTCCCATGCTCGAGCCGGGTGACTGTCGAATTCCCGAGGTCTGGAGGTTGTTGAATTGACGGAGTGACTGTCGAATTCCCGAGGCCAGGAGGCTGTTGAATTGACGGAGCATGGGTGATCCTGTCTCGATTAGAGGATCTCACATGTGAGGAGCGTGTTGAATATATGATAAAGGATTTCACATGTGAGTTGTCCCACATCGAAATACTGAAAGAAGTGAGACTAGCTTATAAACCTAGTGGGCTACTCCTCCTATCATCAATTGGTTTTAGGATGGGACCTCACTAGGGGCGTGGCTAGTCTCCTCGCTATTGGGTGTGTGTGGGACCGCACAGGGCGTCCCCCCGATTTCTACAAAATATAAAGAAAACGAATACAAATTGTAGATCTAACTTAATGCAACTGAAGCTCCAACCACCCTAACGACCCAAAACAATCTGAACAGTTTCACGACTCAAAAGACCTGCATTCCAGTGCCAGCATGCATGAAATCACTTTTGTTCTCCATCGATCCAGATCACATTATTTCTCTTCCATCTCTAGGTGGATGGGATGTATTTGTAATGGCCTTTATATACTTCTGTATTTTAGGGTGACAGTGGAAAATGTATGGTTGCGTGGCCAAAAAAAAAAAAAGTAGAGGTGTAATGTTTGAGTTCATAGAGAACGGAGAAGGGAACATCGAATTGAGAAAAGATTGTGGCAAATTCCTATAATTCTACCGATTGCAATATACTTCCTATACTTACGATTTCTGTGTTTAAGGGGAAGATAGGCAAAATAACAGTCCAAAGATTTCTTTTCGACAAAATTTCTGTTCTGTGACACCAAAAGTTAGAAGAAAAGCACTTGATTTAAAAACAGATTTTGAATCCACAAACTAGGATCCACATCATGCCTTGGTACAAGTAACAGAGTTAATCCCACAAAAAATGCTATTAAGCAAGATATTATTATGTGAATATGAATAACTCCAACAGAAAAGGTGTATGCAACAGTCATCATTTCTTAATTTAATACTCAAGCATTGTAATATAAGAACATCAAGACAAATTTTGGTCCCCATTTATGTCAAATCTGGATAGACATCAAATATAGATTAATGCACAAAGTAGGACAGATGTACCATCTAGCAACCATTCAATTATCGGATATACATGACCAGTCATTACTGCACACACTTCAAGGATAATATCTCCATGTTAGACTCTTTACTATGGCACCATGAGAAAGCATAGAAACATTACCATACAAAGCATCTCCTTTCTCAGCATGATCGAACTCCGAAAGTGGCATCACAATGGACTGTAGCTTTACTTTTCCACCTCGCTTGTTCTGGAATTGAACAAATAGTATAAAACTTACTTCCAATTTTAATAATGATATAGAAACAAGGGAATTATAACGGGGGAAATTGATCGAACACCTGGTATTCCATTAATTTTTCAGCGTGCTCTCTTTCTTCTAAACTGGATTCCTTGAAGAACCTGCAAGAGATAAACCATAAACCCATATTTAATTCAAATTTGAGTAAATTAAGAAATCAAAAGGAGAGAATTATCAAACCAAAAAAGGATTTAGTGTCTTACTTAGCAAGTCCCTTGAGAGCAACGTTATCCCTATCAAAATAGGCAAACATAGCATGGTACACGTACGAAACATTGTACTCCACACTGTAATCACCAAAGAACACACCAATCAAAAATCCATTAACTGAGATAATATACCCGATCCAATTTCCATGAAAAAAGGGGAAAAACCGCAGCACTTCAAATGGAAAGCATAAGCAAAATTTCAAACACAAAACAAAACAAGTAAATGAACATTGGAACCGAATAAAATCAAAACCCACTTGATTTGTTCGTTGATGGCGGCCTCACACTCATCAGCGAACTTATGGCGAGCGAGCGAATCCTGAGGGACACTGGGCACGAGCATGAGCTCCTTCTTCACTTCCTCAAATGGCTGGAAAACGACGCCGGTTAAAGGCTTGCTGTTGGCGTGTTTCGCCGCGCACACGACGAACCCGTTTCCATTTCTGCCCTCGGAATTCTTAATCGATAACGATGAAGCCGCAGAGGAAAACAAACCGCTCGGATTTTCCCCATGGGAATTCAACAAACCAAAAGCGGGCGAAGCTTTCAGAAGCATGATTGTGCTGGGGTTTTGCGTGTGTTATACAAGGAATAATCGAGGGAGAGTTTTCGAAAACAGAGGAAATGTGCGGAAGTGTGGATTGTATGTAGATGGAAATGAAGGAGTGTGCGGAGGACCGTCGGACCAGAGACACGTGGATGGAGGAGATTGAGTATTGGGAAGAAGCGCGTGGCGTCCTCGTGGAAAAATCGGGATAAAAAACTGGATGGGTCCTGCTACGGGCCGGGCCCATATTAATGGGCAGGTGTGAGTCGTGTGAGCAGGTTGTATGCTAATCGAATGGAATACTATTGTATTGTATTCGTTTTCGTTTAACTAGTATTGCACTCGTGCTGACACACTATCATTGTTGTTACTAAACATTTTAGATGTTAAAATATTATTTTGGATTAATATAAAATTTAAAATTTATTTTGACATCTTATTATATTTATATTTATTAATAAGATTTTAATTTTTAAAATTATATTTAATTTTATTCATAGCAATGTGATCTGTTAAAATAATTCTTTGAAAAGAAGAATTAATATTATGATTAAATTTTTTGTAGTTCATTAACTTTATTTCGTTTGAAATTAGTCCCGATTGTTATATTCTTTTATTTTCTGTTAGTTTAATTTTTTTTAAATTAGTCTTTTAACTTGTTACAGTAGGTCACAAAATAGGTAATTGTTAAATGTGTAATAATTTTATTTTTTCTTTTAATTTCGAAATGCAACCTAGACTTTTATAGTCCTAATAATTTCAGGTCGGGATTCTTATGCGTATTTTTTAAGGAGGAAGAGTGGTTTTTGCGTACTTTGGTTTATTTTTAAATTTTGGGGTTAGTTTAGACTCTGTAAACCAACCCGATTCACTTTGTCTTTTAATTTTCCGGTTGTCTTTAAAATCGATGCAAAATTATTACAATTACAAAAGTCCATGTGATGCTTCAAAATTAAAGGGAAAAATAAAATAATTACACATGTGAAGTTTACCTATTTGGTGACCTTCCGCGGCAGGTTAAAGGACCAATTTCAAATATTTTGAAAACTTATTAGACATATAATCAAAGAGTCATAACAATCGGGATTAATTTTAAAACGATGCAAAGTTACTGGACTACAAAATTTTTAATCCCATTAATGTTCTTCACTTTATAGTATTTTTTTTGGTTAATTGCAAAAAATATCACTACCGTTGAGATTTTTATTAATTACAGCACATTATTTTTCTTTGCAATTCGAGACACCACATTTTAAAATTATGTTATTCAAAGCATTTTCAATTTTTTGGCAATAATTAAGTGTCGTAGCAGCCGGAGTTGACATAAATGTCCACGTAGGATGTCAAGACTGAAGATGGGCAAACGGTTCAAATTGCAAAATTTTAAAAAGGAATGTCTTGATTAATAGCAAAGGAAAAAATAATATGTTGTAATTGACAAAAAACCCTAAGAGTGGTAATTTTTTTTTTTTGTAATTAACCTTTTTTTTTACATTGGTTGTATCAACGTTACGATGTATCTAACAAAGTCCAAATATTGATATAATATTTATATTCATAATAATAAAAGTATCTATTAATTTTTAAAACATATAATTTGACATATATTTTACAAAATTAAATTTAGAAAATTTACAACAAATAACTTATATTAGAATCTTGTTATAATATAAAAATATATTTTATGTATATAAGATATCTAATATTTTCATGTTAGAGAAAATATAATAATTCATTTATGTATAATAATTCAAATAATTAATATTGTAAAATCCTATATGAAAAGGACTTTAACAAAAATGAAACGTCATGAAAAAGTTGTGACATTTGAATATTTATTATTACAGAATTATATAATTCCTAAAAATTTCTTGAAAAACTACATCATCATGACACAATAGGATCTTTGAACCTAAATCCTAGAGGTTTGTTATCCGGAAAAAAACTACATACAATTGTCCATGACTAAAAACGAACTTCGCAAAAAAAATTCCTACATGAGAAAACTATTGTCCTTGACTTTTATATATAGATATATCATATGAAACAACTAACCAAGACTATCTCAGTTCAAATTTTGAATGACAATATATGACGAGAAGGAGTTAACGTAACCCTAGGTATCAAAGCTAACTATTCGACATTACTTCCCCTTAGAACCTTAGCTTCAAGAATTATATCAGTCATCCTCGTTATAACCAGCCTATATATTGAAAAAAATATTTCATTACAAATTTAATGAATTAATAGATATATTCAACATTTAAAAGATGAGGAAAAAATTTAAAAAAATTAAAAAATATAATATTAAAAGTCTAAACCTAGTTCCATTGCACAAACCCCTTGAGTGATTAATATTTCTAAATAACATTACCGGTGTTCCAAATTTGAAATTCAGTTCATGATCAAGAATAACCGAACACTTTAGACTATTCAAGAATTCAGGAGTATACACATCAGAAAGATGATCAACATTTGAATCAGCATGGCAAAGGACTATCTGAGCTCAAATAAGTACATGATTCATTTTCATTAACATGAATCATGTGATCGTTTATGGAGCTAACAACATCCAACGTAGGAGTAAGAATTGCTATGTTCAGCAAATAATCGTGATCGTCCATCATGTTCATAAAATCAGGATAAATACTATGAACAATAGGACCGATCAGATCATCACTACCTCTAAAAAAAATATCATATGGAATTTGTACATCAAAATCAGACTCAGTTTATGATCCTGCACTTCAATCTCTAATAGATGTTAGTCAATTTAGAAGAAAAAAAACTCTCAATTTGTGTAAACCCCATCAGCCGATTCCAAATTCTGCAACCGCATATTCCTTGCAAGTTTCAGTAAGATACAATCATTTCCACAAAAGATATGAACTTATTGTAACGTGAACAATATAATGCCTCATTCCTTTTGGAATAACCTGCAATATCTGTCAGAATCGCCTTCAAACACAACAGTCTTATCACCAAAAAATAATCCAAAATATAACAAATCGGCCAGCTACATAATATCCTTCAAAGTAGTATCAAGAGCTTCAGTACAATATCTATTTACCATCGTAGCTTCATCCTATATAATGAGATCAATCTCAATCGAAAGCTCGGCAAGATGACTATCTTAATTAATATTGAAAGTAGAATCTTTGGTAGCATTAATTGGAATGACAAACCTAGAATTGTGGACTCACCAACCAACATCCATTTTGAAGACCAAATCGTGCACTTGCCTCTTCTTTTCATGGGCACAATCAACCAAGTGTAATTTGAATGTTTTCTTAGTGTCTGAAATCTCTCAATCCATGTGGCAAATAAACCACAAAATCGAAAAAAAGAAATTATCAACTTATGTACTGAAATTTAAAACACAAATCATCACATATATGATTACAAAAATCAGAAAGAAACTTACAAAGATGAAATTAAGTGTATCTATTCTCAAATTTGAAGCAGTTTAAACAATTTCATCTTCCAGTAAGAACCTCAAGGTACGACGTCGGCTTTAAAAAAAGCTTGTAAATAGATACATCAAAACTTCCAAGATATTTAATTGTTCAACAATATAAGTTAAAATCAAGTGTCATGAATTTGCAAGAATGTAGAAGTCACATGTTTATCTTAGAGGCAGATTTTAAAATATATATATATATATATATGAATTTTTTTGTGTTCATTTTCCACCCTGATTGATCCCAAAACTTTCCAATTTTAGATTTCTTGGAGTATCTTTCTGTGAATACTCATTAAGATGAATAGTATGAACATTTTTCATGACGAAACCAAAATAATTAGTTTTGAGTACCTAAAATCAGATCGAGATTTTTTTTTAAAGTCTCAAATTGACATCTTATCACAAAGAACTTGCACTTGACTAATCTTTTGTGCATAAATGGATTCTTTATGTAATTGGGGAAAAAGGGCAAAAAAAAAAAAAGAACTGTGATTATTATAATCCTGAATATTAATCTTAATTTATAGGAAAATGTAATTACTATCATATCATATTGAATCCAAAAAAAAAAAAAAAAATATAAATATATATATATATAACTGAAAATGGAAAGAAAAATAACTAATCAATATGGAAGGAAATTAAGGACTAAATTCAACATTTTCATCCTTTTAGCCAGTCAAAACTAAGGACGAAAATATTAAATTTGGTAAACCTATTTTAGCTAGTTCAAGGTTAAACAACTGCATTTGGTAAACTAAAATGTCCTAAATCTAAAGTTGGAGAAAGTTAGCGTACTAAAATCAGAATTAGTGAAAGTTATAAGAAAAAAAAGGCATTTTTATACCATTTTTTAATATTGTATATTTGCAATATATTTACATTTCTTATTCTAATTTATAAACTAAATGTATTCTTAAATATAATGTATATACAATTGCATATCATGTTATATAGTTCAACGTTTGTTGTACACATTATTAAAATATTATTTCAATACATATTTTATAATATTGTATAAGTTATAATTATAATTTTAAATGCTCGTGCATTATCATCATTATATTTTAATTTAAATTATAAAAAGTACCAAGACCTCTTAATGAATAAATAATATGTCATTATATCTAATCTTATAATTTTAAAATCAATCTTTCCAACATGGTTTGTGTGTAGAATGTGAAATAGATGAATGTAACTTTATACTTCTCGTCCCGAATTAACTTACACCGTTTGATCGGCACACAAAATATGAAAGTTGAGTAATGAGTAGGATTGTGAGGGGTAATTTTGTAAACTATTATGTATAAAATATAGAATTAATGGATTTGAGTATGTGTATGTATGGGTCCAAAAGAAATAGCATTTTGTGTAGTATTATTGATATTGTGAGGAATAAGTTTATGGAGGACTTTCTACTTTTAGAGCGTGCAAATTATTTTGGGACATCTTTATAAGTAAAGTGTGCAAGTTATTATATGAGGTGGAGGGAGTAATTACTTTGAGAGTTGTTCTTAATATGTGATGACTCATCAATTCCTCTAATTTAGTCTAGGAGACTCGGATAGTCTGTTTCGTATTGCTTAAGGGCTTGAGATCTTGTAAGGAATATATGAATTTTCCTACAAAAATTTGTTCCATAAAACATATAAGTCATTACCACCTCTCAACAAAAATATCATTCGAAATTTGTACACCAAGATCATACTCAGTTTGTGATCCTATACTCCCATCTCCAATAGATGTTATCCAATTAGAAAATATTTTCAACTCGTGTAAACCTTCTGTCAATCTCGAGTTTTGCAACAATATGCTCATTGTAAGATTCAGTAGAGTACAATTATTACACATAACAGATGAATTGATTGTAGTGTGAATTGAATGCTACAATAATGACAATTTTTGTCATTAGACCTCAAATCTGCAGACAATGTCTTCTATACAAATGTTATCACGGTTCTACCATATATATACAATTTAAACTTGTGCAATGAGGTATTTACTTGAATTCATTATTCAATTTATATTGTATAAAGCAAATAATATTTTTTCTAAATTATATTTCCAAGATCTACTTGTTACTTTAATTTCTCAGCTAAAACATGATATTTTTATTAAAAATACCCTTATGTGAGAAAAGGACTACCCCTAACTTTTATTCAACGAAAATTTTCTCCGTTGAAATTTGAACGACAATCTAGGGCAATGAGTCAATGCAACCCTGTGTATCAAAGCCAAATATCATGCACTACTTTCAGTTAGAATCTTAGCTTCAAGAACACTACCACTCAACCTCGTAATAACAAATTTACATATGGAAAAACATTATATTACAAATTATTTGAAGAAATATAGACATTCAACTTTTAAAATGCGATTTTTTTTTAAATTATAAGGGGAAAAAATACTGTTGCATTTTAAAAATACCTTGAGTGATCAATATTCTTCAATAACATTATCGGTGTTCCAACTTTTGTATTCCATTCATGAGCAGGAACACCCGAACACTTCATACTATTCGAGAATTCATGAATATGCAAATCATAAAGATGATCAACATTTGAATCAGATTGGACTACCAGAGCTCAAATAAGTATGTGATTTCTCATGTGATTCATCTTAATCATGTGCTCGTTTATGGACACCTATCAACATCAAATGTAAGAGCGGGAATTGCTCTATTTTACAGATAATTATGATCATCCATCACGTTATCAAAATCAGGATAAATGTTATCAATAATAGTACTAATCGGATCATCACCACCTCTCAACAAAATATTATCCAGAATTTGTATATCGGAACCATGCTCAGATTGTGATTATATACTCCCATCTCCAATATATCTTACACATTCATAACATTTTTATTTTGTATATAGCTTCAGTCGAACCCAAGTTCAGCAACTGCATGTTCCTTGTAAGTTTCAAAAGAGTGTAAAATTTTCACAAAAAATGATGAATTGATTGCAGCATGAACATTATCATGTCTCGTTCCTTTTGGAATAACCGATAATATATGTTGGAAATCACCTCCAAACACAAATGTCTTTCAACTAAAAAGGTAATCCAGATGACAATAGATATATGAGCTGCATAAGATCCTTAACATTAGTATCATGAGTTTCAATATAATATTTGTTCATCATCAAAGCTTCATCCCATATGATGAGACTAATCTTCAAAAGCTCATCAAGTTAATATTGCATGTACAATCTTCAGTAGCATTAATTGAAATGACAAATCTAGAATGAGTAGTACGTCCATCAGAAATATGCTACATTAATGTTCATCATTATGTCTACTCATCAATCATCAAATACTCATACTCTATCTTCAACTTTGATATTTTGTATGCAAACTCCCTCATTAATAATCTATTTCGAGATGAAAAATTAGAATCAAAATCTGCTATCAGCTTTCCTTAAAAGTCCTACAAATAGTTACCAAGAGTCTGTAATATATTATCAATATTTATAAGACAACCACTCTTGATTTCGTCGTCAGTCATCCTTAATTTTACATAAATTTAAGATTAAATAAATATTGGTTAATTTAAAATAAATTTGGATTATTACACATTACATAGCATTATATAAGACTTTCTAAACATATTTAGTAAAATATATTAGAAAATTGTGTAATTTCTCTTCTTTTTAAAGAAAACTGTCAGATAGATATCTCCAACATCTTTCCCAAACTTCATAAGACGATCCACTGAACCAAAAGTTATAAGCATAACATCGAACATGTAGATGTCCACCAACTAGCATTCTCTATACCCTCATCAAAAATTAGAAGTGAGACTCTCAAAAAAAAAAATTTGTTGTTATATACATAATGGTGACATAAACAACGTGATAGAGAGGTGCATTGCAACAAACAACCAAAACACGAACACGGAGCACTTAATTAGAAAATAAAAAAAATAACAAATTATATAAGACAGGCAGGAAAACACAATACACATAAACTTGAATAACATTACCAAATATCTTTTCTCTCCGAATATCATTTAACAATCCGTCCAACTTCACCTTAAATATACTTCTACATGAAATAACGATTGTCCCACATTTTTATTTATTTACATATATAACATTTGATGAAATCAATTAAAACTGTTTGCGCTGAATCATGAACGACAATCTAGGATCAAAATGAGTTAATGAAGTCTCGGTATCAAGATCAATTGTCTAGCACTACTTCTGGTTAAAACTTTATCTTCAAGTACCTTGTCACTTAACCTTGTAATCACTAACCTAGTTCTATTACACAACCCCTTTAAATGATCTATATTCAATTTCTTGTAAGTTCAATTCAAAGAAATTAGGACTTTGCATACATATGCGCAAAAGATTGATTAATACAATTTGAAGAAAAAAGGAAGTGTCTAATCGATTCAATATCATTGGTGCATTGTTAGAGAAAAAAAGTTTTTTGGTCTCATAACTTTCCGGTATTCCACTTTTCGTCCAAAAAAATCTAACTATCCAATTTTGGCGTCATAACTATCTAGATTATCCAATTTTTACCACATTTTTACCGAAAAATATAAATAACATCATTTTCAATCGGCCTTGAAGTCCGAATTATTAAAATTGAGGGTTTTTGAGGTTAAATGGTACGACACTAACACCGATCGTTAAAAAATTGAATGTCTTTTAACAATCAGCGTCAATGTCAACTTCGAGCGTGAAAACCCTCAATTTTAACTGGCACTTGACTTGTATGTGATCGAAAATTATATTTTTTCTGTTTTTCAGGAAAATGAGATCAAAATTGGACAATCTAGATAGTTTTGGGACCAAAATTAGATAGTTAATTTTTTTGGGAGGAAAATTGAATATATAAGGGTTATGGGACCAAATTTTTTTTTTCTCTGCATTGTTGAGTTTACACTTTCCCACACTACTAAATGGAGCTGAAAATCTATGACCATGAACACACAAAAAATATAAACGAAGATTGTGAAATAATAACAAATGAGATATTTTAGAAGCATAATGCTCTCGTGAAGGCAAGAAGTGTGAGAAAAATAATCGTGAAATGACTCTAGCACCTTCAATTGACATGACCATATGCAGTTCCAAGCTGAATTTCCCTATTTTGCTCAGTAATTCAACTTAAACATGAATTACCAAATTTCATTTACAATTTAAGTAATCTGCTTGTTATCTTGTCACGTAACCACTTGATCTCTAGTTAATAAACCCGTATTAAGTGCTATTATTATTGTTTACAACTCTCATGCAATTTTTTTCTAAGTAAACAACGAAGTGAAAATATGATATACCGAGAAATTAAAAAATTATAACATACATGATATAGTGAAGTTGAAAAAGAAATCTCAAAATATAAATGACATTCCAATTTGTTTCAAATATAAATAAGCTATTTCTAGGATATCTAATTTAATTAAAAAATAATTTTGTTATTAAAAAAATATAAATTGGGATAGTATACAATTTAAATTGATAATGGAATGATGCATGGTAACACAATCAATTAAAAGAGCACCCGTTTGAAATAAAAGGCACAAATTGAACAAAAAATTTATTTTTCAAGCACACAATTAAGTAGTAAGTAATTGTATTGAACCAAAATGATGGTATTATGCTTATTAATAATAAAAAATATCAAATGACTATAATTATGCACTTACAAAAATAAAAATAAGAAATATTTATAGCCATACTTGAACAGTATTTGTATTGATTATTAAATTATAAAATTTAATACATTTATTAATAATTCAATTAATCTAGTCGACTTTTTTTATCACAATAGAATAACAAATTTATTCAAATAATTAATTGAATTTATCATTACATTTCGTATAAATAACAAAGCTATCAAAATTGATAAACACTTTTACACATTTATGTATACTATAACATATACATAATACACATAATAAAAAAATATTATAATAACAACCCTAAATATTTTTTATTTTCACTATTCTAATAACATTATTAATTATTTGTAAAATTATGAGTGAGTTAAAAAAAATTACTATAATATATAAATAGTAATATAAGATGTGTGTATATATGTCAAATATTATTAGATGATGTGATAAAAAGTATAGAGACAAATAAAAATAGAGATTATCTAAAAGTATGACTCCAATATTATGTGAGATGTATCATAAGATTTTTGAATGACCAAACAATTTTAATTTATAATACACAGAAACTCTTCACCTTGTGATCCCATCAAACTTTCAACGTCATGACATCTGATAGATTAACGAATTGATTAAAAAAATCACCATCGTGAAAATAATAAACCGAACGATGAATTAGAACAAACAAAAAAATGGATCAACGGTGTAGACAAAAGAGCGGGAAATCCAATAAGAAAATCCATAGGTGTATTATATGACTTACATGATATAGTGAGTTGGAAAAAAAAGTCTAAAAATATAAACGACGTTCAAATTCGTTTCAAATATGAATAAACTTATTTATAGGATATCTAATTTAATTAAAAATTAATTTTTGTTATTAAAAAGACATAAATTGGGATACTATATACAATTTAAATTGATAATGGAATGATGCATGGTCAACACAATCAATTAAAAGAGCACCAATTTGTAATAAAAGTCACAAATTGAGCACCATTTTTATTTTTCAAGCATACAATTATGTTGTATTAAGTAGTAAGTAATTGTATTAAACCAAAATGATGGTATTATGTTGATTAATATTTAACAATAATATCAAATGACTATAATTATGCACTTACAAAAATAAAAATAAGATAAATTTATAGTCAAATTTTTTTTGAGCGTATCTATAGTTAAACTTGAACAATATTTCTATTGACTATTAAAATTGTAAAATTTAATACACTGATTAGTAATTCAATTAATGCAGTCAAACTTTTTATCACAATAGAATAACAAATTTACTCAAATAATTAATTGAATTTATCATTACATTTTGTATAAATAACAAAACTATCAAAATTGATACACACTTTTACACATTTATGTATGTTGTAACAAATATATAATACACAAAATAAAAACAAAATTATAATAACAATCCTAAATATTTTTTGTTTTCATTATTCTAATAATATTATTAATTATCTATAAATCTATGAATGAGTTAAAAAAATATATATATATATAAATAATAATATAAAATGTGTGTATATATGTCAAATATTATTAGATGATTGTGATAAAAAGTATAAAGACAAATAAAAAATAGAAATTATATTCAAACTATGACTCCAATTTTATGTAAGACGTATCATAGAAGTTTTGAATGATCAAACAATTTTGATTCATAATACACAGAAACTCTTCACCTTGTGACCCCATCAAACTTTTAATGCCGTGAAATCTGATAGATTAATGAAATCGCCATTGATTAATAAAATCCATGAACCGAACGATGAATTAGAACAAATCGAAAAAAAAAATACATGTCAAAATCTAAATTTACATTTAAAGTATTCTCTATACAAACTATAACGAATCAACAAATCGAAAAAAATAAGTTCACAACAAAATGAAAAATTACAAACGTAAATACACAAAATAAGTTGGATTAATGCTAACCTCAAAATCTCCATGGACTATATATACTGAATAAACCAATGAACATAAATGGAAGAAGGACTAAATTGAAGGAGGAAATGGAGAAAAAAAGTTTACATAATTTATGGTGGAGAAATATATGGCCAAGATATAATATACACGAATCAATGGTCAAGATCAGTGTAATAAAATTTAGTATGTTACAATAAATTTTCATCTTTCCTCAAATATAATGAATGGCTCTGATTAAAGATAAAAAAAATGGATAAATGGTGTGGACAAAAAATGGAGCATGATGTTTTTTTTATTTATTTTCATGATTTTAATTTAAAATTATTTTTCAAAAAATATGCTAAAAATATCAAACCATGGATAGTAATTTAAAATTATTAGAAATATTTTGTTATCATTAGATAATGTATATTATTTCAAATTATTCAAGTTAATTATCATGATATTGTTTCAAACCATTGTAATGATCCTCATGAACAATTTGGTTAATAATAAGAAAATTATATCATTGGAATAATATTACAAATATCAAATGAATAAAGGCGTAAGCATAATAACATAATATTACAATTTTTTGACACCACTCAATTGTGACGAAACCACTACACATTTGAAAGCACCGTCACACACATCATTTTCAACCGCGGCACCAACAATGTGGAGTGTAATATATTACAACTATCAAATGAATAAAGACTTTGTATACATTACATATCTTGATCGTTAGAAAACTATATAACTGGAATAATATTACAAATATCAAATGATATAAAAGCATAAGCATAAATAAGATAATATTACAATCTTTGAAACCACTCAACGGAGATGAAACCACCACACCTTTGAAAGCACACATCATCTTCAACCGGGACACCAACAATGTGAAGTGTAAAATATCTCTTTAAATAGGTGGGATAACAAAAATTTTGCCCTAATATTAAGCAAGTAATAAAGAGGATTTAATACCATCAATTAAATAATAAAGAGGTGTTAATATCATTAATTATTGTCAAAAATTATATGATTAAATTGTAAAAAAATGAAGGGCTGAGATCGATTGATGCAGATCCAACGGTAGAGGAAAAAGGGCGGGAAAACCAGAAAAGGAAATCCGTAGGTGTATTATATAGTTATAGATTATTGGAATTTTGAATTCAAATTTGAACGCATTTTTTAATAATAAACACCATTTGTATTCGATTTAAAATTGGTATCGTATTATTCAAAATTATTCTAATAGAATATTTTGATTTGAATTTTTTTCGCTTGTTTTAAAATCTAAATAATATTATTCAAGTTTTTTTTTTTTAGTTCACAATATAAGACACAAATTTAAATGTTATCATAACATAATTAAATACATAAATAAAAAAGAAGCTTTAATGATCAAATTAATCAAAATAGCACTTTCAATAAACAAGTGACAGAACATCTAATCTTTCATCAGGTTTGCAAATCAAGTGGGTTGCAACATGACATGAATAGAGGTATTAGGATTAGGACCTTACTTTCACATTTTTTTTTAATTAAACTATAAGCCTCATTTTGTACTTGGATAAAACCTATGTTTTAAAAATCGAAACCGGAAGTTGAGCCGGACGACCCTCAAAAAAGGCTGGACCGGGGTCGGATCGGTTGGGTCGGATTGAGCCGGATTGAACCCGTGTGACGTCATAATAAATATTATACACATATATATACATATATATATATATATATAATATGCATATATATATATATTATATATATATAATATGCATAATTTTTAAAAAAATTAAAAATTCAAAAATTCAAAAAAATTCAATATATAAAGGGCCGGTCAAAAGCAAATAGAAAGATAAATGGGCTGGGTTGAGACTTGAGAAAAAACATAAAAGGGCCGGTCAAAAAAATCCTAAAATCTTCTCTCTCTCTCTCCCTTCATTTTTCGTTTCTTCAATCGGCGCCGTCGCCCGCCGCCTCCCATCGACCACCTGACCACCTGATCTCACACCACCCGCACAGAACTCAGGTAACTCTCCTTCTCTGTACACAAAAGGAACCAAAATCTCCTAATTAAACTCCATAAGAACAGCCCTAAATTATCCCCCAAATTGGACGACGGCGAAATTAGCCCCAATTTCAAGCAATCCACCACTCCATCTTGTTTTTGGAGATGATGAATACTACGATGAAGATTATGCATTTGCGCTTCTTTTTGCGGCGGAGCTCGCAAGATCGTGGGGGCGGCAGACTCAGGTCGCTGCTTGATCGCTGCGTGGCCGATTGACACGGTCTCTTGATTGCTTCTCCTTCTCAGTCATCTTGTGGTTTTTTTTTTTTTTTTTTTTGCTTTTGCTTTGAGAAGGTGATGAACTGGTTCGAATTCATCGAAGCCTAGCTTCTCCCAATTTTATTTTATTTTTTTATTTTTGGTGAAAATCGGCGGTTCACCGGTTCTCGATTTTCTAACGGTTTTCCGGTTTTGAGGGGGGCGGCCCAATAGCGGTTTTATACATCTCTATTGGGCCGCTTGGGGGCGGTTCACCGGTCCAACAGATCGGACCGGCCGATCGGACCCAATTTTTAAAACAGAGGATAAGACTAATATACATATATATACGCAAACTCTCATGTGAAACTTGTTCATACTACACTTATAAATTGATATCATTACTATTATAAACTAATACATATTGTATAATGTTATGATATCATTTTATAAGTTCAATGGTATAAATTTAATATTATGAATAAGTTTCACCAGAGACCTTTATTATTTTATATATATAGTTGGCTCGAATATTTATGAATATCGAATCAAATGTCACAATTTTGTATTTTTATTTGATTATCGATCAAATTTAAAAAAAAATTGTATTCGACATCGGAATCTAATATTGTGAATACGAATATCGAATCGAGGCAAAAATATTTCATTCGTTTATAACCCTAAGTGTGAGCATTGATCAGCTCAATCTCGAACGAAATAGAAAAAAATATTTTTTTAAAGACAAATTAAACATCATATACAATATTGTACGAGCATATGATATGTGCAATATAGCTACCAATTTTCTTCATCACGTGTATTGTCTTTTTCTTTCTCACGATCTTCATTTACGATTTTTTCTCTATACGGATTTGTCTTACGCGCGATCTTCCATGGCGGTTTGTTCTCCACACAAGTATGTCTTCCTCCTCCTCACAATCTTCCATAGCAGTTTCTACTTCATGTTTTGGTATTTTTTTTTCTTCTTCACGTTCTAAGTTTCTTTCGCTGCACTTTTTTTTAACCCTATTTTTTTCGCGTTGTCTATTGTTGTACTTAATCTCTTTAGATCTATGTATTATTATTTTTTTTTTTTTTGCATCATGTACTGGTGTTTTCTTCATACAATAATACATTTTTTTATATAGTAATATTTTTTTGTTCATATGGTAACACATTTTTTCAATAGTGCGTAATTTTGGATGCATCTTTATAGATGTTATGGGCATATACCATGTGTTACCCTATGAAAAATTATGTGTTATCTTATGAATCTTCAAGCGCTATTTTATATTTTAATATAGGTTACATATTATTTGAATAATTTAGAAATTGTAGTGATACGTACTTGTTCATGTATGAACCCTATTTATGGTTTAGTTTATGTTATGTAGGGGAACATGATCCATGGTTTTAATGTTTTAACCGGAGTCTCGGATCTTGACCCTCGGGATTTGAACTTACCTTATTTGGCGAGAACTGCACATGCAATATTTCACAAGATTATGTCTCTTTTTAAAAATGAAAAACTAAATCGAAATCGAATTGTAGTAAAACCGAACACAAGTCAAAGTGAAATAATCAATTCGTTTTGTTTCATTTTTATATCGTACTTTCGTATCGATATGATAACAACACGATAACATTAAATGACTACACACACAAAACACGATAAAAATTTAATTTGTATTAATACGATATATAAGCACACAAAAAATTTGTATCGACACGGCATGATATGCGCTGACATGATAAGAAAATAAATAAATTTTAATGTTAGAATTTATATTTATAATAATAGACACAACACGTTTTGACACTAGACGATATGACACAATAAGAAAAAAATACATAATCTCTAATAAAATTATAAAATATCAAATTATATGTACACAATTAAATTTTATTTTTTCAAGTTTATTGGATTTGACAGTTGACACGAAAATTTCGTGTTCTTGTATATCAATATGATAATGGCATAAAAACGTGAAAAAGTTAGGGGGACTTTTTGTGAAATATTTCACCATAAAATATTAGTTAAAATGGAAAGAAGCTGAGAATTCGCGGGGATTTGCGCGGGTCGAACCTGCCAACCGGGTCAAGCGGATTTTAAAAAAAAAACCGCGTAAAGAGAAAATAGAAAAATTCGCTCTCAGTCTGTATTATTATAAAGACAAATATATGTTACTATGTGATGTTGAAGAAAAAAAATATTTTACTAAATCAATGGTGTAATCTGGTGGTTTCGGTCTTTACCTTAAGTTAGTTGGTCACATGTCAGAAGGAGAAACATATAAAAAATAGAGGGAAATCAGATGAAAATATAGGGAGCATCGTTTTGCTCATACATTAACACACATTTCTCTTTATAATAATACATTTGTGTGTGTAATAACATAATTTTCAACCTTACAAACAATTATACGTACTGAAAAAATAAGCATATGTTATTTGTCCTTATAGTAACACAAATCTCGTAGCGAGTTTTACTGTTCTGCAATTGTGCAAATTTTATTGAAAAGTTTATTTAACTCGATTCGACCCGCTCAAAATCCGCAAAATTTTCACTATGTTTATGCAATCCTCATTTTGGTCCACGAGTCATATTTCGCGGATCCTAGATCCGTGAAATATTTTATTTAAAAGTTTGCCAAAAATCTAAATGCTAACCCATAATTCTATATTATTTTTATATTTTTATGGAATGTTTGGTTGGAAGATATGGGGAGAGTGAATGCGAATCAAAGTCAATATTTTGAGTTACAATATTATATTTTGATTTTTTAAGGCCTCTATTTGGATGGATGGATTTGAAAATTCATGAATTTTACACACAAATCATATTCTTAATGAATTTACAAACATTTGGATTGCACCATTACTCTCAAATAAGTGAAGTATGAGCATCCGGTCTAAAAAAAAGTGAAGTATGAGTATGATTTCATACATTTCTATTACTATATATATCCATACCTCTAGTCTTCATTTTATCAAACATCACTTTAAATCATAATATCTTGTTTTATTCGAAATTGTCACCCAAATGCAAATTCTAATAGAAAGAGGTGTTTGCAAACTCTATTAAAAAGAACAAAAATACTTATTTTAAGTCGTTCTTTCACATTTTTAGTATCTAAAAAGTATTTTTAAGCTGTGAGTAAAGTTTACAAATACTAATAAAGAGAGCAGAAACACTTATTTTTTAAAATAAAAATTTATATGAGACGGGATACAATTTAGCACAAATCACACACATTCTTTTTAAAATGTTAAAGCGTCAATGCCCAATTTATGTCCGTCTCACCGTAAAACTATTTCATGCAAGTGTATATCATTTTTAAACTGTTCTCTCATAACTTTAAAATTTAAAAAGTAATTTTAAACTATAAGCAAACAGAGTTTGAAAAAACCCCGAAATAAGATTCTTTTGTTTTAAAGAAAGAAAAGTAAAAATTGGGATTAGAATTTAGAAGGAGGTAAAAAAGTGAAGCTTTTCGAGTTTTTTGCACTTTTGGTCCCATGGACCACACCATGTTTTCAATCTAGTCTCACCTCTAGCAAAATTAGTCCCACAAGAATTTTAATTTTCAAATGTGGTCTCAAAATTAACTAAGTTGACAAATTTAGTCACAAAAATAGACGGCGACTTGACGGGAGCTAGTTAACCGCGAAACGGACACTATCAAACCCATAATTAATACGTCTTAAATATTAATCTATATTAACTAACTAATTAATCTTTAAAACTTAAACTAAACAAAAAAATCGATTAAAACAAATAAACCCACACACACAAACACACACTACACGTTTCTGAGAGAGAAAAAAAGAGGGAAAATCGCAGAAAACGCATACCCTAAAATTCGCCAGAAAATCGGTCGAGGTGAGGCATTGTCGGGCAATTCCCGTCACATTCCAGTGCGCGCTCAATGTTGCGAAGGAAGAATCTTGTTAAATATGGAGTTGTAGATTATGGTAAGTATCTATATCCAAGTTTTTCTAATTTTATTCAATGTTTTTGGAGATTTTGTGTTGGGTGTTCGATTTTAGTGATAAAAGTTGTTGGGATTTCGATTTTAATTGTTTATTAGGGTTTAGGGTTCGATTTTCAGTAACTATTTTGGGTGTTCTATTTTTTTTAGTTCGGTTTCAGGGATTTTCAGTAACTATTTTTTGTTGGGTATTGGGTGTTCGATTTTGTTGGGTGTTGAGTTTTAGGGGTTCGATTTCAACATCACTTTGTTGGGTGTTCAGTAAACTTCACGATCTTGCTGGTAAGCACTCAGATGTGCTTGAGAATCTTCCGGTCAATGTGTTGACGTGCTAAGGAAAATACAGGCATGTTTCTGCAATTATACTTTTACACCTCTTTTTCGTATGGGCACGATATGGAAATTTTATCTAGTGCTTTGGATGTTTACTGTTGAACATTGCTTCTGAATGTAATCATTTGGTGTTATGAGTAGAAAACCGCAGGTTTATTATTAATTATTACCAAATATTTTAAATGGATTTGTAGTAGATTAAAGTCTAAAAATATATTTTGATGAATTTTGTTCTTGTGGAATGAAGTTTACGTACAAATATCTCGCAAATGGCTAGTCTACAAATGAATATTGCATACAGTATGTTTAAATGCAAAGGGTGCGTAATTATTTATTATATTAGTAGATAGTAGATGCAATAGATTGGTATGTGTGTCATTTGCCTTTTGTCATTCAATTTTCTTTTTGTCATTCAATTTTCTTTTCATTGATCAATGCTACAATCTGATTGGTTTAACCTTGGAGTAGATGCTGACTTAACTATTGTGATTCGAATCATATGTTCATATGTATATGCTCACTTTAAAGTTTCATTTTTTATTTTGTACCCTGATAATATATTTGTTTTGTCCCTTTGATTTCTAGTATCACTATTGAGCAAGTTCTCTACTAAATGTTACTGATTGCAACTTATAGACTCAACATGATGAAATGGAGGCAAAATTTTATGAGGAGAGAGCAACACTTGAAACTAAATACCAGAAGCTATATCAACCTCTTTATACCAAGGTGTGAATGCTTATCCTGTTTTTTTAGGTTATTTACCGTTCTTCTGTTTTAGTACTGATTAGTGCTCAAAGTCAAATGTTCATTTTGTCATGAAATTGGGCATAACAAGAAGGGCTGTAAAATGAGGAAGATTGCTGAGGCTATGATAGCTGAGGAACAGAGCAATGGAGCCGATGAACCTGAAGAAATGACTCAAGGAGAAGACATTCCACCAATGACCAAGGAGCTGATGAACCTGATGTTGTAAGTTCTCATTCAATAATTCTGTTTTATCTATACTTTTTTCTAAACTGATGAACCTGTACATTTGTAGGAGGTTCCTCTGATCAAAAGGGTCACCACAAGGAAAGGGAAGACAAAATTAGTTGTTGTCTTAAAGAAGAAGAAGAATAATTCAGTGTCAATTGGAGAATCTTCAAGGAGTGCAGAGGATTTATGATTATCTCATTTTTTATACAATTGCTCATTGTATTTCTTTTTATGTTCATTACTAATCCATTGGGGTTTATAGGGGTCAGCTACATCATTTGCTCCCAACAACTTTATTGGAGGAGGACCAGTACAGAGAGTTGACCATGTAAGAGTGTTTTTCTTATTTTTTAGGTATCCGAGATTCATATGTTCATAGAATAACATGTTCTTAGTTGTTGCATGTTTCAATTATAGGTTCAGAGTTCTGCTACTTTTACTTCCAATAGTTACATTGGAGGAGATGTGGAGGGTCCATCTGTGGGAGATTCAACAATGGCTGATGAGGATGGAATGAGTGTCACAACAATTGGGGGTAAGAAGTTTATTACACAGACCAGTCTCACAAAAGCTACCATGTCAAAGAAATTGAAAGGTGAAAAGAAGTAGATGAGGGTTGAGGTAGGTTAGGAGGATAGTTTTTTGTCTTTTAAGCCACTACAATCTCATTGTCTTTTATAGTATACTGAAAAACTCAACTTTTGTGCTTATAATGGTATCAGATTGCGGTGGCTTAAGATTTGTGGTACATTTGTCTTATATTTTGCTACTGGTTGGTGATTTGGTATTAATGGGGTGAAAGTTATGTATATTTTGCTGCAGATTCATGGTATATTTAGCTTTTAATGCTCTTAGTATTTGCTATTCATGGTATATTTTGTATTTTGTATTGATGGTATCTTGGTTTGAATTGTTTGTATGTATTAGATGGTATTTGCTTAGTTTCTTGTATTTAGTATTTGAGTGCTGCATATTGTTTGGCTGATCAGTAGGTTAGCATAAAATGTAGATAAGATAGGACATTACATTAGATATCATTAGAACATTACTAATGGGACATTGCATTAGACAACTTTAGGACATTACATAAGATAAGATATTAGTCGTAGAACATTTCAAAAGACAACCAAAATAGGAATCACATTCAGATGCAAGAAACTAAGCAAACCACTGTAAGGCCCTAGATGCAACAATGAGAAGTAGTACAACCAAAAACAATTTTTCAATTTCAGTAGTTCCTTGATTGCTTCAGTCAGAACCTTGATTTCTTGAACCAGAATTTTCATCTCCTCAATCACCTTAGAGTCAGTGTCTTCACCAACCCCCTTATTGTTATCTTCAGCCCCCTTATTGCTATCTTCAGCCCACATAAAAAAATCACATCCACCATTTTCACTTAGGGAGTCGGGACAATTATGAAATAGTATTCCTCTACTTCTAGGCTTTTGAGAAACGTGCGTACGACAAGCTTTCCCACAATAGCAAATAAGGTTGTGTTGGATTCGAGCGGAAGATGAGGAAGACATGGTGTTTTTAGGTGTTTTTGGATTTAGATTTAGTGTTGAATGTGTTGTGCTTCTTTTTTCATGAATGTGTTTTGTTGAATATGTGAATTTATGTGGAATTTATATATAACAAAGGGGAAAATCTAGGTTTTGGGTTGAAATTGGTGGGAAAAACATGATTTTCCCACCAATTTTTGACAAATTTCAATCTTATGGGACTGAAATTGACAGTAAATTGGCGCCCAATTGTTGTAATTGAGAAGAAATGGAACCTATGAGACCATATGTGCAAGTTGACCCAATTAATTAATTGGTTAATTTGGTGTTAATTATGTCCCATAACTTATGGGACCACATTTGCAAGTACATTTAACTGAAAAAGTAACGGCGGGACTACATTTAAAAATTAAAATTTTAGTGGGACTAAATCTATCAGTGGTGGAACTAAATCGAAACATGATGTATTTCATGGGACAAAAAATGCAAAAAACTCGATGCTTTTCACAGGTAGCTTTATCCAACAGTTGTGTCCCCACCACCATCACCTCCTCCCCAAAAATCTTCGCGCTTTCCATCACCAACAAAACCCCACTCTCATTCCCCCTTCGCGTAACCTCACGCTCACTTTCATTCGACCTGAACCTTCAAATCCCTAGCCTCCGGTCGCCCTCATGGCGTCCAATCCACCGGAGGGTTACCCCTCCGACGATTTCCTCGAGCAAATCCTCTTGATTCCTTCCTACGCCGGCGTCGCTGGCGACGGCAGTAACCCCTCGGAGACGACGTCGTTGAACGATCAGCTTGGCCCTTCTGGCGGCGCTTCCAGCCTCCACCATCCTCCGACGATGTTTCCGTTGAGCCTCAGCCTCGATAACGGCCGTGACGCCGTGAATGACAACAGCGCATATGAGGTGAAGCCTGTAAGTTTTGGTTTTATTGTTTCAATTGCTTAGAATTTGGGAATTCGGTTTCGTTGCCCTTAGTTATCAGTTACTTGTGTGAGACCGCGCGAGAGAAAATAGACTGCATTTCAGGGAAATCTTTGTTATGGAAAATTTATGTGTGTGAGCTAACTTGCGGTTATCTTCTCTCCTTTTTCTGGCCAAAATTGGGGAAATTTGCCCCTTGTGTAATTGCTCGAGGGTAATCAAGTAAAAGTTGGAGGGCAATCGAGTTGTTTCACCTTCTGTGTGTATCGTGTCATTGCTCTGAAGTAGTATTGATATTTAGATTAAGTGTACATTTTTGTTTTGCAGGAGAGGGAAGCAGTTAATAGGAACATTGGGAGTTTATATCCAGCATTTGACCATTTACAGGGTCATGCAGTACGTCACCCAGTGCCTCACATGCAACAGGTTGATGTTGGGTACACATATAATTGAATGTGGTTAATTTTATGTTTTTATATGTTCCTGCGTTTTGTAAAATAGGGGAATTGTTGTATATTGTTATTTTACTTTCTATACTATACTTGATAGTATATTTGCTACATGCCTATGCTAAGAGGGTAGTATGCCCTTTGCTTGCTCTTATAATTAACCTTATCAGGAGCTTATTTTATCATATCATGATTAACCATAAATGATTCAACAGTAATAACAGGTTGTGATGAAGTAATAAAGTTAAATATTCTAAAAATTCTTTTGTGGATCAGTAAATGTAATAAGCATACGAGTCCTTTGACTAATTACATCTTCTGTTGATTTGGTTAGTTTTGAACAAGTGTTAGTTGTAAGTGTACTCAACTTTTCAAGCTGAATCATTATTTATTTGATCTACTTTTCATGCTAACCAGTGGATTGCATCTGGTATTACTTCTGCAGGCCTTTCAAGGTCAACCAACACCAAGCACAGCTGTTACTGTGCCGCACCAACCTGCCGTTAGGCCTAGGGTTAGGGCAAGAAGAGGTCAAGCAACAGATCCCCACAGTATAGCTGAGCGGGTATATCATTTATGTGAACGAAGCTATTGAATTTGCCTTTGTTGAGGAAGAAATAATTCTTTAACTACTTATTGCCAATACATCTTAATTGAATGATTGTATCTCTATACAGTTGCGTAGAGAAAGGATATCTGAAAGAATCAAGGCCTTGCAAGAACTTGTTCCCAGCTGTAACAAGGTGCACATGTTTCTATTGCTACAAAATTTCTTTCACAATTAGTTAAAACCACTTGTTTGCAAGATTCGTATAGGGCACTGTTGCATCTTGAAATCTTGCGAAAGATGTTTTAACTTTTGGTAACGAGTCACATCCTATGATTTAAGACACACAAGTCTCTGGAATGGGATACCCACTCTGCTCCAACACTCAGAGGTGCACTCTGATGAGTTTGAGGCAGAAATGCTGCAAGATGCTCTAAGATTCACTCTCTTGCTTCGACTGGATTCCTGCTCTCGTAACTTTAAGCTTAGGTTACTATAGAAAGTGGAGACTAGGTTTGATTGATAGCAGAATCTTTTATTTTGTTTGTTTTAATCAGCTCCTTGATGCATGCTCTCGTTGCGTTAACCTTAGGATACTGTAGAAATTGATGAAGAAGATCATATATCATGCGTGTTCTCCATTGTCCAGGATATCTTTAATAACTATCTCTAGGAAGCTGTTTTTTTCTAATTTCATAACATGATCATGGAGGTGATTTATGAATAATAGGTTGATAAGTTTTCATATAATCCCTGTACATAAATTGTTAGTGATATTAAGAAGAGGACAGGGTTGCATTTGTTTTATTGACTTCATTTTGCCTTTGATTGAATTTTACTAACTTTATCTTAGTATATGCAGACTGATAGGGCTGCCATGCTTGATGAGATTCTGGACTATGTGAAATTCTTAAGGCTTCAAGTCAAGGTAAGAATATGGCTTGATTATGGCTTTCCATTCTTCTCTATAATGAATTTTGAATAGTAGTGTACATAACCTCTTTGATATGATAATTTTTCTCATCATTCAGGTTATAGGTTATTATATACGTTTTCTGTAATCACCCTAACATTAAAGTATAAACAGGTGTTGAGCATGAGTAGGCTCGGCGGGGCTGGTGCAGTTGCACAACTTGTAGCAGACATTCCTCTGCAATCCATGGAGGTAAACCAACTCTGCTTCCACTAATTTAAGCACAACTTAGTTGGTTCCAGCTATGTTTTAAAAGCGGAAGCGGCGATCGGACCGGACAGCCTTAGCGCTTTCGGTTGGACCGGTCCGACCGGGTCTGACCGTTTTTAAAACGGTTGAGCCGGTATGACCTCATAATTAAATAATATATAATTTAATATATAAATTATTGATTATTTTAAAAAAAATTAATGTAATGGTATGCGTTTCATACTGTAAATAAGTTTTATAGGAGACTTTGTGTACTAAATTAAATATTTAAATATTCAAATTAATATATATATATATATATATATATATATATATATATATATATATATATATATATATAAATTTAAGAAATTAAATTTCAGCCCATTAATTACACCTATTAGAAAATAGCTAGTTTGAGAAGGCCCATCAATTTAAAACCTTAGGTTATTGATTACTCAGCCTAACAAAAAAAGTTAGCTGCTGCGCCCCAGCCACTCCCTGCTATTCCTTAGTAATACTAATGAGAGAGAACGAAACAAAGTTCAGTTTATCGAAGCAAAATAAATCAATCTCTGTATTTGGTGTTAGCGACTTCAAAGAGAAGAGACAGCCAATATCACCACCGGAGAGACGAGTCCGCCGGCAAGCCGAAATCATCGCAGCTTTCCATTTTTTTTTTCAAAATAAAGATGAACCGGTGGTCGACCGGTTCAACCGACCTCACACCGCTTTTTGCCGTTTTGAGCGGTTCGTAGCCGGGTCGATCGTCGAGCGGCCCAACTTCTCAAACCGGGCGCAGCATCACCGGTCGGACCGGTCCGACCGGCCGGTCCGATCCGCTTTTTAAAACAGAGGTTCCAGTAGAGGTTCCAGTTAAGGATGTAAAATAACCGAATTGAAGCGAATATTACAGTATTCCATTCCATTCCATTCGATTCGATCATTTAAAATTTGAACTTTTAATCTGATTCGTTATTCGATTCAAAATTTTAGTTCTAGTATTTTTCATTAAAAAAAAATATAAAAAAAAGCTGATTTTTTTCTTTCCAAAACGATATACATTTTTCGTTAATTATTCAGAAATAAAATAATATTAATTAATAAATATAATTAATGATGCACAAATTACACTATAAATAAATATATTAATCGAATATTCACGAATACCAAATTGAATATAGCGATGTTCATATTCGAATACGAATACATTTAGGATTAAAAAAAATTAATTTGTATTCGAATTTGAATCGGAATATTCAAATATGAATACTGAATCAAATCACTATTATTTGCTTTTTACATCCCTAGTTCCTGTTATGTCTTTTTTGAGAAATCATTTTTGCCATCACTAACACAGAACGAAACTGGCGAAATTGGATCCAACCAGCACGTGTGGGAGAAGTGGTCAAACGAGGAGACAGAGTGCGAGGTAGCAAAACTTATGGAAGAAGACGTAGGAGCTGCAATGCAATTCCTCCAATCAAAATCCCTTTGTATAATGCCCATTTCACTTGCAGCACTCATCTACCCCTCTAATCAATCTGATGACTCAACACTCGTCAAACCCGAGCCCTCCGCCCCTTCGTAAACCTACTGAGTACTCTTAGTGGCCTTAATCCCACGTGCCTATTCGAATATATAAATCTCGTTTAATGCCATGGAAATGCAATCAACATCAGAAGACACAGTTTGCTTTTTTCTTGGATCCTACTCACTCCAGTTATTTATTTTTTAGAATTTTTCAGACTGCTTACTTACTACAGCTTCCAGAAGGTAGATGACGGTCTTCGGAGAGCAAAGTGGATGCAGGTATATAAGTGTTCAAAGCCCCTTTTTTAAAGTTATCAGGGATACTGCTTTTCTTTGGTGGGAATGGGGGACTTCTCTTTTGCTTCATCTGCTGTTGGTTATTGTAATACTAGTAGTCATGATAATGCGACGTGTTAGTATAATATTGGGGTAGATGTTCCTAGTGGCTACTGTTTAATCTCATGTTCTTCGAGGCTAATGATTTCCACCATGATTTTGTTTGTAAATTAATATTGTTGCCTGAGAAGTCAAGAGAGTGTAATAATTATTACCATAATATGCTTTTCTAGGTAGCACTATTGCTTTTGTGACCCCTATGTTTGATCTTACTTGAAAATTGAGGCACATTTGTGTGAGACCGTCTCACGGTGAGACGGAGTATAATTTGGGAGGGGTGGGTGTTGATTTGTGCTAAGTTGTGTCCCGTCTTATACGAGTTTTTGTTATTGGTCTAATCTTGGAATAATTTGGACAAGAAAATATTGTTTGTTGAAAAATGATGAAATGATTGAGTTGAATGATTAAAGGAGAAAATGTAGTTAAATCAAAATGAGGTGATGATTAATTTATTTTATGTCTCATTACTTTGTATGTAGCATCAAGAAAGTGAATTAATCATTTTTTATTTTCATTAATCACTACAATTATTTTATAGGAGTAGTATTTATTTTCATTTTCATTTTTATGGAAGAATTATGAATCAAGTGTTCCCTTGAATATTATCTAATAAAAAAAAAAACTATTCTAGTTTTAATATTTATTGAGTTGTATTTTGGGTAGTTTTTAATTTTATGTATTCATATAGTAATATGTATTTTTATAAAGTTCAAGTAATCAGAGATTGATAAAGCAATGATGGATTTTCTACCCTCGGATTAGAGGAAAAAAAAACCCAACTCTAAATGTGTATATTTTTTAATTCAAACTTCAAATTTATTAGACTCTTCCACCCTTGGTTATACATATAATAGTATTATGATGTAGTCTCATGTAAATAATTTTGTCATTCCTTTAGCTCACAACTTGCTTTTTATAGTGTAACAATTACTTTTTCCGCTCACTAATTTTATGCTATTTTGACTTTTTAATGCGTTTTTTCGAGCAAATTTTGTATTAGTAATTGAAATGATAAAGTGACTTATAAGGATGGATATGATAAATAAGTCTCTCATCTGTTATACATCTCCTTAAAAGTTCACTTTATCATTTTAATTACTAATACAAAATTTGCTCGTAAAAATGTGTTGAAAAGTCAAAGCAGCATAAAATTGGTGGACGATAATAATACTTTTAAACAAAATAATTAAATTTAAAAAATTAATAACTTTAAAAAACACACATGAAAGGCAAATAAGTACGTTGAACGTGATTTACATAAGAACTTCCATAATAATGTTATCAATTAAAAATTGGAGAAATATTTTATAAGTGTTGCACTTTTTTCAATTTACGTTAAGATTGAGCTTTTAAAGATGGGCTAATAACAAATTGTACAACCTGGATTATTATTATTTTTTTAATAATTATAATTTATATTATTTTTTTAAGAGTCACTATCCTGTACACGCACAATAATAAATGATGCACTCTAAACCCTAAACCCTAAATAGTGAATCTTAAATCATATTTGAATCATTTCGGTCGGGTGAACCATGAACCACTTGGGCCGAGTGAACCATGAACCACTCGGGCCGGGTTTGGGATCAGGTCGGGTATTAAAAAAACATCTAAAACTGAAATTAAAGTTAAAAGAAAATCAAAATTGAAAAAAAAAAAAAAAAGTTAAAACTAAAAAAAATTAGAAAAAGAGCTTTTAAAATTAAATTGCACCAATTTTATTGGTGCATGTGGTGCACAAGAGAATTTGACCTTTTTTTAAACAAGATACTATAAACCTTATAATAGTAAAAAGTGACTGATTCTAATTTGGATTCATTTTTTGTGAAACTTTCTGATTAGATGTAGCCTATAAATGATATATCGTATGAAGCACAATGTAAACAAAAATTTCAACAAATATTAAATTGAAGAAATTCGATAGATCTATTATTATTATTTTTTTAAATGAGATGATAAATTTGTTTGAGAAACATAAACAAGATTCGACATCAGGCCTCCACCAGAGTCAGGTTTACTGAGATGGTCTTGGCTTGGTTTTGCTTTGCCAAATGCCAACCCTTCATCCTTCACTGGGCCCAATCTTCCCTTTGTTATCACTACAAAAAGCCACATCTTTGTATTCTTCAATTATTATTAGACAAAAATTTATATAAGACGGTCTCATGAATGAGACGGGATATTATTTAGTACAAATCATACCCACCCCTCTTAAAGTATTAAAACATCAATGCCTAATTTATGTCCTCTCTTACTATGTTTATTATTATATTTTTGTACAGCTACAGTAAAACCTCTATAAATTAATAACTTTGGGACCGGAGGATTTTATTAATTTATAAAGATATTATTATATCGATAAATTAATAATTTATTAATTTAAAGAGGTTTTAACGTATATGCACAGTTGATCTTCAAATTTTCAAATTCTTTGAATAACTTTAAGTATACATGCATAGTTATTGATGAAAATTAAGTTAAAATACAAATGTACTAGTAGAATTCCATGAATACAAACTCACGTGGAAGTTGGAATGACTTGTTTAAATTAATTGGTTTTGGAAAATACAAAAATATGGTTCATTGGACTAACATTTGTGTATTGAATCATGGATAGAAATCAACACTATATATTTATCCATTGAAATCTTGGTAAATCACACACAAAAATGGCCACTCATCTAAAAGGAATTAAAAAATCAACAATGACCAACCAACAACGAAAGATGTTATGTGAGTATAAGAGAGAACAACCTGGATGCACTCAGAATGATTTGGTGAAATGGGTTGAAAAATCTTTCAATTTGAAAGTTAGCCAAGCAATAATTTCGAACACTCTTAAGAGATCTGCAAATTTCCTATCATCTGACTTTGAGAAAGGTGGGTCGTCTAAGCGTCAGAAATCAGCCAAGTATCCGGACATTGAGAAGGTTGTTTATGAGTGATTTCTCCAACATCAAGAGCGTGTGAATATAACCGGGGAGCTAATCTTAGAGAAGGCGAATGAGGCAATTAAGCTTTTACGTCCAGAGGATCCCGCAGATCATCGCCTTTCACAAGGTTGGCTTGAGAAATTCAAATCAAGGCATGGTATCAAATCATATCGCCGTTCCGGAGAGAGTGGATCAGTCGACATGCATGATATGGAGAATAAATTGGAGTCCATTAGGGAAAAAAAATGATCAATTTCCAAGGAAAGATGTTTTTAATATGGATGAAACTGGTTTGTTTTACAGGTTACAAGCTGATCATTCACTTGCAACAAAGCAACTTGAAGGTAGAAAACAAGATAATGAGAGGTTGACAATTGTTATTTGTTGCAATGAAGATGGCTCTGAAAAATTCCTCTATGGATTATTGGTAAGTATGCAAAGCCCCGTTGTTTTAAGAATGTCAATATGAATATCTTGAACTGTCAATATCGTGCCAACAAGAGAGCTTGGATGACTGGAGTGCTTTTCGAAGAATATGTTCGTTGGCTGGATGAACAAATGCATGGAAGAAAAATTCTTTTGGTAGTCGATAACTGTCCAGCTCATTCAAACAATATTCAAGGTTTACGAAACATCGAGTTATTTTTCCTACCCCCAAACATGACCTCAAAAATTCAACCATGTGATGCCGACATAATAAGAGCCTTCAAAATGTATTACCGCAAAGATTTTACCGTAAGATTTTGGAAGGCTATGAGTTAGACATACCATCTCCAGAAAAGATCAATGTTTTAGATGCTATCAATATGACAATGTCAGCTTGGACCGAAAATGTTCATCAAGAAGCAATAGCAAATTGCTTTCGACACTGCAAAATTTGCTCGGAAAATCAAAGCGACTCAAGTGCAAATGATGCAACTCCTGGAGAAGACATTCATGAGCTTGAGAATTTGATCACCAGTATGCAATATCACCACAAAATGGATGTGAATCAATTGCTCGACTTTCCGGGTGAATATAATCAATGTCACGAAGTTCAAAGTTTAGAAGAGATAGTGGCCGATGTCATTCATAATCCGGAAGATGATGACGCAGAGGATGATTCAATAGCTTTTGAACTGGTCACTCTAAAAGAAGCATTGCAAGTATCAACAACTCTTCATAACTTTTTGTTGCAGTACGAGAAGACAACGCCACAACTATTGTGTGCAGTAAGGAGATTAAAAGATGAGATCAACATAAATTTGAAGTTCAAGAAAAAACAAGTTACAGTAGATTCTTATTTTACTAAGTTGTCTTAAAAATATTCAAGTGCATCATATATATGTATATGGATTATTTTTAATAATTATTAATTTATAGTTTCGTCGGGACCAATATATATACACTGGGATCTCAAAAAAATTATTATCTTATAATTTTATTGATTGGGACCAACTTGGGACCGGACAAATTATTAGTTTTAGCGAGGTTATTAATTTATCGAATATTAATTTAACGAGGTTTTACTGTAGTTTGTTGGCCCCTAACATTTTTTCTAAAGAGGGACTCTAATACGAAATATTTTACATAAAATATTAGCAAATTTAAAAAAGAAATTGTAAACTCTCAGATTCTTTCACAGGTCGAATCGGGGTTAAATTAATTTCCCTAAAATATTGCACATAGGTAAAATAGAAAACCTGCTCTTAGACTTGTGTTACTACTGGAATTAACATGTGTTCCTATAAGAACAATTATATGTTACTATAAAAATACGGTAACACACATAGTTGCTTTTGTTTTTTTTTTATAGGATACATACTTGTCCTTTTCAGTAACACATAATATAAGATATTGAAAACTGTGTTATTATAAAAATACAAATGTGTTATGATAAGGAGAAACATGTAATACTGTATGAGCACAATATCACTCTTTTTATTTCTTATGCTTATTTCTCTAGGCTATATTTCACGGCTAAGGGCACATAAAATATTTTGGGAAAATTACTAATAGATACAAATTTTTTTATGCAAATGATTGATAGGTACAAATGAGACACATATATAGTCAAAGTTGAACCCGAAAGTGTTAATGTATCTACTTATATATATTATTTTGTATCTATTAGTAAGTTGATATCCTGAAATGTAGTTATTAATAAGTCTTTTATGTAAATGTTTGTATTTCCTAAATTATGTCTTAGTAAATGGTTGGATTGTAACTATCTCGCTCTTGGCACATGACATCCTATTCCTAGCAAACAATAGGGTTATTAAAGTATCTTATCTTATACTTATATAATGGAGTAGTTGATGATGCAGTCTACACAAAATATTTACAATTTTTTTACAATCTCGATTATTACAAATCAATGTGTGTGAGCACGATGCTCATTTAATGCTTGCATGAATTCTCTCGTGGTTTGATCTCTCCTCCAAACAAGGTAAATGGAAGATGTCTGTTTTCTTTCCTCAAAAGAAATTCTTGTCTTAAAATTTTCAACAAAATATATATGTGGTCTTTCTCTCTCTGCCATTTTTTATTCGTCTCTTCTTCCTATACAAGTGTTACAAAATTTCATGTGGGGTTTGCAAAAGGAATCCAAGCCCCCGTCCCAAAATATATAAATGAGTAAATAAAATGTCCAAATCTAAATTAGCTTAGTCTAATTAGAAATGATAATTACTCGATAAAATGTGCAGGAGACCGATGTTTTACACTAAAAACTCTCTCCAGCAGATACTTCAAAGTTGCACTCCTCTCTTGTAATACACTACGATGTTTTTGGTCGTCCTTCAATTCGATCAATAATTGCTGGATTATATATTGTTGTATCAACTCCATAGTTAATTTAAGATAAAGTATAGGGTGAACAAGTTTCATACAAGAAATCCATGAAATTAATTAAGTGGTATTCATTATATTATTAAAGAATATTAATAGTGATAACTGAAGGGTATGACTTATTACTATAGAAAGAGTACTATTACTCGTGAGTACTGAATGATATGACTTATATTGCAGTAGGGGTATTAGTAGTGATAACAGAAGAGTATGACTTACACTAAAAAGAGGTATTAGTCATGATAACTAAAAAAATCGGGTCTATAAAACCAATTTTACGATGAACAAATTTCATAGGAGACATACCCTTAATTTGTTTGTCAATGTGAGTTATAGCCAAGGTTCCATGGCAGGATTTCTTAAGAGAAGGGAATCCATGATTGTTATAATCAAGAAGACACAAGAAAAGAAATTTAGAATCATGTGAAGAACAATTAATGCAAGGAGTTTAGGGTTTGTACAATCATAATTTTCTAATAATCCCTCTCGAAATGGGTTTTCTTTTGTTTGATTTTTTTTATATCTCTCACTACCTAATTTCATGTCAGGGTCTCTCATTAATGTCTTGGTCTAATTTTAGGTCCCTGAAATAAGCTTCAACTGGGAATCTTCCAAATTTCTTATTCCCATGCAGTGGACCTGCATTTAATGTGTCTTGTTTAGGAGCTATCAAAATTTCAATTTTCCTTGCAAATATTCGACCTCCATTTCTTTAATTAATTTCTCGTTTGTAAATTTATTTAGCTAGATTTGTGTGTATATATATATATGAATTAAGGAATATTCAAACTACTTCTTTTTGTGATTAAAAAGTGTTATATTGTTTTCAAATAATTATATGAAGACACATTTGTAGTCTCCTTAATTCACCAATTAATTTGACTCATGTTTTCATGTTTCTTAATATGTTCACCATGTTGATCTTTAATATAAGTATATAGAGTGATGATTGCTTTTAATAGTATGATCATGCAAACTGTAGATAATGAAATTAATTTTTTTTTTATTTTTTGGTCGCATGGGAATATATATAGTCCTTTCAAATTAAGATGGTCCCAAGAAATCGACTTCTAGTCCCATATTATTTGTTGGCCAAATTTTAGGCAAATACAACTGCATTTTTATGAGCTTGTTGATTATTTGCTTAGAACTAAACAACGTCATATATATATATATATATATTAAATAGATGAAGTATTATATGTGTTAATTAATTAAATATAATACATAATTGGTGAGTATAAACAATCTCATATAATGTGAATTTGATAATGCACACGAATTAAAAAATATAATATATAATTGTTGCTATTGATCAGAGAAGAGTGGCAGTTGATGATGTTCACGTCTGGTTATCAGTTCAGAGTTAAAGCTATTTTTTCATGTGAAATAAGTTTGGTTTCGATAATAAAATCAAAATTAAATACTAGGGGAACAATATGAATATATACTGTGTGTAATCAGTAAACAGTAATGTCTGACTTCATTTCTTTTATTACTTTAATTATATGCCCAATTTGTCAATTTCATGTGATCATATCCCAAATTAGAAGCCCATAAGAACTCTCTCTTTTTTTTTTAAAGTATTAGTTGCTCGGACCCACAATGTATTGCATACTTTTATTATTAGAATCTCCAACAACATTTTACATATTTAAAAAAGAAATTTATTATTGAACTCCATCCTCATATATTCACATATTTACACAAAATGTCATTGTTTTTGAGTTTTGATACTTATAAATACACTCAATCACACTAGTATTTTATTGACTTTATACATAAAAAATTTACAATATTACCCTCCAATACTATACTCACTATACCTTTTTCCTAAACTATGCACCTAGCTAAAAGTTCCTGCAATATGTTTTGGGACGGCACATGTTCATATAAAGTGTTAGTATTATTTAGCACATGTTCATATAAAGAGTTACAATTTAAATAATGATATTAAATATTCAAAACTTTGAAAAGAGAATTTTACATGTGCTCGAGTTTACTGGAGATCCAAGTACACTTGTACAACTTTTCTCAATCAACAATTGTTGAATTAATTCAATACAAATGTGATGTCATGAGTCCCATTAAAAACTTATCTCATTTTGTAATAAATGAATCCTGATACACATGTGGATTCCTGTTTATTTCACTTATTTTTAACCAATTTGAATTTCAAACAAATTCTACAAAAGGCCACGGTATCATCTGTTCCAAGAATGATGTTCTACTATATATTCCATAGTCTAGATTAATGATATGTGGAATGGATAAAAATATCCAACGGACCACCATAATCCTGGGTCATGTGTTAAAGATTCAAGAGATGAATTAATTCCGGAACACGGAAAAGTGGCACAGAGGAATTGAACTGCTACAAAAGTAGTAAATTGAATTGATAAATGTATGTGTGACGCGCAAGGATGAAAAAATCGCGAAATATCCGTGAAATATCGCAGCTATATCACTTTTTTTTACTATGCGATATGGATATCGGGTGTAAATTTTTTCTTACCGTGAACAGTGCAAATATCGCGAAATTATTATAGTTTTCGATTTTTTTTTTATTTGATTCCACCATTTTTCTTTCTTGTCATGAACACTTTCAATTGGTTTTGATTCAATGGGTATGAGCACTGATCATAGTGATATGTCTCAAGATTCATTTGCTTCTAACACATATGCGAGTTCATAGTTTGATTGGAATACTCAAAATGTTTTTCATCGCCCACCTCCTCAAATGTCCTATGGAGGTCAAAATGTGTATCAACAAAATACTTGGGTCATGACACAATATCCAATTCATGGTGAAGCAGTTGGAAGAGATAGATAAACATATGAATGACATGTGCATAATTATATCCATGAGTATTTTAATGTGATGAGTTGATACCAGTATTGTTTGGATAAAGATGACATTCCGTCTTCTATTTTTGAACCTCATAGGTCATTATTTTGGTACTAGTTATATTTTATCATGTAATTTTAGTCATTTTGTATTGTATTGTCAGATATTTTTCGATGGACAGTGTTTATGTAGTAGTGTATTGCTAATATTTTTTATTTAAACATGTCATTTTGTTGTGATTTTAAATGAAATGTATGCATAATTGTGTGTTATAATAACCTGTAAAATTTCATGTCAAATTTCCAAATTTTTAACTTAATTTCCGTTATTTTTCTATTTTTTTTGCAATATCGATCGATATATCCGTAAAATTAAAGTTGTGATATTAGTTGCGATAGCGATATTTTCATTCTTGGTGACGCGTCAGTTCATGCAATTAAGTTAAAATAAAATAAAGCTTCATATGTATGTGATCATAGACAAGGGCGGAACCGAATTGCATAGTGAGGGGGGCCAAAAATTTAAGGGGCAAAAATTCATATAAAAATATTTCATTTGCTCTATCATATAATCCATGTGTTCTATAATGACGTTTTAAGGGAAAATATAAACTAAATAATAATGTGAAGTTCGTCTCATTTATATATTCGTCTCATACAAGACTACCTCAACTATAAACAGCTACTAATAAATAATAAGGTGGAGTTCATATATATATATATATATATATAGAGTAATGATATAGAACCAACTATCTGATTTTTTATGAAACCAGATTAATGACGTGTCATGCCAACTATTCCCTAAACCATGAACCATAAACCCTAAATCATGAACCATTCGGGTCGAGTGAACTATGAACCACTCGGCCGAGTTCAGTTCTGGCCGAGTTGGGTCCGGGACGAGTAAAAAAAATGTAATTTTTTTTTCTGTTCAGTTTTATTTTTTCAGTTCAATTAAATTTTTATTTTTACCCGGCCCGGACCCAAACTCTGCCCGAGTGGTTCATGGTTCACCCGATCCGAATGATTCATGATTTAGGGTTTATTGTTCATGGTTTAGGGAATAGTTGGCATAACACGTCATTAATCTGATTTCATAAAAATTAGATAGTTGATTATATATCATTACTATATATATATATATACTACATATACTTTTTACTAATTATTAATATATGGGTCAATTTGATAAAAAAGGATCACGGCCCAATTTGTGACCCATGTCATTGTTTTCAGCTCAATCCACTGATCTTCAAATTGCATGTCTATTTACAACCATTTGACATATTTATTTCAACATATATACACATAAACACATATACATACATAATTGAGGAGAAAATTTAGGGGGGGCAATGGCCACCGCCATTGCAAACGTGGCTCCGCCACTGATTCATAGATAAGAACAATTAAACGAAGTGCAAAATTCCAGGTTTGACTAAGATCTTATAGAAGAATCCACAGAATTTCGAGGAGTTATATATTAATTTGTCTGTCGTATTTAATGATTGCCTCGTGAAGAGATATGCTAATTTGCCATCAAATCAAAACATATGGATTAACCCTATTAATGTATTATTGAGGTGATATCTTATAAAATTTATTTACAGTCAAATTGATTCATTTTCTGCATGATTTTTCAGTTATTACGATTAATATCACTATAAAAAAAATATAAAGAATTGCATATGGAATTTTTTAAATGGCTACAAATTTTTCTTATAAAAATAGTTTGATTCTTAAAAAGTGAGAATTGCCTACGATTTGCCTATTAATTTTTAGAATAACCTATGAAAAAATTACCTACACAAATAATTATATATGAACAATCTGTCTATACATTTGTAATTTCTGTAAACAAACTTACCTACACAAACAATTTCACAGACAATCTATATTTAAGTAGACAATTTTATTTGTAGTTTAGAGATAACTTAGGGAATTAGAAAATTATGTAAGCAAGTCGTAGGCAAACCTTACTATTTAAGGACATCGTTGGGGAATTTTATAGGCACGTTGGAAAATTTCATAGGCAATGCACTATTTTCTTGTAGTGTACCCTTTTATAATATAAGTCACACGCTTTAATGTTATGAGTAATATTTTTTATAGTAAAAAATGACACATTTCAGTTATCACAACTAATACCCTTTAGTAATATAAGTCCCACTCCTAATTAATCAGTTCCACATATTCTTGTGTGAAACTTTCTCTATACTTTGCTTTTATTATTTTATTTAGGTTAATGATTTTTGAGCAATTCAACGATAAATTACTTAGAAAAACATTTTGCAGTGATATATGATGAAAATCCATATGCAACGATGGTTCAGTTATAGTTTCTCCACGTTCTCTGATAAATTTAATTTAGTTTATTTCTTTTAAGACATATTAATGAATTGATCGTTTAAAACTGGCTAAAGAAGATTTTTTTAATTATATATTTGGCAATTAAAGGATATGTCACTTGAGTTTATTCATATTTATGTGGTTGTTAATTGTTAAACGGAGTATTAAAAGGCAGAACCTTTAAATTAAATAAATTCTCTGATATCTAATGAATTATGTGACCTAGAACTATTTCCATCAATTAATTAAAAAATTTAAAATCGATAAAGTGTAGCTTGAAAATGAGTTAATTAATAAAATGTCTTATGTGAAACTGGTTTCATATTTACAGGCATGACCTTTCAGTTATCACGATTAATATCATTTTGTAATATAAGTTGCACCTTTTAAATCTCACTATTAATACATATATTGTAATATAAGTCACACAATTCAGTGTTATGAGTAATATCCTTTATGTAGTAAAAAAACATAGCATTCGATTATCACAACTAATACCCTTTAATAATATAAGTCACACTCTTTAATTAATTTTTTAAATTCTTATGTAAAACTTGTTCACAGTATACTATTTTTCGTTAATTGATTAGCACTAACAAAACTTAAATATTAAAAGTGCAATTGGATAGGCGTCAAACTTAATTTCCTGTGTAATACGACATGACTAAAAAGTCATACAAGACAGATCACAAATGATTTAATAATAAATTAATAATTAGGGTTAATTACAACCGTTGCTTGCACAAATTTTTATTGGGGCCCAGAAACCATATATATGTGTATTCACGTGAATGTTTTGCCTAACAAACATTCAAGTCGAGCTTCTCTTCTTTATAGACTAGATTTTTCCATAAGTTATTGAATCATTAATTGATGATATAATTTTATAATAAAATGTTTAACAATCATTTTTAAACACTAACTATACACCTCACAATTAGCATAAGACAAATAAAAATGTTTATTAAATAGTCAACTAATCAGAGATTTTGGCGGCCGTCAACGATTACTTTGCTAAATATATGTTCATTTTATAACATGCATGGAGCACCCCAGATGTCTTTTTTATAATTTAATATGTTAATTCCCAATTCATCAAATGTTTAAAGCAGTTACACTAATATGAATCTTTAATTTGTTGTAAGAAAATATTGTTATATTTCATATTATTATAAGTACTAATATATAATTGTACATGCATTAGTGTTGATATCATTATTCATTAAGCAATGGACAAATTGCAATTTTTTTTATCTTTGCCACTTATTGCACTTCAAAGACCCAACTTTCAATTTTTTATAGGACAAGTACCAAACTATCAATTTGTTGAAAAAAAAAAAAATTGGGACAATTTTAAGACAAAACAAAGTTTTTTTTTTGTCAATTTACATCTAACTTCTTTAATTTTCAACCCTAAATAAAAAAAAATGTATCATGCAGTAAAATTATGTCGTTCTCAACTTTGTGTTCTTTTATAAAATTCACTCATTTATATTCATGGTTAGGGGTGGAAACTTATAGAAAATTTCGGTATACCGCATTTATTGAATCGAAAAATACCAAAAATGTCAATTTTTTCAATATACCGTGAACTGCGATACGGTATGGTAGTATGCATATTCTAAAATTTTGATATTTTGATAAACCGAAAATTTTGGTATTTCTTTAAAAATAGTATGAGACGGTATGGGATGGTATATACTGAAAAATTCGGTATTTCGAAATAGTATATCAAAATTTCGGTGTGGGATATACCGTAATTTTTGGTACGTTAGGTAAATATTTTTTATTTACCGAAATTTTTAGTATGCAAAATTTTGGTATACAAAAAGAATTTGTTACGGTATCTGTATGAATTTTAAAATACCAAAAATTTCGGTATGTGTATGATATGCGTCATTATTTCTGGTACGGTATGTTACCCATATTCTTGGTCAAATGGGTTGGAAAACATAAGGTGGTATATAAAACAAAGCGGAAATACTCATTCTTTTGTCTTTAAAATTGTCCGAGTTTTTTTTTTTTTGCAAAAAAAATGATAGTTTGGTACCTACCCTGGAAAAATTAAAAGTTGGGTTCTTGAAGTGCAATAAGTGGCAAAGATAAGTCATTTTTTTATAATTTGTCCTTAAATTAGTTATAATTTGATATTCTATGATAATAAAATCTGATTAGGAGGTTATGGGATTTCCTTCATGATGAGATATTTATGGAAAGACTAAGTATTGTATGTACTAGGTACAACGTGCACTTCATAGTATATTTTAGAACCATGTAACTTGTTGCATTTAAATATACAAATTGTTTATACTGAACCGTGCAACTATTATGGGCCGATCCGAGACCAAGGCTCTAAACCTCTCCGCTCGTTCAACCCTTAAAAATTTAAAGATCTTCTTCACGAATCTTAAAGATTCGAAGATCTTCTTCACGAACCTCGAGAATTTAAAGGTAGTCTTCAATCATTCAAAGATCGTTCTTCATTAAAGTCGAAGGTCTTCGTCCAGAAAGTCTTTAAAAGTCACGTTCAATTCAAAACAAGTTGTCAAATCCTTAGGGTATGTTTGTTTCGGGATTTAGGTGTGCGGGGGAAGTCATGACTTCGAAATCCTATAGATTTGAAAGTCTTGGTGAATAGTAAAAAATATGTGTTTGTTTTGAGATTTTAATAGGGTGAGATTTTACTTTATGTCAAATCAATATTTAATAATGATTGATATGATATTATTATATTGTGTTGAGAGAGGGAAAAACAGTGATGTGATTGTATTGAATTTTGTGAAAAATGAGAGTGTAGATGTACTTTATAGGAGAAGATTTTGAAGTCTAATTTTAAATCTCAAACTATAATGGGACGTGATTTTCAAAATTCTAAGTATATCCCGGGTGAGTCCCGAAACAAACATACCCTTAGAGTAACATTTCAAATCCCCAACTTCAACTCTAGACAAGATCAAGGCGTGGGCCGCTCCAAAAAGTCATCCAAATTAAGGTCAAAGTCAACGAAGAGAAGAATTAGATGAATAAATTAGAGATCGTAAAATTTAATTCAAAAAAATAACTTTTAATACATTTTTATATTCTTTTATATTAAATTCACGAGAATCGTCCTTACACACTTATATCGATCATAAGGACATAATTTTGATCGGACATGTTTTGAGCGGACTTACAATTTGAGGTAGAAAACATTTAAATATCAATCTATTACAACAAATTCGAACAAAATATCACATGCATGTCACATGACTTAGAAAATTCATGTGTAATGCTTATTTGGATGCCAAATCGCTATTATTTGCCACAACATATACAGTTAAGGAGAAAGGGTTGAAAATGAAATTATCATTTTTTCTCTTTAATTATTAGGTTAGTCTTAGCTACTCTATTAAGCTCTGTTTTAAAAACCCGGTCCGACCTGCGAACCGCTCTGAACCGGCCCAATAGCAGTATATAAAATCGCTATTGGGCCGCTAGCCCTAAAACCGGAAAAACCGGTTGAAAAACTGGTCAAAATCGAAACCTATCCAAAACAGTTAAACCGGCGGTTTTGACTGGTTTTCATTAAAATATATATATATATATATATATATATATATATATATATATATTTTAAAGTGGACCGGGGATCCAGATGGAGAGGTGGAGCCCGGCAAGGCCGGGTGGTGGGCGCAGGGTGGTGGGAGCTCTGAGTGGGCTTGGATGGCGGAGGAGCGGTGGGGACCGTGGTGGCGGAGAGGTCGTGGATGGCGGAGGGGGCGGGACTGGGGAGAGTGGGGGTCGATGGAGGAGGAGCCACACGGCCAAGTGAGGCGCCGAGACAAATGGGGGAAGGAGATGTCGTGGTTTCTTTGGAGGGGAGGAGGAGGCGGCCGCTTGCCACCGGCGCCGGCGTCGACATTCGTTTCAGAAACCCTTGATTTACATATTAAAAAAATTGGTAAATTGAATTAATGAAAAGGTGTAATCAGTATATAGACTATAGAGAGTGGAAAATTGTGTGGGCAGAGTGTTGTTGATCTGTGTTGTTAATTGATTTTGGGATGAGGAAGAAGGATGACTGGGTGGGGAAGAAGGATGGGGAAGGCGCCGATTGAAGAAACAAAAAATGAAGGGAGAGAGAGAGAGAAGGTTTTAAGTTTTTTTTTGACCGGTCCTTTATGTTTATTCTCAAATCTCAACCCAGCCCATTTATCTTTCTTTTTGCTTTAACAATTTCTCAACCCAGCCCATTTATCTTTCTTTTTTCTCAACCTAGCCCATTGATTTTTTTTTATTTTGATTTTTATTTTAAATTATTCATATTATATATATATATATATATAATATTTATTATGACATCGTCATCTAATTTCAATTGGTTCGATCCCGGTCCCGATCCCGGGTCCTTTTTTTTTGGGGTCGTCCGGCTCAACTTCCGGTTCCGGTTTTTAAAACATAGCTATTAAGTCTCCATTGGGGAGGCCACTATGCCGTCATATAAAATTACTATTGTTAAAATTAGCTACTAAATCTCTATTTGACATATAACTGTATAACGTTCCACCACATGGTCTTCAACCCCTTTTTTCCAAGATTAATCTCATCTGGGATACACAACATCAATTAATTAATTATATAATTCGAATCTCTCCAATTATTAATTTACTAAATTGACCTCACCTCTTTCCTATATTAAATAGTTGAACGTGCATGTTGTTCACACAGTACTCCTCAACTCTCTTCATCCCATTATAAATACCCTATTCCCATTCTTTCCACCTACTACCTTTTCAAGCCCAACAAACTTTTTCTCATTTTTGAATCATCTTTCTCATTTTTTTTTCTCTTCTTTTTTCATTAAAAAAAAAAAAAAATTAGGGAAAAAATGGGTACCGGGAACTCGCCATGCTCTTCATGCAAGCTGCTTCGCCGGCGCTGCGCCAAAGACTGCGTGTTTGCGCCGTATTTTCCGTCGGACGACCCTCACAAGTTTGCCATTGTTCATAAGGTCTTTGGTGCTTCCAATGTCAGCAAAATGTTGCAGGTAATGTATTTTTTTTGTTATAACCAAAAGAACCCTATGATTTGAATAATTGCCAAATTCTTCCTAGAATGACCAAAATATTTGTATGATTGAGGGTAATCCAAAATCATGAAAAATAAAACAAGTGAAAAGAATTTGCATTTCTTGATATTAGTCAAGTAATTTTTGGAGTTTTATAATGCATATGGTAATTATTCAAACCACAGGGTTCTTTTGGTAATTTAAATAAATTCTAAATAGAGTTTTTGTATTCTATAAATAAAAAAAATTCTTAAAAATATATAACAGGATATTCCGGTGTACCAAAGAGCGGACGCAGTGAGCAGTTTAGTATACGAGGCGAACGCGAGAGGTAGGGATCCGGTGTACGGGTGCGTGGGGGCGATATCGTGCCTCCAAAATCAAGTGGCTCAGCTTCAAATGCAGTTAGCAGTTGCTGAGGCTGAGATCCTCTGCATCCAGATGCAGAGACAAGAACAACATATCCCTAATTTGGCAACTCATGATCATTCCCTTCCTAATTTGGCAACATATCATCATGATGACAACTCTTATTTTCTCCAAAATAACTTGCCCCAATTGCTGAGTCATAGTAGTGCTAATACTAATACTAATGCAATCTATGACTCTTTCAAGAAAGAGTCACTCTATGGACATGATATGGTTTCTTAGTGATTCATAATTAATATTAATGGAAGTTTCATCTTTTATTTTAATCTACTTATATCTGCATTATTAATTTTGTTACATTCTGTCTTTGACTTTTGCTAGCTTTTGTATAAATGTGTGAAGTGTGACATTTTTTAATTTTTTCAACTTCTAAAGTGTTCTAGGTATATGTTTTAAGGATATGAAATTAACTTTTTTTTTGAGGTTGTGTGTGTGTGTGTAATATTGGAAAGATGTGAAAATGTGTGAAAGGGAATCTTGATTGAAACCATTACTATGTGATAGCCCAGCCAGTTGCTATTGAGTTAATTATTATGCTATGAAATTGTCTCAAAAGTAATCAAATTAATTTATCACGTCAAATTATTATAAAACAATGTTTTTATTTGGACCACGTTGTCCTCTCACTATCACAAAAGATTGTGTGGCATATGAATTTATATTTTGTTTTGATTATGTGCACCAAATACACGGTGCATTTCGTAGTGTATTTTAGAATAAATAATTTATTATATTAAAATATATAATTTATAAATTGTATTGAAATGTGCAATTTATTTAAACTAAACTATGCAACGTGTTTCACATATTAAATAGTTGCACGGTTCAATTCAATGTAAACAAGTTGTATATCTCTATGCAACAAGATACATATTTTAAAATACATTATAGAGTGTACGATGCAACTGGTACGTGCATACAGGGATTTAAATCGATTTGGTCCCATAACTTTGGACCTTCATTGAAATGGTCCCGTATTTATAACATGTTTCAATTTAGTCCCGTATGTTTTCAATTTGTGCCAATTTAGTCCCAAGGCGCCGGAGACCGGTCAAATTGGCCAAAACGACGTCGTTTTTTGGGGCGTGTATCACACGCGCCCCTAATTTCTTGCCTGAAATGCTGAGTTGCATCGAATTGGACACGCGGCACGACACATGTGTATTTACCCTATTAAAAAAAATGAAAAACGAAAAATAAAATGACACATCATTTTTTTACAAATAAAATTAAATCAAAACTAAATTAAAATAAAACAAAAACCTAATCAAATTCACCAAAAAAAAACAAAAAAAAAACCCAATCAATATACCCCCAAATCTCCCAAAATTTCGCGACCCAAATCCCCCAAAATTGAAGAACCCTAATCGAAATCGAAATCGAAATCGCGACCAACCCAAATCATGAAGATGATTGATTCTTGTGGAAGCCAAGGTCCGGTCCATTGCCACTGCAATAGGGATGCCATTGTCGTCACAAGTTGGAAGGAAATGAACGTCGGGCGTCGATTTTTCGGCTGCCAAAAGTATCCCGTAAGTATCTCAAACCCAACATTGAGCTCGTGGTCGATTTTTCGTCTATTGTCATGGTCGATTATTGAGCTCGATATTATCTCAGATTATTGTGCTTGAATGTGGTCGAATTGTTGAAGATTGTGGTCGGTTTTAGGAGAATATGTTGTTTTGTGCTTCAGTAATTTTGGAATTAATCATTTTGTTGATTATTTGTGAATCTTCTATTGAGTAATCTACTAATATGTGGACTAATATGTTGAGGATTGTAATGTGTTAAATCTGCTATTAGTGAATATGATATTGTGGACTAATATGTGGTTAATTTATACTGAAATTTAGAGGCCTGGGTATTGCAAAATTTTCCAATGGATTGACACCCCACTGTGTGAGAGAGCTAGAGAAATTATTCATGGACTGTTGAGGAAGATGAATTATCAGAGAGATGAGCTAGAAAATGCTCAAAAGATTATTGAAAAGCTTGAGGAAATGGTTACTGTTTTGGAACATGTGAATGGGAGATTGCAGAAAGAAAACGAAGGTCTGAAGGTTGACAAAAAAAGTGGAGGGTTGAACATTGTGAAGTTGTGGCTAAAGATCTTTAGTTGTGTTATGTCTCTTTTTTTGCATTGCAAAGGTTGGGTGCTTTCTATTTGGTGAAGGTGTGTGGGAAGAACAATGGAACCATGATGTTGGAGTGAGTGAAGGTGGTATGAGTAGTTATAATCCCTAGTGTAGAACTCATAATGTATGGGAGTAATTATGATCCCTAGTACTTATTCTCTATATTTTGTGTAGATTTTAGTATCATACTTTATGCAAATGTATGAGTATTTTTTGTATCAGATATTAATATCAAATTTGACCAAAATTAATCCAAAAATGTTGTTGTATCCAGATGTTAGTATCGAATTGTAGTTATATTTTGCTTGCAAAAAAAGTATCAAAATAGTATATAAAGGGGCATTTTTTCGCAAAAAAAGCAAAGGTCAAAACAGGGCATTTTATGCAAAAACAGTATCAAAACAAGGCATTTTCTGCAAAAGATTGGTACCAAATCAAGACAAATTATACTTGAATTTGATGAAACACATAACAAGGCAAAAATCAAGACAAATTATAAGAACTCAATGCATTAACTTTCATAATGATTTCATTGATCAAGACTGCACATATGTGCCAAAATAACATTAATGCTCTGTTTCAACTAGGTGGATTGGACGGCACGGCATCAAAAATTTTCTCGCCATCTGAGTTACCATACCGAAATTTTCGATATCAAAAAAATTTCATATCGTTGTCGTCTGCGAAAATTAGGTATACCGCCATTTCTAATTATCTTTGAAATTTTCAGTATCTTCGATATTACATACCGATATCGTCATCGAAATTTCAATATATACCGAAATTTTTTCAAGATATCTGCAGATATATTTTTCCAGATATCTGGAATTTTTTCCGATACCAAAAAATATTTTTGGTATCTTAGTAATATTTCGATATTTTCGGTATACCAAAATTTTCTATTGATGGTCCCGTTTTGAAAACCCATTTGCACGCGTGCGGAAGCAAAAACGTTTCGATTCGGTGCATATAAAAAAAAGGGGTGAAGGTGAGTGATTCATTTTTTTTTTTTTTCTTTTAAGCTCATGTGTGTGTTATGCTTTATAAGCGAATGCATATGACAAGTAATAACATAAAGCAAAAAAGGCACACAAGATTTATAGTGGTTAGGACAACTCGTCCCTACATCCACTCTTCCCTTCGTGGGGCACCAACTTAACCAACTTAACCAACGGGACTTATCACCCTCACTGGGATTGCCCGACCCTCCCTTTCGGGATTGCTAGATGTTTCCGAAGTTCACACTCAAACGGGACTTATCACCCTCATGGGATTGCCGACCCTCCTTTCGGGATTCTTAGATGTTTCTGAAGTTCACACTCAACCTACAAACTTAACCTACCAACTGGTTTGGGTATAAGGTTGTTTGGTTTCCAACTAGGGTGAGATTTTCCCTTACATTTGTTTAGCCTCAATGCTAAGGTTGGGAAAATCTCTCTAAGCTTAGGATATAGCATTTGTGCTTAGATCTAGGGTAGAACACTTTTGAATATATGTGTGTATTTCTTGCTCTGTGTTCTTGAATGGAGTTGCTTGAATATTTGGCTTTTAATTTCACTTTGCAGAACCTCCATTGTCTTCTTTTGAAGATAGTGCAATGTATTTATAGTGTGGATTTGAATATTACCGTTGGAGAGTAATATTCAAATCCATACTAATAATCTTCCAGCTTTTCTTTGTCCTTTTGCCTTTGTTGTTTTGCGACTTTATGACACATCCATATATGTTGTTATCTTCTTATTGATCAGCTGCTTTTGTGTGTCTAACGGATCGATCATTTCGGATTCTTGTTCATCGCTTCGATTCGTCGCTTTGATGCGGTCATTTGAAATCGATCGTAGATTTACGGTGTCTCTTTGAAATCAACTATTAATCGATCTTTGAAATCCTTTGTTCATCGATTCTTGAAATCCTTGTTCATCGATTTGCAATTCTTGTTCGCCAGGCTGATTTTTCTTGTTCATCGATGCGATTTTCACGGCGATTTTTTCTTTATTCATCGGTCGATTTACAGTGCTTTGATCGTCGGCTCTTTGATCGGTCAGTCTATCTGGAATTGCGTAAAGGCAAAGCTGCATCGACTTTCGATGTCGGTTCTTCTGATAAGCACTCTGATGTCGATTCTTCTGATGTCGGTACTTCTGATGGCCCCTTTCTGATAAATGGCTGCATCGGAAAAGCGCGCTGCGGTCGGTTTACACTTAGCGCCCGGTTAGCTCGGAACTCATCCTTCTCATCGATCTTGATCGGCCTCGTCGCGACCTCGTCGATCTCGATCATCTTAAATACGATTTCATGAGTTCCCGCCAGCTTGTTCTTAGATTTCCCCTCGACTTGTTATCGTAAATTAGCTTCAAAAAACACAAGTTGATAATGTTTTGGCATAATTAATCAAAACTAAAATATCCCAACAATTTCCCCTTTTTTTTTGATAATGACGCCAAAACATTAAAATATATGCACTTTTACGAGATCGGGTTTTTGATTTAAAAGATCGATTCGGTGGTCACTTTGAAAAGTTGTGAACGTTTGAACTCCGCTCGATACCAATTGATGGTATCGGTTAAATCCACATTGAAAAAAGCGGTGACCTTTGAACAACCCGCTCGATACCAATTGATGGTCCCGCTTTTGAAAACCCATTTTGCGTCTGCGGAAGCAAAACGTTTCGATTCGGTGCATATAAAAAAGGGTGAAGGGCAGAGTGATTCATTTTCTTTTTTTTTTCTTTTAAGCTCATGTGTGTGTTATGCTTTATAAGCGAATGCATATGACAAGTAATAACATAAAGCGGTAAAGGCACACAAGATTTATAGTGGTTGGGACAACTCGCCCCTACATCCACTCTTCCCTTCATGGGGCACCAACTTAACCAACTTAACCAACGGGACTTATCACCCTCACGGGATTGCCGACCCTCCCTTTCGGGATTGCTAGATGTTTGGGGAGTTCACACTCAAAGCGGGACTTATCACCCTCACGGGATTGCCGACCCTCCCTTTCGGGATTGCTAGATGTTATCGAAGTTCACACTCAACCTACAAACTTAACCTACCAATTTGGTTTGGGTATAAGGTTGTTTGGTTTCCATTCTAGGGTGAGATTTTCCCCTTACATTTGTTTAGCCTCAATGCTAAGGTTGGGAAAATCTCTCTAAGCTTAGGATATAGCATTTGTGCTTAGATCTAGGGTAGAACACTTTTGAATATATGTGTGTATTTCTTTGCTCTGTGTTCTTGAATGGAGTTGCTTGAATATTTGGCTTTTAATTTCACTTTGCGGAACCTCCATTTGTCTTCTTTTGAAGATAGTGCAATGTATTTATAGTGTGGATTTGAATATTACCGTTGGAGAGTAATATTCAAATCCATACTAATAATCTTCGGCTTTTCTTTGTCCTTTTTTGCCTTTGTTGTTTGCGGCTTTATGACACATCCATATATATTTGTTATCTTCTTATTGATCATTTTGCTTTTGTGTGTCTAACGGATCCGATCATTTCGCGGGATTCTTGTTCATCGCTTCGATTCGGGTGGCGCGATGCCGTCCAATAAATCGACCTGTAGATTTACGGTGTCTTTGAAATCACTATTCATCGATCTTTGAAATCACTTTGTTCATCGATTGCGAAATCACCATTCATCGATTTGCGAATTATCATTCGCCAGGCCCGATTTTTCTTGTTCATCGGTCGATTTCACGAACTGATTTTTCGTTTCATCGGTCGATTTACTGGTCGCTTTGATCGTCGGCTCACCTGATCGATCAGATCAGACCGGATCTGGTACGCATGAACCGACGAAATCAGAAAACTGCTTCTGATGTCGGTTTCTTGAATAAGCGCTACGGATGATCGATTCTTCTGATGTCCGGTTCTTCTGAATCAAGCTGCTTCTGAAAAAAGCGCATCGTAAAACCGCTGCGGTGTCGGTTTCAGACGCCCGATTAGCTCGGAACTCATCCTTCTCATCCGATCTTGATCGGCCTTCGTCTGCTGACCTCGTCGATCTCGATCATCTTAAATCGATTTCATGAAGTTTCCCCTCAACTTGTTCTTCCGTTCCCCCTCAACTTGTTATCGTAAATTAGCTTCAAAAAACACAAGTTGATAATGTTTTCGCATAATTAATCAAAACTAAAATATCCCAACAATTTCCCTTTTTTTTGATAATGACCTGAAAACATTAAAATATATGCACTTTTACGGAGATCGGGTTTTTGATTTAAAAGATCGATTCGGTGGTCACTTTGAAAAGTTGTGAGCGTTTGAACTCCCCGCTCTCGATACCAATTGATGGTATCGGTTCGAAATCCACATTGAAAAAACGGTGACCTTTGAACAACCCGCCTCGATACCAATTGATGGTCCCGTTTTTGAAAACCCATTTGCGTGCGGAAGAAAAACGTTTTGATTGATTGCATATAAAAAAAAGGTGGGGGCAGAGTGATTGATTTTTTTTTTTTTTTTCTTTTAAGCTCATGTGTGTGTTATGCTTTATAAGCGAATGCATATGACAAGTAATAACATAAATGAAAAAAAGGCACACAAGATTTATAGTGGTTCGGACAACTTCGTCCTACATCCACTCTTCCCTTCCGGGGCACCAACTTAACCAACTTAACCAAGCGGGACTTATCACCCTCACGGGATTGCCGACCCTCCCTTTCGGGATTGCTAGATGTTTACCGAGTTCACACTCAAGCGGGACTTATCACCCTCACGGGATTGCCGACCCTCCCTTTCGGGATTGCTAGATGTTTACCGAGTTCACACTCAACCTACAAACTTAACCTACCAACCTGGGTTTGGGTATAAGGTTGTTTGGTTTCAACTAGGGTGAGATTTTCCCTTACATTTGTTTAGCCTCAATGCTAAGGTTGGGGAAAATCTCTCTAAGCTTAGGATATAGCATTTGTGCTTAGATCTAGGGTAGAACACTTTTGAATATATGTGTGTATTTTTCTTGCTCTGTGTTCTTGAATGGAGTTGCTTGAATATTTGGCTTTTAATTTCACTTTGCGAACCTCCATTGTCTTCTTTTTGAAGATAGTGCAATGTATTTATAGTGTGGATTTGAATATTACCGGTTGGAGAGTAATATTCAAATCCATACTAATAATCTTCCACTTTTCTTTGTCCTTTTCAGACCTTTGTTGTTTTGCGCTTTATGACACATCCATATATGTTGTTATCTTCTTATTGATCACCTTTTGTGTGTCTAACGGATCGATCATTTCATGGGATTCTTGTTCATCGCTTCGATTCGGGTGCTTTGATGCGGTCATTGAAATCGATCTGTAGATTTACGGTGTCTTTGAAATCACTATTCATCGATCTTTGAAATCTTTGTTCATCGATTCTTGAAATCTTTGTTCATCGATTAAATTCTTGTTCATCGAGGCATTTTTTCGCATTCATCGATGCGATTTCCGGGCGATTTTTTTGTTCATCGGTCGATTTACATTTACTTTGATCGATCGTCGACTCACTGATCGGATCAGTCTACCTCTAACATCTGGGCTGCGTAAGCAAAGCTAGCATCGGCTTCTTCTGATGTCGATTTCTTCGATAGCGCCTCACGATGATCGATTCTTCTGATGTCGGTACTACGATGCTTCTTCTGATAAAAAATCGCATCGAAAAGCGCTAAAAAATTCGGTTTACACGGCCAGCCCGAGTTTAGCTCGGAACTCATCCTTCTCATCCGATCTTGATCGGCCCTCGTCTGTGACCTCGTCGATCTCGATCATCTTAAATGCGATTTCATGAGTTCCCCTCAACTTGTTCTTGGTTCCCCCTCAACTTGTTATCTGTAAATTAGCTTCAAAAAACACAAGTTGATAATGTTTTGGCATAATTAATCAAAACTAAAATATCCCAACATCTATATTTTCATACCGTTATCGTACCGAAAATTTTGGTATACCAAAAATTTCGATAAATTCGATATTTTTCTGTACGATAAGTGCGATATACCGGTATTTTCGGTATTTTCTCCAGCCCTAGTTTCAACATACCAAAATAGGATAGTAAGGATGATGAGCTGAATACATTGTGCTCACAAAAAAGATGGACATAAGCATAAAAAACTAAAGCAGAGTCTGATGATGAGCTAAATATGACATTGTGCTCACAAAAACGCAAAAAGTTCCATCACAAACTTGATCAATTGAAATCACAAAAAGCCCAAAAAGTAAACCATCAAAAGAAAGCTAAACTTTCTTCTTTCCTTTCTTGCCACTGTTGTCATTACTACTCCCCTGACTAGACAAATCCATAAACTTCTTCCCACCTTCATCCACAATTATCTTCTTCAAAGTAGATGAGCTCAAAGTCTGCAAGCATCTATTGGTAAAATGGGAATCTGAATAGGGTGGAGGTACGCAAAATTGAACCGTTGGATGCAGTGGTGGAGGTTGATTGGGTGAAGGCCCTTGCATTCCCATTTGCCCCATCTGTCCAACTTGTCTCATTTGCAATTGTTCATGGGGTGTAGGCCCTTGCAAAGTATGAGGTTTGGAAGGTGCATACCAAAGATTGGATACTTGTATGCCTCATTGTACTTCTCCACAGTGTAGTAGTTATGAACAAAGTCTTCAGGTTCAAGATTTTCACCAAGTATTGCACATATGACATGTGTGCAAGGAATCCCACTTAGCTGCCATGCATTGCAAGTACATGTCCACTTCTCCAAGGCTACTGTGTACTGTCCCCCATATATATGTCTCACTTGGTAATAAATATTAATGCTCTTAATGCAAATACAATCAGCCACTTTTGCTCCATTCCTGTCCAATATCACATTAATTCTAGGACACACTCTTCTTTTCCACTTCTTAGCCCTGTCTCTATTTTTTTGAAGCCTCTGCACTAAATGCTCCCTAATCCATTCAAGCATTCTTATTATGGCCTTGTTTCTAGCAGGCAGGATATTGGAGTTGAAAGACTCACAAACATTGTTCAACAACATGTCACACTTGCTTTTGTCACTGAAGTATGCCTTGGACCACTCAGTTGGAGGCTTGTTGTGAAACCATTCCCAAGCTCCCTCACTTAACTCCCTGAGCTCATTCATACTCTCCCTGAACTCACCTTGTGTAGTGCTACAAGCAGCTTTCCACATTTTATCCTTGAATGATTGCCCCCTAAACCCGACATTTTTCAAATTGTTATGCATATGCCTAACACAAAATCTATGATCTGCACCAGGGAAAACTGTCTGAAAGGCCAGAATTAATCCCTTCTGTTTATCAGACATGAAGGTGAACTTGTCTGCTTCAATTGACAGGTCTCTCTTAAGAATGGTTAGAAACCATTCCCAAATCTCCCCAGTCTCCTTGTCAACTACAACATAAGCCACAGGGAACAGGTTGTTGTTCCCATCAACACCCACAGCAGTCAGTAGATTACCCCCATGTTTCCCCTTTAACCAACACCCATCTACCCCTAAAATTGGTCTGCAGCCTTCCAGAAAACCCTTCTTTAAGGCATTCCAACAAATATACATTCTGCTAAACCTAGTAACCCCATTATCAACTTCTGTGGCAAGGATAATAGTAGAACCAGGGTTAGTTTTCCTAAGCTCTTCAGTGTATGACCATAAGTTAGAGTATTGAGCATCACTGTCACCCTCTATCTTTTGCACAGCCTTTATCTTGGCCTTATACACCTGGCTTCTACTTACATTACACCTGATATCATGAGAGGCATCAAGCAAAAACCCAGACATGGACCTTGCCTTATCAGAATAGAACCTCTGTATAAACTTCTCACTCAGCCATGTAGAAGTCACATTCTTCACCTTTTGAGTAGGGGCACACTTATGCTTATCAACCATTGTTCTGATTTGATAGGATTGCTCATCTGCCATCTTCAAGCAATGAATGTGCCACTGACATTTGGGAGAAACACATTTGGCATAAATTCTTCTACTATCATTCTTGGTGAATCGGATGTTTCTTCTAGCAATGATAGCATGAGATTGGACTGCAAACTTGAACTCCTTTTTTGTTCCATACACTTATCCTATCACAAATGTAGGGTTGAAAGAGGTTTCTGGGTTATACATGGGGTAACTCTATTCCTCATTATCCTCATCAGATCCTCTAGTCTCATCAAAGTCACAATGATTATCCACATCATCTTCTTCACCATCACTGGAGTCAGTTGAGTCTGACCCCTGATTCACTGGTTCACTGGACTGGCCCACCACCGTATATGCTTCATGGATTGGTTCACTAGACACACCTCCCACAGAAATAGGAACAAATTTGGTGCTATTAATCAGATTGGATGGATCAAGTGCTTCCACATTCTCCTCAACATGTTTGTCCACATGTTTCTCATATAATCTATCATCATCACTAAGATATTCATTCCCTATCACAAAATCAGGATCCTCAAATGATTCATAACCCAGATCATCTTTACTACAATCAGAATCTATTTCACCATTGCTTTCTACTTCTATATGCTCAACATATATGTGAAACTGTCTGTAGGTCAGATACCTATATGCCCAACTTGTAATATCACCATCATCAATTATCAACTTAAAATTATTGTCATTCAGCCTCAAATAGAACCTTCTACCCTCACTTTAAAACATTAGCCATCTTACATTATTCACCTAATTCACTCATACTCAGACTATCAGCCTCAACCCAATCAAACACAAGAGACTCACCCCCAACATACTCATGGAAGGGCACATTATTGAGGTTTCCAGCCTTGAATTCGCCCCCAAAATATAAGGTCAAAGTGAGGTATTTGGTGTTTTTGGACTAAAAAAAAATTACAAAAAGCAAAACACAATAACATTTTTTTAACAATAAACATGAAGTATGACTAATACGTCCAAAAAAGTATACTATATTGCAAAATATGGACCACTATTGTTTCTTATCTCAAGACAATAACTATCTGCTTTTCACATCTCAAAACAGGGGCCACACGTATTAAATATACCCACCAACAACAAAATATGTTCTCTTTACTCATCTCAAAACAGGAAACAGAAACACACCCACAAACTAAGCCTACCACAAGCATTAAAATACAAAGCCAAGCATCCGGGAACAGAAACACACCCACCAACTAAGCCTACCACAAGCATTAAAATACACATACCCAAGTTATAGTTTCCAAACAAAAACCCAACACAAATAAACACAAACCCGAAACCCGAATTTTTTACGAATCTAAAACGAAACTTACCATAATCTGGGTGTGGCCACTTCATCGCCCCTTTGCGACGCACATACACCATGGTCGCGCGTCCACGGTGTAGGGTTTGATTTTGGAACGGCCGATAGTGTGGAGGACTAGGGTTCTTCAATTTGGGGGTGTGTTCTCGATCGATCGCTTCTGATGGATTGGGTTTTTTCAATTTGGGGGTATATTGATTTAATTCGTCTCTTACGAATTCAATTTGGGGGTATATTGATTGGGTTTTTTTTGGTTTTATTTTGGTGAATTCGATTAGGTTTTTGTTTTATTTTAGTGGATTGGGTTTTTGTTTTATTTTAATTTAGTTTTGATTTAATTTTATTTGTAAAAAAATGATGTGTCATTTTATTTTTTGTTTTTCATTTTTTTTAATAGGGTAAATACACATGTGTCGTGCCACGTGTCCAATTCGATGCAACTCAGCATTTCAGGCAAGAAATTAGGGGCGCGTGTGATACACGCCCCAAAAAACGACATCGTTTTGGCCAGTTTGACCGATCTCCGGCGCCTTGGGACTAAATTGGCACAAATTGAAAACATACGGGACTAAATTGAAACATGTGATAAATACGGGACCATTTCAATAAATGTCCAAAGTTATGGGACCAAATCGATATAAATCCCGTGCATACAAGACTTAGCCTCATATTAATTATCAATTTTAAAAATCTCTTTCATTTTACCCAAACGTTGTCGGCCTTCATTTGTTAATACACTTTTATCATGAGTCAAATGATAAGTATATATAAAAATGGTCTATACATATAATCCGATAAATGTTTTTATATTCCTCTTAAGCCTAAAAAGTGGAAATTAAAGTCGCTCTTTTTTGGTTCAACTGTGGATCCAAATGCCCTAGTTAGCATTCCAATACAATTACAAAGACACATTTCTTTGAATAAAATGTAAGGAGAAAAATTGATGAAGATATAATTACTAATTAATTATATGGAGTATGGTTAAAGAAAACAAGGGTATGATAAAAGTCAACCCTAGCATGTGGAACTAATTAGTAAACAGAAGAGGGTTTTCCTCATTGAACAAATATTGAAGGGGCAGTGCCCTTAATTTAATTTCAAATAGCAGACATAAATTCTGCTCCAATTAATTAAACAATTAGCATTAATAAGTATGAACAAAATCTGTCCAAAAAAAAAAAACCCTTCCCTAGCTAGCTTAGCTACACGATCTTCCTATTTTATTATTATTGATTGCTAATTAATTTAATATCACATCGTTCACATTATATATCTTTTTAGGTAAAATATAGCTTGAACACACTAGAATCTGTGAAATTAGTTAAAGAGTGTGACTTATATTATTAAAGGGTACTAATTGTGATAACTCAAGTGTGTGAATTTTTATTATAAAGTGCATTACTCATAATACTGAAATATGTGACTTATATTATATCATGAGTATTAGTAGTGTTAATTGAAGAGTGTGTCTTATATTATAAAAATGTATTAATTGTGATAATTGAGGGGTGATGCGTGTAAAAAGGGAAATTCTAAAAAAATATGAATATACGTATATGTATCAAATCTTTGATTTAATCATGTATATGTTCATAATATATAATTGTATCAAGTTTTTTTTTTTGAGCGCAATATTATAATTGTATCAAGTTAAAAGAGATTCCATCTACACCCCGAAATATATAGAACATTAATTATTTTTTATTGATGGAAATATGTCAACTTCAGTTACTTATAACCGGAAGAAAATTCTATTAAGAAAATACGCCATTAATTTAATATTACCAACAACAACGTATACGTTGTCGGTAAAATAAATTTATTGATAAAAAACTTTGTTGGCAATATAAGAATTTTCTTTAATGAAATTTAATTTTACAAAATACCGTAATTCCAATGGTAAAAATGAAGTTCAATTTCAAATTTTCAGAACAATTAGTACTCATTCTTTAATTTTGGAGTAAATTTACGGTGAAATTTGTTTATAATATGTAATTCATATCATTATACTTATAAATTAATATTTTTTTACTAATAAGGTGATATTATTTGAGAAGGTTTTCTGCCAAGTCGAGTTTCTGTGAACTCTGTTTTTCAACTATCACCTTTTAGCATATGAAGTATTGTCATTTTAAAAATGTTTAATTCTATATGTTTTTTTAATAATCATTAAATACAGTAGTAAATAGTGATACTTCATGTACTAAACAATGACTCCTATTCCGGCAGTCAAAACTAAACTTTAAATAATTTTTAATTTATAAGTAATAGTACAGTTTAATATTTGCACTTTTAGCTAGGAATGATATAATAATTAATTGTAATACTCTCAAGTTTGATAATATCTAAATTACTTTTACACTTTAAACACTTTAATTTAGACATTTCTCATAACTCATAAGTTCTACTATATATCTTCCCACATTTAAACACTTCTACAAATTTTTAAAGCAATTTTTGTGTAGTTGTATCAGTGTATATACTATATACGTGATAACAAGTCTTTGTAAATAGCTACGTTCACGTGGGGTGAAGTGGTCAGTTCATGGACTTGAACCCAAATATCAACTTTTTTTACAATATACACTATGCTTTAATTAATCAAATACAAATTCATTCCCTCTTCCAATTACACGTCCAATCAGCTGCAAATTGTTGGAAAACAACATGATCAAAATAAATTAAAGAATTTTTATATATATTTTTTTGGCTTTGTTGTATTGATAGGGATGACAACTGGACTGGATAGTTCGATGATCAAAATAAATGCATCTTGATTTAGATGGGTTTTTGGACTGGATAGTTCAATGAATTCAGCACAGGTAACAAATACACTGTTCAATCATGATGTATTTTAAAAACATGCAATTTGCTATAATGAAAGTTACAATTTATTCACAATGAATCTTGCAATTATTAATATAGAAAAATAGTTGCACGATTCTATGTAAAAAAATTGCATATTTCAGTATAACAAGTTGTATGATTTTAAAATACATTATGAGTGCACAGTATACCTTCATGCACATTAGATGAGACCCACTCATATATATTTAGAGTAACACATTAATGAATCAAGTTCATAGTGCAACATGTAATTTTGATTTAATTTAATTTGTTAAAAACTAATGAAAGACAATTTTTTTTAGAGATTAAATTTTTTGTAGTCCAGTAACTTTGTTTCATTTTGAAATTGATTCAAATGTTTTGACTTTTTAATTTTGGTCATGTAAGTTATAATTTTTTTAAAAAAATTGATTATTAATTAACCTGCTATAGCAGGTCACCAAACAAGTAACCGACATAGATGTAATTATTTTGGCTGTTTCTTTAATTTTCAAATGCTACATAGCTTTTTTTAATCCTAATAATTTTGAGACTAGATTTTTCTGTGTATTTTGGTTTATTTTTTAATTTTTCAGTCAGTTTAGACCCGGTAAATCGATCCGATTTACTTTGTCTTTTAATACACAATTTTTTTTAACCCGACCCAAAATTTGATTAAATTTATTCGGATTAAAAAAGTTCAAGTGACGTTTCGAAATTAAAGGAAAAAATAAAATAATTACACATGTGGAGGTTACCTGCTTGGTAACCTGCTGCAGTAAGTTAAATGATCAATTTCAAAATTTTTGGAAACTTTCAAGACCAAAATAAAAAAGTCAAAACGATCGAGATCAATTTCAAAGCGATGCAAAGTTATTGAACTACAAAAAACTTAATCCATTCTTTTTAATTATGCGGATTCTATTTTTATATAAAAAATGAATAGACTCGTGTGAAGTCAGTTCACGTGAACCCTCTTTTAGAATGTTACTGTTATCTATGCATATATTCATACAATCTGTCACTGTATAAAAATAACTTGAATTTTAAACAGTAAGATATCGTATGCACAATAATGATTCTTAAAAAAAATCATGTGAACACAGGTTTACAAATTTTTTTACCATAAAAAATAGACTAAAAAAATATTAATTTGTATAATAAAAATTTAGTTTATGTGATGAAATTATATTAGTTTATGTATAAAAAAATATTAAAATTATTCAAATATAAACTAATATTCAACCAAATGAATCAATTTTTTTCTTTATATGAATTAATAAGTTTTCATAATATTATTTTTATTACACATATATTTTAGATTTTGTAATGTTATTTTTGTTGCAAATTTTTGGCATGTTTTTGTTGGTGGCAATCAAAGCTTGTCATCTCTGCCATTGGACGCCATAAACTTACACGTGTTTAACATTCACAATCCGAAACTTTTCAATTCGACATACAATTTTTTTCAACTTATAAAAAAACAATCTTTAACTCAGGGATGGCGGGGGCGGTTGCCCAGCTTTGAGATTAATTTTTTTTTTGTATTATATCTGTCAAAAATTTTATATTTATATTTTAAAATTATTAAATTTTGTTATTTAACTATTTTTTATATTTTAAAATTTCACCGTTCTTACCTAATGAAAAATTTTGCCGCCTGACAAAATCCTGAATCCGTTCCTACTCCAAACCATTGAAAGAGAAGCAAATTCAACCGTACAAATCAAAATTGAAAAATGACATTGCAGAAGACAAACTTTAAAAATTCAAAAACAAACTTAAAAAAATCAATATTGCAGAAATCATAAGATGGAGAGATGAGAGACTTCGTGTTCCCTCACTTGAGAAAGTGTTAGAATAAAGTTAAAAAGAAAATGAATGTCAGATTAAAAATATGTGAAACAAATTAGAAAAAAAAAAAGTGTACGTTTGGAGTTAGTTGCGTGCATCAAATTGCAAAATTAAAAAATTTGTGTATCCAATTGCAAATCTTAAAACGTGGTTGATTTACGTGACAGATAGGACATGTCGAAAATTAATAGCGTAGGTTGAATTGCAAAATTAAAAAAGCTTTGTATCGAAATACAAACTTTATAAATATCTATAACTATATAATATACCTACGGATTTTCATATTAGTTTTTCCGCTCTTTTTCCTAGGCCGTTGGATAATCATCAATCGATCTCGGCCCTTCATTATTTCCCCCAATTTAATCATAGTAGTTTTGTCAATTAAATTAATGATATTAAATTCGTCTTTATTACTTGCTTATTCCGAGGGCAAATTTTTTGTTCTCCCACCTATTTAAAGAGATGTTTAACACTCCAACTTTTTCAATCTCATTTGTAGTAGTTCATTTTATTTTTTGTGTATTAAGAATTAGATTGTTTTACTCTTTTTTTAGGACAATTCTTTGTGAATTAGATGTAATGTTAGGAATTTTATCAATTTGGTTTGTCCATCAAACACTATGTTTCAGAAATCTCCTCGACGGAACGAAGAATCTAAAATTCATGGAAGATAAATCAGGATAACAAATAATTTTTTTGGTGATTATCTTTATAATGTTTTGAATTTCTTGATTTTCTGGTCGTATAGGCGTTAAATTTTGCATTCACTCTTTAGATTTTCTGGTAGCATCGACATTTAGTCTTGCATTCACTGGAGCTCTATTCGATGTCGCCTTTATTCAAGAAGTAGTCAATTCTTTTCAGTTTTTTTGGATATGATATTTTAGAGTTCTATCTACTATTGTGCAAGAGGATGATAATTGCTTGTGCCATATATATAATATAATAATATTAAACTTTGTCCCTACAACTCTCAATTATATATATGATGGTACTTATATTATTTTTCTGCCGATCATTTGTAAGGAATATAGTATTGAGCCTACTAAAATGAAACATCATTGGAATTATCTATATTTTATTCGCTTTGTAATTGAAAGTAGTCAAGAACAATGTAAACTTTCCACAATATTTTCATCATTTTCTTTAATGGATCATGGGATACTAAATTATTTAAGAATTTATAAATGTAATATTTACCTTTCAGAAGCAACTCATTATGCAATGTATTATTTTATGAAAATTGTATGTAGAATAATTCTTAAGAAGTTCTTGATGATTATTGGTTGACTTCAATCAAGCAATTAATTTTGTTTGTGTATATGGTAAATCTTATAATATTAAAGTAGTTAAGTTTTTTTAAATTTTATATATTGTTCAAACTTATAGTATTATTTATGTGATTAAACAATGTTAGAATTGTCATAGTTTAGATTGAATTGTTTTATTCTTTTAAACTTATAATATTAAATCTTATAATTATTTTTATTAAAAAAAGATATGTTCGATTGTTGACTTTTCAGTGATTTAAAATAATATGTTATATTATAAGAATAACTATTCTGAGATTAATTATATGAAAGTCTAGGCTAATTTATTATAAATTCCATTATTTATGCCAAAATTGTAGTTAATACAAAAATTGTAGTTATTATAATATATTGCATATGATTTTCAACTTCTCCTTCATTTAATTGCTTGATTAAAAGATGTCTTAATACTAATTTATATCAATTTTAAAGCACTAATTGTTTATATAAATAATTTTAAATTACTACATTGTCTATATTATATGTTTGAGTTTTTAATTCTCTATCTTTTATGTTCATTTGTACTTTAAGAATTATTCAGTACATACGTAAAAGTTATTGGTAATTCTTTTTTTCTTTTTTAAAAGCATATGAAATTATTATCATTTATTTGTCAATCCAAAGTAATTACTTCTCATTTAATGTATGATTTCATATTAATATGAATTGTTGTTTTAAAAATTGCTCTCAGTATAATACGAAATGTGTATGTAGTGATTGAATAAATTGTTACAAATATGGTGCACATTCTTAATCATATATATATATATATTATTTATTCATTGTGCTTAATCATAGTAAAAGGTAATTAATAATTAAAAATAATTTTGATGCTACTTTTTTAATCGTGTACATTCTTAAGCGTGTAATTTTTTTTTTTTTTGTGCTACTTAAAATGTGTATTTAAAAATATTTAATTTAGGGATTTATATATTTTTGATTTGACAGACATTACCGAGTTAGTCAAAGTGGGTGCAATGACATTCTTTATCATTCGATTTCTTACATTGTCCAAGAATACCTATATTGACTTGCCTTCTAAATTGTTAAGTTTGTGTGATGATGATCCACACAATAATTGGATGATTCTTTAGAGATTTCGGAAAATGCATGGGGAGAAATGTATCACTAGCAGAATTTGACGAGAGTATATCCATTGTTGAAGAACTCAAGATTTTGGAAGTCAAATCCTTATCTATATGAAAAATATTTCCACACAAAATTTTCACACAATATACGGACTCTTTTTAAGAATAGAATTGTATTTTTTGCAAAATATATGAGAATATCTATCTATAAATATTTAATATATCTACGGATTACTTTTTTCGTTTTCCCGCATTTTTTATTTCATCTGTTGATCTTTATTTTTTTGACTAACCTTTGCCCTGCATTTATTACATATTTGTGATCAATTAATTAATTAATTATTTTTACACATAAAATTAATTTTACCATGAATTATTATTTAATGAATCTGGATTGTCAATCTGTGACTACAATCTTGAATATGAGAAACCACTCAAACGTGAAGTCTCAAAATCAATAGCCCTTAAAGACCATGTAATATGTCATAAACCATATAAATTTTAATTCAATAAAATCATCCTATGAAAGCATATCATTTAAACACCATGTAGTATGCCATAAATCACATAAACTTTAATTCTACATATTAAATATTAGAAAAAAGGTTTATTTTTTAATTTCTAGCCACTAATTACTCCTAAATGATGGTCAATGAGACAAAATTTTATGAGGTAAATTTGTCTTAATACTTTCTCTACACCAATCTAAGAGAAGTACACACATTTATATAAATTGTTCAAATCCAACATAAGTATATGCTTTGACTTTTATATTTAATATTAATGCATTTCCTTCTACCACGACCTTCAATGTTTAGTGATATAAACTGCACACCAGATTAGCCGCGTAATTCAAGGATGCATTTGTTATTTAAGTCGTCTATTTATTTAGTGATATAATATGTACAATAGCTTAGTGATATAATCCACAATCTCTACTTTTCCTCGCTCGCCTGTCGCTCGGGCTAAGTGTTCCAAGTTTGTCAACTGTCTCACTTTTGTAATTTTGCTGATGATCTTGAATTATCTCTTCATGTAATTTTTTCTCTATTTGATTATGATATTTCCAGTTTATTGGTTTATATTCATTTGTTGTTTCCGTCGAATTTGGGATTAAAGTTCTGTCGAGTTTAGATTTTTCTGGGCAAACTTTTATAATTCATCTAGATTCTATTGTGTTGGCGTTCTTCCCGATTTTGCTTAAGAGCGTTTGAAGATCTTTTTACAGTTTCAGACATTAGTCACCAAATCTTTTGGAAGCATTGGCGTGGTTATTCTATTTATTTGGGTCAAGTTTGCTTGGGCAGCTATTTCACAAGGCCATATTTTAATATACCTTAGTTTTTCAGCCCACTTCTTTTGGTTTAAGCTTAAATTTGAGATTTGTGATAGACGTTAAATGTAATTGAAAAATTGTATAACAATTTAGTAATGTGAAACTGATAATTGTAATTTGTCGTATTTGTCGTAGAATATCTTGGAGTGTAATGCGTAATTTTAGAATACATATTTTAAATTTTTTGGTTAGATAGACTGTTGGGGTTATACGTGAAAGTATGCTTTTACTTTGTATAACCTATGTATTAAACACTTATTACTGAAATAAATTGTTTATCACTGTTGCTTTAAATATGATTGAATGTTATATATATTTATTGCAAACCGTTCATAGCACACGTTACATTGTAGTTAACGTGGTGATACCAGATCACAGAAGATCACGTTAACAGTGCCTTGTAAACGAGTGCGTGTTTCACAACTTAGATAGATCCGAACAATCTATTGGTAGAAGTTGATGTGTAAGGCTCAGATTGACTTGTCTTGACCAAGAGATTACACTAGTGCATTCGATGCGCTGAAGCGGACCTGCAGGGAGGATAAACTCATTCGCACTGACTTAAGGGATGAAGAGTTAGACCTCAGTGGTTGTTGATTTCTTAATCTCTGTCACTTAATAAGGACTGTGTGTGATTAGTAGTCATTGCTTTGACTTATAAATGGGAAGAGAATCATTGCGATTTCGATACCCTATATCTTGGCAATAATATTAATTGCACGACAGTTGCTAAATTAATACAGAGAATCGTGTGCTTGAAATGTCTTGCTTGATTGGTCCCCTTGGTGGGCCCGGAACCTTTATCATACCAAATCTTGCAAGTGGGATTAATTTTTCGGTATGAATAATAAAGCTGTGCTGTCCTTACTCCAAGGATAAAGATATTAATTAATATAAAGCTTTTCAGTGGCTTAATTAATTAATGGACTAAATAATCTTAAACAAGGGAAATAATAATCGGGAGCCATATTACCGTAATATGGGTTAAGATTGGATAATACAATATTAGTTATATAGTGACATCAATTAATATTAATGGGCTGAATTATATTGTGGCTCAATATTGGAATTCAGAAGTCCATTGGAAGGTCCATCTTAATTCTCCTAAAGGCCCCTCAAGTAGCCCAAATTATAGTCCAATAAATAAAAGGTGCTTAAAATAAAATAAATTATTGTTGCAATATTTCCTCAATAATTTCGAAAATATTAAAGAAAAGAGGGAGAATAATTTTCTTGAAAAGATTTTATGGAAAGGAGATAAAGTATTCTTGGAATAAAAGATTATCCCACAAATTCAAGAAATCTCCCACTTGGCCTGTTTAATGGAAATTTTTGAAAATTTATAGAGTAATAATAGAAAGAAAGATTTTCTTGATTTTCTTGGAAATTTTTTATAAGATATGTATTCTTGGAATGCAAGAATATCTCATAAATTCAAGAAAGATCCAATTTCCGTTCCCCCCTCTATATAAATAAAGGGGATGAAATTTTTCATCCCTAGTGTTTCATGCGTTGGAAATATTAGAAATCCACAAAGGTGGTGCAACAATATTTTTATTTTTCTTTGTTTTATAGATCGTTCATCGGAGAACCTTCCACCGGGGTTATTGGACGAGGACTTGGGAATACTTGAGAAGGACTTTTGGTGGGTATCCAGATACTTGATCCTGTCTGTCTCAGATCGTCTCTCCAACGGGTACGTTTACGTAAACTCCTAGAAATTCTGCATGCTAGGATCTTTTACGTGAAATATTATTTGCATGTTGTTGTTGGATTGATTATTATTTAAATTCACTTAGGTAAATTCATGCTAGTAATAATTGTTAATTTAAATTTGTGTTTATGATGTCATCCCGATAGATCCTGACATATGTTATCCCAACAAAAGGTATCAGAGCCCTGGTTCGGGCTCTGATCTTTTAAACTGTAATTTAAATTGTTGTTCATTAAAATTGAAATTGGATAGTAGAACTGTTAGATCTGTTTTGCAGGTATCCAATTGTCATGGTATTTTAATGTTCTTATTTACATGCAAATAAATTGTGGTTTTTAATTCGATTCGTTCGGATTCGTTTTTGCCTCGTGAGAAAATTCACGAGTAGATTAAAATTTGTTTGATTTGTTCAATGTAATAGAGTAGTCTAGATCTAGGTTTATTTATTTTTTATAAAAAATTGTAACCGGATCGTGAACGAAGACGGAGACGGAGACGGAGACGTACGCGAGCCAAGGCGGAGCACGCGGGCTAGGCCGAAGGCCTAGCGACCGCGCGCATCGCTAGGCGGGACACAGACGGGGCGAGTGGAACGCGCGCACGGTGCTGGGCGGTCAATCGCGATGGCGCCAGCGACGCGGGGCGGTAAAGGCGGGCGCCACACCGCCGTCGGTCGGCCGGTCGAGCCGATGGCGACGATGCCGACGCAAGATCATCGATCAAGCGGGTTGCTCGATGTGGTTGACAACGGGTGCCTATGCCTGGAGCCTCCGGGCGTAGGCGTAGGTACCGGACGTCGTCCTAACCCAAGACGGAAGACAAATTTTAAAGAATTGTTGAGGATTCAGTGGGAGCCTTTCGAGACGAACGATGAAGGCAAAAAGAAGAGACGATTTCTCAAGATCAAGATTTGGAATTTAAACCATGACAGTTGGATATATGTGTCCAACATGATTTATTTAGTTTTGATGCTTGTTTTAAATTCGTGCAATTTTATTTGTTAAATGTGTTTGCATGATTTAGAATTGTCTAAAAGAAAATCTCACTTTCGAAAATTACTAAGTATGTTTTATTGACAAATTTTTTTCCGGATAATAAAATTACATCAAATTGACCTCCATGATTTATTTATTTGTGAATTCTTTTGGAGAAATTTCCCCAACAGAACGGCCAAAAGATGGATTTCACATGAATAAATTCCCAAAAGGATGATTGTAAATTATTATTAGTTTCTGTATTTAATCATGGTTATTACTTAGGTATAAAATTGATATGCATATACTTCCCTGAAGTCCCTGTCAATTTTATATTGGTCAAGTGGAAGCCGACTATTAATTTTAAATTAAAGGTTTGTAACTGTTCTTGTTTGTAACCTGCTTGAATGTGTTTAAATAGACAGTTCACCCAACGTGACCTATTTAAACTATTTTGAGATGTCGGCTGATGCATGTTCATATTATTTTGAGATTTTGATATGAACAATGTGATCGAATTATGTGATAATTTTGTGTTTGCACAATTGTTGTTTATTTCAGTTCAGCATGTCGCAACCTTTTAATCCACTGTTAATATACTTAAAGTGAATAGAATTGTATAGGAAACTATGTTCATTGGAAACAAAAAGTTATAATTGTCTTAACTGCACAAAAACACAAGTGAATTCTTGACACACCAAAACCAGATGAGCCAACTGACGAGTCAAAAATGCGGGACTCATCAAATCACCTTGCGAGAGACACTGTCGCTGAAAATGGTGGATGGCAACCCCGTAAGGGATTAAGTCCTCAAAATAGATGGCCCATCTGAACAAACTTAAGGTTCTGGAGACCCAAATCGATTTGGTACTCCACTCTCTGCCCAAAAATTTTGAGAACTTTGGCCTCGCTAGCTGATTTGTTGCAAGCTTTAGTCACGGCAGAGACGTTGATGGGGCACCAAACTCAAGCTTTGACGGCAAGTGGTCCGTCTTCATCTTCTAGGCCAAGGGAAGGTAAGAAGAAGAAGAGGACCAAAAGTCACAAGCAATAAAACTCAACTGTTGCCAAGGGCAATGGAAAGATGAGGAATGCTGGTGGTGTCAAGGAAAATCCAAAGGGGAAGTGTTTCAACTGCGGTGAAAGAGGACAAAGGAGTTTTCCTATTCCAACCCAAAAGGGCCTGAAAGAAAGGTAATTCTCACGCACTAATTGTTGAAGCTTGTTTAGCGGCGTATACTTCTCATTCATGGGTAGTTGATACGGGATCCAATAATCATGTTTGCTTCACGTGTTCAAACTAACCCTGCAACTTAGTGGAAGTGAGATCCTCATCACACTGGGCGATGCTATGAGAGTAGCAACTGAATCAGTGGGAGACGTGCATCTATCTTTTGAAGACAAGTTAGTTTTGAGAGATGTTCTTTACGTTCCAGTTTTTCATAAAAACCTTGTTTCAGTTTCCAAACTAATGATGGATATTCTGTTCGTTTTTCTAAACAAGTTACTGTTTACCGTAACGATGTGTTTATCTGTCATGGAACTTAACCAAACAATCTCTATACTATTAACTGTGCACACCACTCATAAAATACATCTTATAACACATCGACTGTTTCATGCTATAAGAGAAAACATTCAGAAAACGTGAACGAGACACTTCTATGACATTTAAGACTGGGTCATATTAAATTAAATAGGATCCAAAGGTTGGTGAAAGATGGTTCGTTTTCGGACCTACTGTTAGAACCACTTCCAACCTGCGAATCATGTTTGAAGGGTAAGATGACCAAGAGGGCATTTGGAGCCAAGGGGAATAGAGCCACAAAAGTGTTGCAAATTGTTCACACTGACGTGTGTGGTCCAATGTCAACCAAAGATAGAGGTGGATATGAGTATTTCATGACTTTCATTGATGATTACTCAAGGTTCGGGTACATTTTCCTCATGAAACACAAATCAGAAACCTTTGATAAATTCAAGGAGTTAAAAGCCAAAGTGGAGAATCATAAGGAAAAGAGTATCAAGTTTCTACGATCTGATCGTGGAGGCGAATACCTCAACGATGAGTTTTTGAACTACCTTTCAGACGAGGGCATTGTTTCCCAGTTGACTGCACTCGGAACCCCTCAACAAAACGGGGTTGCAGAATGAAGAAACAGAACACTCTTAGAAATGGTCAGATCCATGATGAGTTATTCAGATCTACCCAAGTCGTTTTGGGGTCATGCCTTGGAAACAGCGACTTACGTTCTAAATATGATGCCATCCAAATCGGTTCCCAAAACCCCTAAAGAGTTGTGGACCGGGCGCAAGCCCAGTCTGAGACATCTCAGGATTTGGGGGTGTCCTGTTGGGGTTATACTGAAAAATATGCTTTTGCTTTGTATAACCAAACTGAATTTCTTATTTATTTTACTGAAATAAATTATTTATCACATGTTGCATTAAATATGAATGAATGTTATATAAATTTATTGCATACTCGTTCGATAAAGTCAGTACGTGTTACGTTGTAGTTAATTTGGTGATACCAGATCACAGAAGATCAAATTAACAGTTCTTCGTGACTAAGTACAAATTCACAACCCAGATGGAAATGAACAACCCATCATGAAAGGTTGAAGTGTAAGGCTCGGATTGACTTGTCTTGACCAAGGGATTACACTAGTGCATCCTGATGCGCTGAAAAGGACCTACAGGAGGATAAATTCTTCGGTACTGAATATACAAGAATTAGACCTCAGTGGTGCATTATTTCTTAATCTCCGTTCCTTAAATAGGATCGTGTGAAATTAATAACTATTGCTTTGATTTATGATGGGAAGAGAATCAATGCGATTCGATACCTTGTATCTTAGGCAATATTATTAATTACACGACGATTGCTAAGATTTAATACGGAGAATCGCGTGCAAGTACGGCTTGTTTGATTTGTCCCCTTGGTGGGCTCAGAATCTTTATCATACCAAATCTTGCAAGTGGAAATTTATTTCCGGTATGGATAATAATGTTGAGCTGTCTTTACTCCAAGGACAAAGATATTAATTAATATAAAGTCTGTTCAGTGGCTTAATTAATTAATGGACTAAGATAATCTTAAACGCGGGAAATAATGATCGGGAGCCATATTATTGTGAAGTCGTAATGTGGGTTAAGATGGATAGTTCAATATTAATTTTATAGTGGAGTAAATTAATATTAATGGGCTTGAATAATATTTTGGCTAAATATTAAAGCTTCATAGCCCATTGGAGGTCCAATCTTAATTCTCCTAAAGTCCCCTCAAGTAGCCCAAACTAAAGTCCAATTAATGAAAAGGAGAAGAAAATATTTTGGCCCAATTCTTCCAATAATTTTTGAAAAAAATAAGATGGGAGAGAGAAAAGTTTTTTTCTTGATTTTCTTGGAAATATCTTGCGGAATAAATATTCTTGAGATACAAGTTTATTCCATAAGTTCAAGAAAGGAAAAAGATCTTATTTCTTCCCTATTTATTTGATATTTTCTAAAATATTAATAATATAAGGAGGTGGGATATTTTGTGGAATATTTTAATTATGGAGAAAAGAATATATTAAGTATATATTCAAGATTTCTTGGAGATCAAGAAAAGATTTTCCCATCTTATTCCTAGGGCTAAATTTTCGACCACCTTATGTATTATAAATAGGGGATGAGTTTTTCACCCCAAGTGCAATTCCATGTGTTGAAAAAATTAGAAATCCACTAAGGTGGTGGCCAAATATTTTATTTTCTCCTTTAATATTAAAATCATTCGTTGATAATCCTCCCACCGGATTAGGTTCGTGGACGTGGGACATACTTGAGAAGGCACTTTGGGTAGATCCATCGTCTCAGCGGTTGTCTCTACAAAAAGGTTAGTATTTACGTAATTCCTAGATTCCGCATGCTTAGGTTTTACGTGAAATACGTGCTCGCATGATATAACTTGCTTGTTAATTATTATGTTGAATTGAATTAGGATTAATTCATGTTAGTAATTAATTGATTAATTTAAATATGTATTTAAATTCAACTCGAATAGATCCGGGCACCCCTAATTTCCCAACATGTCCGGCATACGTGCTAGACAAGGAAGCCGATAAGTTGGATGCACGATCGGAACTAATGTTGTTTATAGGATATCCCATGGGAACGAAAGGGTGCATGTTCTATGGTCCCGAAGATCAAAAGGTGGTAATAAGTACGCACTTTAGATTTTTGGAAGAAGACTTTATGAACAATCGAAAGCCCAAAAGTGAGATTACCTTAAATGAAATAAGAGGGCAAACTTCTATACCAACTGTACATGTTGATATACCAAGCGTCACACCGACATAGTCGGAACCTCGTAGTAGTGGGAGGATTGTCCGACAACCTGAGAAATTCATGAGGATAGGAGAATCTCTGATTTGGTCCCCGGGGATAGTGAATCAGACCCCTGGTCCTACAAGGAGGCGGTCCAAGATAGGATTCAGAATCCTGGCAAACTGCGATGGAAGCCGAGATGGGCTCAATGGATCATAATCAAGTGTGGGATCTAGTTGAAACACCCAGTGGGGTAAAACTCATTGGATGTAAGTGGTCCTACAAGAGGAAAAGAGGACCGAACGGGAAGGTGAAAACCTTCAAAGCTAGGCTTGTGGCAAAGGGATACACTCAGAAAGAGGGTATCGATTATGAAGAAACCTTTTCGTCTGTAGCCATGCTTAAGTCCATCCGTATTCTCTTGGCAATAGCTGCATATCTAGATTTTTAGATATGACAAATGGATGTCAAGACAACTTTCCTTAACGGGAGTCTTGACGAGGAAATCTATATGCAACAGCCCGAAGGTTTCATCGAAAAAGGCCAAGAACACCTTGTGTGCAAGCTGAGGAAGTCCATTTATGGACTTAAGCAAGCATCTCGGGCTTGGAACCAATGTTTTGATCATGCAATAAAATCTTATGGGTTTGATCAAAATGATTTCGAGAGTTGTGTTTATAGAAAGTGTGACAGAACTGCCTTGATATTCCTAGTACTATACGTAGACGATATTCTGCTCATCGGAAACGATGTAAAGGTTTTGTCAGACGTAAGGGTATGACTGTCAAAACAGTATGATATGAAGGACTTAGGGGAAACCAGTCATATTCTTGGGATCAAGATCACTAGAGATCGAAAGAAAAGAATGATCGGCTTATCGCAAGCTTCATACATAGATACCGTTTTGAAGCATTTCAACATGCAAGGTTCCAAGAAGGCTTTTGTACCTTTCAGTCACGGAATCCATCTATCGAAAGACATGTGCCCTAAGACACAAAGAGAGATAGATGACATGAGAGGCACTCCTTATGCGTCGGCAGTAGGAAGTCTCATGTATGTAATGTTGTGTACGAGACCGGATATCTGTTACGCCTTAGGCATGGTAGTGAGATATCAAAGTCATCCAGGAAATCAACATTGGACTGCTGGTAAGAACATTCTGAAGTATCTGAAAAGAACTCGAGATAGAATGATGGTTTATCAGTCAGACAGTTTATTTCCAGTGGGATACACAGACTCGAATTTCCAATCAAACCTAGATTCCAGACTATCTGCCTCAGTTAGTGTGTTTTCATTTGGGAAGTGTAGCCACGAAATGGACGAGTGTGAAGCAGAAATGCATCACTGACTCAACCATTGAAGCTGGGTAAGTAGTTGCTTGTGAAGTAGTGAAGGAACCAGTTTGGCTCTAGATCTTCTTAGTGGACTTGGATAGAGTTCCGAATTTGTCTAGCATTATGTGCTAGAGACAGTTGCAAATTCAAGGGAACCAAGAGTCCACGAGTCAAACAAACACACTGAAGGAAAGAAATCTTAGACGAGAAATCGTTAAGAGATGAGATGTAGAGGTGGCTAAGATTGCATTGGAGGATAACCTAGTTAATCCTTTCACAAAGTGTCTGCCTCTGGAAACATTCAAGAGACATGTGGGAGGAATGGTTGTCAAGTGCGTAGCCAATCTGCTTTGAGTATAAGTGGGAGAGATATTATTAGGTTCGTGTAGGTGGCATTAGATGTCACGTAGAACTACACGAGACGTACTGTGGTATACTTAAAAGCAGACTTTGAGTATAAGTGGGAGATTGCTGGGGTTATACGTGAAAGTATGCTTTTACTTTGTATAACCTATGTATTAAACACTTATTTACTGAAATAAATTGTTTATCACTGTTGCTTTAAATATGATTGAATGTTATATATATATTTATTGCAAACCGTTCATAGCACACGTTACATTGTAGTTAACGTGGTGATACCAGATCACAGAAGATCACGTTAACAATGCCTTGTAAACGAGTTCGTGTTTCACAACTTAGATAGATCCGAACAATCTATTGGTAGAAGTTGATGTGTAAGGCTCAGATTGGCTTGTCTTGACCAAGAGATTACACTAGTGCATTCGATGCACTGAAGCGGACCTGCAGAGAGGATAAACTCATTCGCACTGACTTAAGGGATGAAGAGTTAGACCTCAGTAGTTGTTGATTTCTTAATCTCTGTCACTTAATAAGGACTGTGTGTGATTAGTAGTTATTGCTTTGACTTATAAATGGGAAAAGAATCATTGCGACTTCGATACCCTATATCTTGGGCAATAATATTAATTGCACGACAATTGCTAAATTAATACAGAGAATCGTGTGCTTGCAATGTCTTGCTTGATTGGTCCCCTTGGTGGGCCCGGAACCTTTATCATACCAAATCTTGCAAGTGGGATTAATTTTCCGGTATGGATAATAAAGCTGGATTGTCCTTACTCCAAGGATAAATATATTAATTAATATAAAGCTTTTCAGTGGCTTCATTAATTAATGGACTAAATAATCTTAAACACGAGAAATAATAATCGGGAGTCATATTACCGTAATATGGGTTAAGATTGGATAGTGCAATATTAATTATATAGTGGCATTAATTAATATTAATGGGCTGAATTATATTGTGGCTAAATATTGGAATTCATAAGCCCATTGGAAGGTTCATCTTAATTCTCCTAAAGGCCCCTCAAGTAGCCCAAATTATAGTCCAATAAATAAAAGATGCTTAAAATAAAATAAATTATTGTTGCAATATTTCCTCAATAATTTCGAAAATATTAAAGAAAAGAGGGAGAAGAATTTTCTTGATAAGATTTTATGGAAATGAGATAAAGTATTCTTGGAATACAAGATTATCTCATAAATTCAAGAAATCTCCCACTTGGCCTCTTTAATGGAAATTTTCGAAAATTTATAGAGTAATAATAGGAAGAAAGATTTTCTAGGAAAAAAATTATAAGATATTTATTCTTGGAATGCAAGAATATCTCATAAATTTAAGAAAGATTCAATCTTGAGGATCTCCTATTATTTTTCGAAAATCAAGGCTAAATAAGGGTGTGAGATTTTTGTGGAAAAATACACATGGAAAGAAGAATATATGGAATATATTCAAGATTTCTTGGAGATCAAGAAAAGATCTTTCCTAACCTCAATTAAGCTTGAAATTTTCGTTCCCCCCCTCTATATAAATAAAGGGGATTAATTTTTTCATCCCTAGTGTTTCACGCGTTGGAAATATTAGAAATCCACAAAGGTGGTGCAACAATATTTTTATTTTTCTTTGTTTTATAAATCGTTCATCGGAGAACTTTTCACCGAGGTTATTGGACGAGGACTTGGGAATACTTGAGAAGGACTTTTGGTGGGTATCCAGATACTTGATCCTGTCTGTCTCAGATCGTCTCTCCAACGGGTACATTTACGTAAACTCCTAGAAATTCCGCATGCTAGGATCTTTTACGTGAAATATTATTTGCATGTTGTTGGATTGATTATTATTTGAATTCACTTAAGTAAATTAATGCTAGTAATAATTGTTAATTTAAATTTGTGTTTATGAGGTCATCCCGATAGATCCTGGCATATGTTATCCCAACACAGACAAGTAAGGGAGATAAATTATTTACACGTTTTGAGATGTTTTTTTTTTTACCAATGTAATAGCACCTTGATTATTGTGTCTCATACTTTTTTCCTCTAATTTGTAGGCATATGTTGCTGAGTGGATTGTAAATTTTCAAGCTAAATAAGTGAGTTGACCTTTCAATTAATATCTTATAGATTAGATATGTTTAATAACACACCCCTTTCAATTAAGATGATTTATTTGTATAACAATTAAGTTTTCTTTTATTATTAATTATTATAAAATTATGTAGCAGATGTTCACGGAATTCTTAGTTATGATTTAATATTATACATAAATAATATATTCAACATATTGAAATAATATTTTAATAATGTCAATACAACAAATGTTGAACCAACATGATATATAATTGCATATACATTATATTTAAAAATACATTTAGTTTATAAATTAGCATAAGAAATGTAAATATATTGCACATACACAATATTTAAAAATGACACAAAATGCTTTTTTTCCTTTAACTTTCACTAATTTTGATTTTAGTACGCTAACTTTTTTTTAATTTTAGAAATAGACCCTTAAGTTTACCAAATTTAATCGTTTTATCATCGAACTAGCTAAAATAGGTTTAACAAATTCAACTTTTCCGTCCTTAATTTTAATTGGCTAAAAGGTCAAAAAATTGAATTTGGCCCTTAATTTTCATCCATATTTTCCTATATATTGAGATTAATAATCAGGATTATAATAATCACAATTTTTTTTTTTACTTTTTTGTCCTTTTTTTCGATTACCTAAAGAAAGTCATTTATGCATAAAATTTTAGTCAAGTGCAAGTTCTTTGTGATAAGATGTCTATTTGTGAATTAAACAAAAAACTCAATCTGATTTTAGGTACTTAATGCTAATTACTTTGGTTCTGTCATGGAAAATGCTCATATTGTTTATCTTATTGAGTCTTCAAAATAAAGATACTCTAAAAAAAATCTAAAATTTGAATTTTCGGATCAATTAGGGTGGTAAAATGAACAACAAAAAAAATTCATATAGTTATTTATATTTTAAATCTGCATCTAAGATAAACATGAGACTTCTACGTCTTGCAATTCATGACACTTGATTTTAACTCTTATTGTTGAACAACCACATATCGTGAAAGTTTCGACGAATCTATTTACAAGATTTTTTAAAAGACAACGTCGCAACTTTAGATTTTTACTGGACGATGAAATTATTAAAAATTATGTCAAATTTGATAATCGATATACTTAATTTCTTCTTTGTATATTTCTTTCTAATTTTTGTAGTCATGTATGTGTCTATTTGTGTTTCCAATTTAAGTACATAAATTGATGTTACATTTTTTTCGATTTTGTGGTTTATTTGCCTCATGGATAGGGAGATTTTGGTCCTTTAGATAGTAAGAAAATATTTAAGTGGCACTTGGTTGGTTGTGCCCATAAAAAAGAGAGGTAATTGCACGATTTGATCTCCGAAATGGATGTTAATTGGTGAGTCCACAAGAGAACCCAACCTTTTACTAATTTTTAATTTGAAAGTCTAACGAAGTATCATTTCGATTTTTCAAAATCGGCGATCTTTTTTGTACAGTTAAGCTTATCAACATATTCATTTTTTTTTGTATATCTACTCTCTTTCATAACTTGGTAATTAGTAAGTTTTACAATAAAATGTTCCAATTATCACAATAACCGCTAAATGGTTTTGATTTACAAGACTTTTTATTTTTCAAATCTCTGAAGATGATATCCTCTTTTTGTAACAATGTTTGCTCAGTATTTTCTAAAATCTCTAATGAAAGTAGAAATTAATCGATGAATAAATTTTAATGTTCATTATTAATTGTGTCTTTCTAAAATTGGTATTGTTTGATAGTATCAAATTCTATTTCATCTGCGTGGCTACAAAAAAAATAATTACACAAGGGAATTAAGATCCAGAACATCTTCAAATTCAAGATGTATGATGCCACATTATATTTTCTTGAATTTTATAAAAAAGATATTCTGAATAATTCTATTTTTAAATGGTTCCCTATTAGGATGTGGCTTTAGTTTTTCTCAAATCAAGTGTCAAATGCAATCACATTTAAAAAAAAAATTAGAATCAAAATAGAAAATCCTCACAGTGAGCTTGAAGAATCAGCGTGTGAAAATTTTCCAAAAAAAATGGCAGCATTGTTGGTGAAGTTTTCATTATTACTGACGAAAGAATTAGTCAAGGGTCCTTGCTTTTCCAAATAAAATGTCATCATTCGGAACTTTCCTACTTTTTGTACAGTATTGAGGGGTTCATTTATTTGATTTTTTTATGAAAATAATAGAGAAATGAAAAATATTTCATTTATAACCTGATAAGCATTAAATTATGGGAAAAATTAAACGAATAATTTGTGGGTATTACCAAATTAAGAAATTGGATTATCCATCAGCTTTTTTCAATTGCAGATCCATTAAAATTTTCAGTTTCACATTTCTCATGTTCTTCTTTGTGAATGATTTCAATTGTCTTATTTTCTATTTATGAATTGTGTATATTTTATTTTGTTTTGAAGGTTAGATCAATGTACTAAATAAATGACTTTTTTCTCGTAATATCAACTTTGTTATGCATTTATATCCATTTTTGTTGCATTCATCCTAAAAGGTGATATCCGCTTAAATTTTTCAATCTGTTTTTTTTTTCTAATTTTAAATAATATTTGATTGTCATAACTATGACTTCAAAATTATCAATATTCATTTTACCGTTCTGTTTTCCGCTAAAATGTTTTCTCTTTGCATTTGTTTTAGGCTATGGCTCTTTTTTTTCTTTTCGAACTCTTTCTTTTCTCTCTTCGCCAAAGACTCTTCTTCTTTCGCCTACCAATGAGTTTTTATATTAGTTCAATTTATTTTACAAGTCGGTGTTGCAAGTCAACAAACAGGTAAAAAAAATATTTCAATTCATATGGTTTTCGAGAATTCTCAAAGTGTTAAGTTTGTTTTGAAGTTTAATCTGTGTAATTTGTAATGAGTTTATCTAATGGCGGGTTTTTCACCAATATTCGACTTTGTGATATGTTGAATTTTTTAAGATATTGAATTGGTTTGATATGAAGAATTTCAGTTATATAATTTAGCATGTGAATATTTTTAAAATTGCAGTCTCTCATTTCTTTCTTCCAAACCTATGTGCTACAAGATGAGTGAACCTTCTTACTATCAAATTTTTTTTTGGGCTTTGAATGTAGTTTTTTAAACAAATAAAATTGTATATTTCATTTCACGATCTCTTTTAAATCATGCCTTGAATGTAGTGCAAAATTTCCCTGTGATTTTCTTAAATTAGTGCTAAATTCATTTTACAATTTTTACTAATTTGTTTTTCATTTCCATTTCAATAAGTCTGTGATAATATGTTTGAGATGTGCCATTGATCCATTGAATAGTTTTTTATTGTCATAGCTTAACTCTCTCTATAAGAATTAGCTATGGTCGATTAAAGTGGTTTAGAACATTAACTTTAGCACAAATTTTTTCACTTTTAATCTTCCAAATCTTTTTAAATAAAATTTCACATTGAATTTGTGTTTGCAAAGTTAACTTATTAATTATGTAGGTTTTAGAGGCAAGCAGAGTAGGCAAGAAGATATCATGTACATATATTTTATTTGCGCTATTCATAATGAGAATTTGGCATGCATTGACTATGAGGACAAGAATTTGTACAGGTCATATAGTTGGAGCCACCTATTTCATCTCATTTTGTTTTCAACTCTTTATGGATTCTCAAATTTGAAAGAGTTTGCTCTGTTTATTTTATTTTTCTTTATGATTTTGTATATGAGATGAATACGAGATTTTATTTTTGTAATTGTGAAGTGTCTTGATCGAGACAATTGCACTGAAATGTTGGGACTCAATTTATTACATTTTCTATATAAAAAAAAAGAGGTGCTAAATGGGCAGATTTTAGGTAATTTTTTTAAAATTGTTCCTTAGTAGAGCAGGTAAGCTACGTGGATTTAAAAAAAATATATACATAAGTTAATGAGGAAGTGTTTTGTGGCACAATTTTATACATGAGATGGAGTTTCACTTTAACATTTGAATCATGTTTTCCTTTAAAATATGATTGGACTTGGTTCCATAAGTTCATGGATCATATAATATAATAAATTAGATTTGTCTTATATATGAAATAGTCTCTTATAACTTTAAAGATCTCTCTTAAGTTGATATATATATATATATATATATATATATATATATATATATATATATATTTGTAGTATATGCTTAATAAATTTTTTTTGCACATGTTAAACTATGGGAGAGAGGTTTTTAATATTGTCATGTATTATTTTATCAATCATAAAATAATAGATATATTGTATACTTCAATAAATATTGTGAAGAAATACCATAGGATGTTCATATCATAAAAGATATTGTTGGGAGATGAATTTAATAAAGATTGATTTTGATTAGATCCCAAAACCCCTGAGTATGACATGTTCAGGATAATCTTGATAGTTGAGTCAGGATTCAGTTTTTAGAGTATTCAGGATGTTATCTGCAAAATGTATAGTCAGCAGATATAGATCGGGATAGGTTCTGAAAACTCAGTAAGTTTCTGAAGAAACTGAAGTTTCAAGATGAAATCAAGTTTTCAAGTTTCAAAAGATGAAATCGAGAAATCAAGACTCGAGAGAAACTGAGAAACTAAAGACTCAGTGAGAAACTGAGAAACTGAAGACTCTACATTAAGACTCAGTATATCAGTCAGTATATCTGTGAAGACTCAGAAGACCCTGAAGACTCAGAAGATCCTGAAGACTCAGAAGACTCTGAAGACTCAGAAGACACTAAAGACTCGAAGACCACCAAGACTCGAAGACCTCAAGACTCGTAAGACTCAAGACTCGTAAGACATCAAGACTCGAAGACCCTCAAGACTCGAAGACCTCAAGACTCGTAAGACTCAAGACACGTAAGATGTAAGATCAAGACCAAGGATATTGAAGGCACAATGAATTATCAAGACTCAAGAATGCATGAATGCTCAGTATAATCCTGAATGTTCCGAGGCACTGAAAATATCAATCTGAAGGATGCAATACTGAGAAAAATGCGATTCCTTAGAAAAATAGATATTGCCCAAAACATTCTCATGCAGACAAAAGGAACTAAGAAAAAGTGTTGTTAAGGTTATATCACTCAGAGATAGTAACCAAAAAGAGTCGTTGTGTTTATCTACCTAACTGGAGATAACAGCCAATAAGAAGAAGACAACAATGTACCTTATCGATAATCGACAAATGATGTGTCATCAAAAAATGTCAAGAGTACTATGTTCCGCATCGCAAAAAGTGTTGACCGGCTACATGAAAGGCTATTGCTAAAAAACGTTAGGGGAGTGTCAAACCCTAAATATAGCCGTTCATCACACACCATAAGAGGAAACTCACGAAGCTATCTCTTCCAACAGATAGTTTTTCAAGAGTGACCTTGGTGTTTGCCTATAAATACTTGTGACCATCTACATTGAAGGTTACGGGAAATTTATAAGCAACTCAAGAGATCAAACTTATTATTGCAAATTGAAGCACTCGAAAACCCAAGAATTTCCCAAGTGCTTTATATCGAAGAGAGCTCATTCCACTAAGCCTAGCTTGATAAGATATATCCAAAGCTTAGTCGAGATATCCTAGCCTTTGCATTGTTCTAAATTGTAAAGGATATCTCATCCTAGTTGGAAACCAACCAAGAAACCCCAAACCCTTTGTAAGGTAGTTTGAGTGTGATTGTTGGTGAGATTGGAGTTGTAAAGAGTTAGTAAACTACATTGAGGTAGTTAGAAAGCTCTAGAGAAGAAGTGAGTAATCTATCTTGGATAGACAGAAAGCTTGTGTGTGTTTTCAGATAGTAAACTACAGAGGTAGTCAGAAAGCTCAAAATAGAAAGGTTAGTAAACTATAGAGGTAGTCAGAAAGCCTTAGGAAGTGATTAGTGAATTTCTCCGAAGAGATCAGGGAGAGTGGACGTAGGAGCTTGAGTCTCTGAACCACTATAACTTGTTGTGTTCTTTGCTTTCTGTTATTACTTTGATTAACTGTTGCATATATTTTGAAAGCATATTTTCACTGATATTCAGTTGGAATCAATCCACTGAAGTTGCATCTGAACTGAATCACAGCCTAATCACTATTCCATTAAAAGGAAGGTTTTCAGCAAAAGCACAAAAACGAGTATAAACTTAGGGCCAACCATTCCGCACATCTGAGTAGCTAGAACAGATAGTTACCAAACTGAACTTACTCTTCTGAGGGTTCAGTAAGTTAGTTATCTGATCCAAGCAGCTCAGGATCTCTGAAAACTCAGGATCAGTTGGGATTATTTGAGGTATCTGAAAGCAGCTCAGGATCACTGTCTCAGGTAGACTTTGACTCAGAGCGATTTGTGCTTCTCAGGACCAAATCATCAGGACAACCTGACCCAAGCTGACCTCAGTAAAGAAAAGTTTTAAAATCACCTAACACGTGTATCCCCCCACATACACGTGTAAGACTCGTTTGCACCGGGACCAACAAGTGGTATCATAGCAGTGGTTCAACTTGACCACCTGCTTTGTTGACCAAAGTATTATTTTCTAAAATACTTGTGGTCTATCTGAACAGATCTTATTTGCTGAATTCTTAAAAGACTCAGACAAAATGTCTTCTAAGAAACTTCCCATGTTCTCAGTAGAGAACTATGATTTATGGAGACTGAGAATGCAGGCTCACCTGTATTCTAAACATGAACGTATATGGAGAGTGGTCTCTGAAGGGCCATTCCAATTTACTGTGGTGAATCCCAGAGGAACAGAAAATGAGAGAAATGATCCCCGAACAGAATTTCCTATGTCTGATGACCAACTGACTCCTGAGGAGAGGAAGTTAGTCAATCTAGACTATATTGCTAAAGACACACTATATAGTACAATTGATGATGGTGTGATGGGAATGATTTCTCATTGTAATACTGCCAAAGAAATTTGGGATACACTAGCAGTAATGTGCCATGGCACAAATCATATCAAGGAAAACAAACTTTCAGTTGCAATTGGAAAGTTTGATAGTTTTGAAATGGAAGAAGGTGAATCTATAGACAATTTGAAAGTCAGATTCACTTGCATTATGAATGATCTGAATGCACTTGGAAAGAAATATCCACAGAGAGAAGTTGCATTGAAAATTCTTAGAGGTCTTTCTAAGAAATGGGATATACATGCAGTGGTGATTGAAAACACCAAAAACATTAATTCAATGCCATATCAACAAGTCTTCTCTGAGCTGAAGGCCTATGAGTTCGTAATTGATAAGAAATCTAAAAAGGCTGACAGCAAAGATGATTCATCATCTAGTAAAAATGTGGCTTTCAAAGCCAAGGATAAAACCTGTAAAACTAGAGAGTCTGAGAACTCCCTTGCTAAGAATCAGGATGAGCTTGAGGATAAGCTAGCACTGATTGCAAGGAGGTTTGAAAGACTTAATAGTCGATATGAAAAATATAAAAACTATTACAGGAATCACAGGTACCAGAAGAAAGCTGAGGACAAATCAACTGAGAAGAAGAAGGACCTAAAAGCTGAAGGATCTTCATCCAAAAGGAAAGACTCAAAGTCTAAAGAAGAAAATGATCAGGATGATGATGCCAACAAATGCTATAACTGCCAGAAGAAAGGTCACTTCCAGTATAATTGTCCAGACCTGAGTGCTAAGGAGAGAAGAGAAAGACAAGCTAAAAGAAACAAGAAGTTCTCTAGCAAAAAAGGTCATGGTTGCAGAAGAAGAACATTCTGAGGAAGGATCTAGCTCTTTAGATGAAATCTTCTCAGACAGTGAAAGTGATGACCTCTGTCTAATGGTTGTTGAGGAGGTAAACTCTTTTTTCTCTATTGTTGCTCCTACACTAGCACAAGAGTTGTCAAGTTCAACTGTAAACAGTCAGTTTGACCTAATGGATTCTTTTGAGAGTCCGATGAAGGACTATGCTGTTTTACAAGAACTGCTAAATGAAACTCAAGAGCAGAATAAGGAACTGAAGGCTGAAAATCTTAAGTGGAAAGACTCTAGCAATACTGAAATCACTTCTCAATTAATGGGAGCTACTGATGAACTGGATGTTCTGAAAGTACAACTCTCAGAGAAAGAGAAGTTGATAGTGACCCTAACTGAAAAGCTAGAGAAATCCACTGAAGAGATTCAGCTGATCAGAACTAAGTTCAATGACCTCTCTGAGAAGCATGAAACTCTACAGAAATGTGAGGATAGTGCGCAGAAGAAGCTAACTCTATTGAATACTGCATCTAAAGTGATAGATGAAATTCAGAGTTATCAGAGACCTGCCACTATAAAATCTGGATTGGGATACATTCCAGGGGGAACCTCACAAGGTCATCTGAATGCTACATCAAGTAGCAAGAAGACAATCTTTGTTAAACCAGTGGCACCTACACTTCAAACTGAAGAAATGCCCAAGGTGCTAGACAAAGGAAAAGGACCTATGGTTAAAGTAAAACTGAATGATCAGGTAAGAAAGCCCAAACCTCAGATGAAGGCTAGAAAAACCCGAAAGCACTCGAGGGGAAAATTTCAGTAAGTACTTCAAGCCTCAGTTAAGAATGCAAACCGAAAGGATCTACACTGAACCATCAGAGGAATCTTCAGAAGAGAAACACTCAGCAGAGACATTCTCAACTGAAGAGACCAAGTCCTCAGTATACTGAAAGACCCAAATTTCAGTACAGGCAACCTGAACCCCACTTGCCTAAGGGTAAATGTTGGGAGATGAATTTAATAAAAGATTATATGATTTTGATTAAGATCCCAAAACCCCTGAGTATGACATGTTCAGGAATGATCTTGATAGATGAGTCAGGATTCAGTCTTAGAGTATTCAGGATGTTATCTGCAAAATGTATAGTCAGCAGATATAGTTCAGGATAGGTTCTCAAGACTCAAGAACTCAAGATGTTTCAAGATATCAAGTTTCAAAGATGAAACCAAGTCTCTCAAGACTCAAGATGAAATCGAGATATCAAGACTCAAGATAGAAACCGAGAATCAAGACTCAAAGATGAAGACTCAAGATATCACCAAGATAAATCAAGACTCAAGATCCTCAAGACTCGAAGACCTCAAGACTCAAGAATCAAGACACAAGATCAAGATCGAGTATTCAAGATCATTAATATCGAAGCACAAGAATTATCAAGACTCAAGAATGTAATCAATGCTCAAGATGAACCCGAATGTTCCGAGGCAATCAATATATCTATCCAAGGATGCACATCGAGAGAAACGCGATACCTTAGAAAGTTAGATATTGCCAAGACATTCAAATGCGCATAAAAGGAACTAAGTCAAGTGTTGTTAAGGTTATATCAAACTCGAGTTTGTAAACCAAAAAGAGCCGTTGAAGGTGTCTACCTTTTTTTTGGAGACAAAAGTCAAAAAAAGAGGAAGCCGACATCGCAGACCATACCGACATCGACAAAGGATAAAAGTCATTGAAAAAGATGTCGATGTACGAAAAGTTCCAGATCGAAAAAAGTGAAGACCGGCTACATGAAAGGCTATCGCTTAAAACATGTTAGGGAGTTTCAAACCCTAAATATAGCCGTTTCTCACACACCATAAGAGGGAACTCACGAGTTATCTCTCCAACGGATAGTTTTCAAGAGTGACCTTGGTGTATGCCTATAAATACCGGGTGACCCTCTACTTTGTAAGGTTACGGAAATTTATACGCAACTCAAGAGCTCAAACTTATTCTTGCAAAAGTTAAAGCACTCGAAATACCTTGAATTTCCCAAGTGCTTCTATATTGAAGAGAGCTCACTTTACTAAGCCTAGCTTGATAAGATTTATCCAAAGCTTAGTCGAGATATCCTAACCCTTTGCATTGTGCTTCATTGTAAAGGATATCTCATCCTAGTTGGAAACCAACCAAGAAACCCCAAACCCTTGAGAAGGTAGTTGGAGTGTGTTTGTTGGTGAGTAGAGTTGTAAAGAGTTAGTAAACTACGCGGAGTAGTCAGAAAACTCTAGAGGAGAAGTTAGTAAGCTACAGGGGTAGTCTGAAAGCTTGTGTGTGATTGAGTAAGTAAACTACGGAGGTAGTCAGAAAACTCAAGGTCGGGTTGAGTAAGTAAACCACGCGGAGTAGTCGTAAAAACTCAGTACGAAGTTGAGTAAGTAAACTACGAGGTAGTCCAAAGCTCGGTTGATAGTGAATTTCTCTGAAGAGTCAGGGAGAGTGGATGTAGGAGCTTGAGTCTCTGAACCACTATAACTGTTGTGTTCTTTATTGCTTTCCTTATCTGTGCTTAACTGTTGCATTGACTCGATTTTGAAAGCATACTTTTCACTGATATTCAGTTGGAATCAATCCACTGAAGTTGCATAAGTGAATCACAGCCTAATCACTATTTCATAAGGGGAAGGTTTTCAGCAAAGCTTAAAACGAGTATAAACTAAGGGCCAACCATTCCGCACGACTGAGTAGCTAGAACAGATAGTTACCAAACTGAACTCTCTTCTGAGGATTCAGTAAGTTAGTTATCTGATCCAAGCAACTCAGGGATCGACACTTCAGGACTCGGTTGGGATTATCTCGAGGTATCCGAAAGCAACCAGATCACTGCCTCAAGAGACTTTGACTCAGAGCGAGCGTCGCGGCTTCTCGTAACCTAATCTTCGTGATTATCGACCCAAGTCGACCTCGAAGAAGAAAAAAGTTTTAAAAACACTGAACACGTGTATTCCCCCCCATACACGTGTAAGACTCATTTTCACCGGGACCAACAGTAAAGGTTACCTAAACCCAAGTCAACAAAGATTAAGACCTGCTGCACAGAAGCCAAAGCAACTGAACAAATGGCCTGAACCAAAGAAAAAATCTAAGGCTCATGTTCATGCTAAATTAAGACTCATACACGTGAAACTACTAAGGCACCCAGAGTAGTAAATGTGTATGTAGATGTTTATGAAAGACGGATCACCACTCTAAAGTGATTAGAGTTGTCGATTGATTTGGATTCGAAAGGCATGTTTAACCTTATGCGACCCAACACAAATTGGGTACCTAAGAATTGATCTGTTTTTCCGAAGGAAAACAAGGGCACTGAGCTGATTGAAGATCACATAACACTGATGAGTAGAGATGAAAAGGCCCTTGCTGTATGGTATCTTGACAGTGGATGCTCAAGACATATGACAGGATTCAAGCAGATACTCAGTGACTATGTTGAACAAAGAGGCCCTCAGATCACATTTGGAGATAACTCCAAGGGACGGATCAAGGATATGGAACTTTGGAAATTGACTCAGTTCATATCCATGGTGTTTCATATGTATCTGGATTGAAGCATAATTTGCTTTCAATAAGCCAATTCTGTGATAAGGGATTTAATGTTGAGTTCTCAAAGAACTTATGTTATGTGAAAGATGATATCTCACATAAAATATTACTGACTGGTACTAGAAAAGGAAATGTGTATCTTGCTGATTGGAGTTCAACTCTTAAAGATACATGTTTTGTTGCAAAAAGTTCCACAGATACCAGTTGGTTATGGCATAAAAGAATGAATCACCTGAATTTCAAAATCCTGAATAAACTTGCAAGATTAGCTCTTGTGAGAGGGTTCTTTTAATGAAGTGTTCAAGAAGGAACATGTTTGTGATGCGTGCCAAAAAGGAAAATAAATTAGAGCATCATTTAAAAGCAAAGTAGATGTTTCTACTGAGAGAATACTTCAGTTGTTGCATATGGATCTTTTTGGTCCAATAACACCAGTGAGCACTAATGGCAGGAAATATACACTCGTAGTAGTTGATGACTACTCAAGATATACTTGGGTCATATTCTTACTCAGTAAGAAAGAGACTCAGATAAAACTGCCTGAAAGTTCTTGAAAAAGGCTCAAGATTGAGAAAAAATCGAGTGTGGTCAAAATCGATCGACAAAGGAACTGAATTTATAAACCATATTATATCCGATTATTATGCAAAGAAATGGAATTACTCATGAAACATCATTTAAAGGACCCTCAACAAAATGGTGTTGCTGAAAGAAGGAATAAGACTCTAAAAGAAGCTGCAAGGACCATGATAGCTGAAGCTGATATTCCTAAAAGATTTTGGGCTGAAGCTGTCAACACTGCATGCTATTCACAAAACAGATCCATGCTGACCAAGAGTCAAGGCAAAACACCATACGAGCTTTGGAATGAAAGGAAGCCTCTTGTTTTTTTCTTTCGTGTGTTTGGTTGCAAGTGTTTCATACACAATAATGGTAAAGATCAGTTGAAATCATTTGATAGCAAAGCTGATGAAGGAATATTCTTAGGATACTCTGAAGTCAGTAAAGCTTTCAGAGTTTACAACTGTAGGACTCTTATTGTGGAGGAAACACCTCATGTTGTTTTTGATGAATCTACTTGTGTTCAGAAGAAACAGGAACATGATGCAGAGAGATCGACCAAGAGAATCACCAGATTAAGCCCGAAAAAGAATGACAAATCATCCATCGAACTCCGAAAAAGAAGAAGTCGGTCACTTTCTATGATTGAGTGACTCGGACTCGCATAAAGAAGTTCAGGATGGAACTCAGGATGGTGAGACTCAGGAAAGCCAACACACCAAAGGTGACCAATCTGAACAGACACCAGTTCAAACTCAGGTATGTGATGCCAATGAAGATGTGGTCACAACTGAGGCAAATTCTGAATCTATCAACCAAAGGGGAACAAATGTCACTGACAATGTTCTGAATAGAATTTCCCCTGAGGAAGATGATTCCTTTCTCTTTTTCGTTGTCCCGAAGTTTATTGAACTAACTGAACCTAACTTTTCAAATGTTGAGGATATTATTGAAGGGGGAACATCTAGAAGAAGATGGTTAGATAGTCATCCTACAAGTCATATTGTGGGTGATCTAACTGAAGGTGTCAAAACAAGAAGGTTCCATGGTGAGAGTGCACTATTCTGCTGCTTCCTATCAGAGAAAGAGCCTACTGAGATTGAAGAAGCTCTACAAGATTCTCATTGGATTACTGCTATGCAAGAAGAGCTAAATCAATTCCCAAGGAATGAAGTATGAGAGCTAGTGGATAGGCCCGAAAGGCACAATGTTATTGGAACCAAGTGGGTATTTAAGAATAAAAGAGATGAGAATAACAACATTGTAAGAAATAAGGCAAGGCTAGTTGCACAAGGTTATTCCCAAGAAAAAGGCTTGGATTATGATGAAACCTTTGCACATGTTGCAAGACTAGAAGCCATCAGATTGTTTCTTGCATATGTTGCCCACATGAAGTTCACAGTCTATCAAATGGATGTTAAAATTGCATTTCTGAACGGTGTGCTTAAAGAAGAGATTTATGTGGAACAACCTCCTGGTTTCAGACAGAATGACCAAGTTTACAGGCTCAGAAAAGCCTTGTATGGTCTTAAGAAAGCACCCATAGCATGGTATGATACCCTTTCTCAGTTTCTTACTGACCATGGTTTTGTCAAAGGAACTGTTGATAGAACCTTGTTTAGGATAGAAGATGGGGAAGATATCTTACTAGTTCAGATATATGTAGATGACATCATTTTTGGATCTCCAAATCATCAGTTGTGTGAAAAGTTTTCTACACTGATGAAAGGCAAGTTTGAGATGTCTATGATGGGGGAGATGAATTTCTTTCTAGGTCTTCAAGTGAAACAATCAAAGGAATGAATCTTCATCAACCAAGCAAAGTACACCAGAGATCTGATTGCCAAGTATGGTGTACAAAATTGCAATGCAGTTAGAATTCCCATGAATACTAACTACAAGATGGATCATGATCCTGAAGGAAAATCAATAAGTCACACTGATTATAGAGGGATCATTGGATCATTGCTCTATCTCACAGCAAGTAGGCCGGATATAACATTTGCTGTTGGGATATGTGCAAGATACCAAGCTAATCCTAAGGCTAGTCACATGGAGGCTGCCAAAAAGATACTGAAGTATCTTAAGGGCACAGTGAATAGGGGATTATGGTATCCAGCTGATGATAACCTTGAATTAACTGGTTATTCAGATGCTGATTATGGAGGTTGTAGAATTGACAGGAAGTCCACTACAGGAACTTGTCAATTTCTTGGAAGTAAGTTGATATCTTGGTTTTCGAAGAAACAGACCTCAGTAGCAACCAGTACTACTGAAGCTGAATACATGGCTGCAGGAAGCTGCTGTGCTCAGATTCTTTGGCTCAGACAACAATTAAGGGATTATAAAGTTGTAGCCAATGAAGTACCAATATTTTGTGACAATAATAGTGTCATTGCTATTTCATAAAATCCGGTATTGCACACCAAATGCAAGCATGTGTATATCAGACATCACTTCATCAGAGATCATGTCGAAAAGAAGGACATCAAGATGGAGAAAATTCATACTGATAAGCAGAAAGCTGATATCTTGACTAAACCTTTGGCTGAATCAAGATTCCGGGAACTATCAGTTGAATTAGGGATGTTGGATCCAGGTGTATAGAGTAAATCTGAAAAATTGAAGGTTTTCAGATGCATGAAGTTTTCTCAGGATTCTACTGAGAAACTCAGGATAAAATTGGAAATACTGAACTGAGTCTCAGGAAACTCAGGTGTGCTGAAGATCAGTACTCAGTAGCATACTGAACCCTTTCAGTACTCAGTATCATACTGACATTTTATCAAGGTCAATACTCAGTAAGACTAATAGAGGAAAATTAGTCTGAAGAAGTAATGACTCAAGCGACTCATTTATTGCTTAAGTGAAACTCAGTAATCATTTGCAATAAATACAAAACACCTGAAGAATGTTTTTGGGCGGAATCTTTGAAATTCCAAGGAAGGTCAACAGTCATTAAATGCTCTGTTACATTTAATCACCAATGAGGTTAAAATGGCGGCTTACTTTTCGGAAGATCGTCCTTTCGCTTACCCGATTAGTCGGTGAATCAATCTTAACCGTTGATTTTAATTAATCACACGACTTCCCACGAAATCGATCTATATATTCTCTTGGAAGCCATTCAAAGCCATTTTATTAAACCCTTGAACCTTCATCTTCCCAAAACCTCTGCAAATAAAATCCCTTTACCCAGAAAATCTCCATCGCTCCAAACCCTAACCCTCAAATATTCCCAAAATGACTCTATCCATTTTCGATAAATTGGCTGAAACCAATAAACCATGGTATGAGTACGTGATTTCTCTGGAGAGTACATCTAACGCCAAACATGAAGAAGAGGCGCTCCACTTGATTCGTTTAGCGAAACTGATGAATCTTGTCGCGAGCCGACCGGAGGCTGAGTACTCTCGCGAGGTAATAGTGTTCGTCTCTAATATGGAAATAGATGCGGATGATAATATTGAGTCCAAGATTTTTGTTTCGCATTTAGAGCATACATCGAAGTATGTAGATTTTTTTCGAGAGCTGTACATAGTCCCTCGAAATTTAAACGATGTTTTTGAGTTGTGCGATAGGGGAGATGATCCCACTTTGTATATATTAGGTCGGGAGCAAGAGTATCTTGATAGGATAGCTGAGAATCCTGTTAAGTTTGAGGCAACTCTGAATAAGCGGCATTTAAGGCCAAAATACAGAGTTTTGATGGATATTGTGAGTAAGTGTATTATGAGTTGATCGGGGAGTTTTGAGCAGATTAGCACTCCCAAACTCCGATTGATGGCGGCGATTGAGGACTCACCCACCAAGGATTTCAACTGGCTGAAGTATCTGATCAAGGTGGTGAGTGAGCAAGCCAAGGTCATAAAAAGGAGGATGGCTCAATTTCGATCAAAGGCAAGATCCTCCATGCCACCAAAATAGCCTTTATTTTAGAAATGTGTCGAGAGGAGGAGGATATCTTTGCCAACACTACTCCTTTCCCTAAGTCCAAGGTGATGTTCAAGCCTATTGCTGCAAAAAGGACTATCAAATGGAAGAAAGAAAAGAAGGTGGAATCACCTGTTGCTGTTGCTACTGAAGAAACCCAACAAGCCAGGGGGAAGGCTTTGTTGGAGGCCAAGAAGGAGCAGGGTGAAAAATTGAAGAAGCAAAAGACCCTTGCTCCAAAGCGCAAAAGAATGGTGGTTCTCACTGATGATGAGGAGAAGAGTGAGGCTGAGGAGATCCAACCTGAGAGCCAAACTGCTCAGAAATCGTCTTTACATGTATTGGCTCAGGCTATCTCAAAGGCACAGGATCAAACTGAGGAGCAAGTCTTCTCTGAGGTTCTTGAGACGTCGCTAAGTTCTGATAAGTTTTCTCAAGAAATATTCCAAGGACCTCAGACCTCAGAGAAAGTTCAGATTCCCTCTGAGGAAGTGCCTTTCAATTTGCGCAGAGGTCGCTTTCAGATTCCCGCCGAGGAAGTGCCCACCGGGGGTTCCAGAGCAAACACAAATTCCTATCGAGGAGGCGCCACAGGACCTCGTAACCAAGTCGATTCAGACCGAGGAGCCGCCCGCCTAACCCTCGAGAATTTATTGAGCCTCGAGAGTCGATGAACTTTGATGAGCTCCGAGTGATCTATTGTTTGATCCTTGCCAGACTTTTCATCAAACCCGAGAGCCCGATGCTCAAGAAGGGTGAAGCTGAAGAAACCTAAAGGCGAAGCAAGGGGGAACAGTTCATTCTAGACCGCTACCCTGAGCTTAGCTCATTCCCTGACCTCCAAGACATCTTCTTCAGATTGAGGTCAACGGTCTTCATCCTCAACCAGACTCTTCCGGAAATGCTCAACATAGCTTCATTTAGAGGCGAAGACTGGTGGAATGAGGAAACAACTTTTCTGACTGAATTCTCATGATTCAGAAAAACTAAGCTCAGAATGAAAATCTCTGACTTTGATGAGCTGGTTAAGAGGAAAGTGGCTGAGAGGAAAGTTGCTGAAGTTGGTGCCCTGAGCTCCAAAGACAAATCTCAGGATGGGGACCAACAAGGGGATGATGAGAGTCAATATCAGAAGGAGAAAGACTCAACTGATGCTGAAAAGGCTGCTATCGAACATTCTCAGACTGAAGTTAGCCTTCAGGTAACTTTTGGCACTATTAACAATTATGCTAGGATTACTGAACTACATATCTTTAAATCTGTAATGTCTGATATGCAGACTGAGGCTCAGGTGGACACCCAAGCTCAGGGTGAATCCCAGACTCAGATCGAAGTTCGAAGCCCCTGGGCCAGATCAAGCTCGTGTTCGGGACCGAGACTCGGGATGAAAGACCGGCTCGGGAGACACAAAGAAATCGATATGCTCCTGAGATTGATCTCACCCCTGTGATGGAGAAGTTGGAGAAGGTTGAGCCAATCCTGACCAAAGTTGCTCAGATCGATGAGGTATTGGCCAACCAAAGTCATAAGATTGAAAGCTTGAGTTCTTCTTCAGAACTGGTGCAACTTCAGAACTCTCTGACTGAGAAGCTGACCTCCATGGAAGGAAAGTTAGAAGAGAAGATGGAGGGGGTCAAAGTTGAGCTAAATGCAGAGCTGAAGCAGAAACATTAGGAGCAAACTGAATCTCTTGAAGCTAAATTGGCATAGAAGAATGAGATGCTGGTGAAGAATGATGTTGAGGAGATGAGCTCAATGCTCATGGCCAAGATGACAGACATGTTCAAGGAAGCTCTCTCTAGCCAATTTGCTCATCTGGTCAAGAATTCTCGCCATGGCGAAGAACCACCTTAGAAGGCTCAAGAGGAGCAGATCGGGTTAAGCGGGGGAGGTGCGAGTGTCAAGAAGAACAATATCACATGGACACAACACTCTCCAGGCTTCTGCCAGAGTATGGATCCAAGAAGGGGGAAAAACCCGGAGCTGATCTCAGGAAATTATTGGATCATACTCTGAAAGGCAAGACGATCAAGGAGGCTGAAAAGAAAATCATTGCTGAAGCCATGAAGGAAATCGAAGCCACTGAGAAGCTAAAGTTTAAAAAGGTGGAGAAGCCAATCTACACTCAGGTTTCAGAAGAAACAATGCAAGAAGTTGCTGCAGAGAAACTGAGTGGTAGAGGAAGAATTGGAACAAGTCAAGATGGAGCAGAATTGCCAATTAAAAGAAAGGCTGTGGCGATTGAGGAGCCTGAGGGCAAAAGAGCTAAGGCTTCTAAGCCAATTCAGAGGAAGTTAATCCTGGATATTGAAGAATCTGAGGAAGTGCCACAAAAGAAGGTCTTCAATACCAGAAGTGCTCTGAAATCACTCCAAATTGAGCAAGCTAAAGAAAATCGGCCGCTTTATTTCGTGTGCCCGTGATCAGAAAGAAGATGGAAGAAGAGCAGAAGAGAAGGAGTGGTTTCAAAAGGTTCGCAAGCAAAAGGAGAGGGAGCACAAAAGCACAGAAATGGCCGCATGTTGACAAATGGATGCCAATCCAGCTCAACGATGCATGGGAAGAAATCAAGAGAACTTTTTGGTTCTACTATGATGTGCTCAGAGAATGGAGAGGGGAGAGCTCAGATTCCAATGAGGCTTTCATTGACTATCTCCTGACCTTCTATCCTAAGTATCTTCAAGGCTGGATTAATCTTGCGGATGAAGGAAAGGTGCAGATAACCGCCACTGGTCCATACTCGTACCCTCCTCCAAGGCTGGAGAATGGTTGTGTGAATGAAAAGGTCATTGCTCAAGAAATTTCTCAGTACGCCATTCAGTTGGGCTTGACAGGGAACAATCCTGATATCATTAAAGAAAGAGATGCGCTGAAAAGAAGATATTATGGAATGTTCAACCTTGAAGTGCCTGCTGATGAGGTGGAAGATCGAATTAAGAGCCCGAGCCGAAGAGCAAAAGAAGGCCGAAGATGAAGACTCAGAAGATTCATGTAATCCTTTATCTTTTTGTCTTTTTGATTTTGTCTTTCAGATAAGATTCATTGTAACTTGTAACTGTCTACCATTCATCAATGAAAACTTATCATTTATACTCAAAAGATAATATCTCATTATCTTAATTTACATGTCTTTACTTTTGATATGCCTGAATGTTGTCTCTGAAGAAATTGTTGGGAGACTTATTGTTTGATGATGAAATTGTTGAGAGAGTCTCAGTTTAAGAAATTGTTGGGAGATTCTTTATTGAGATAAATGTTTGTTAATAGATAAACCAATCTTGTAATAGGAAAAACTGAAACCTGAGTATATGTTAAGTGTTTTGTAACAATATAGGTTTTGGCATCATCAAAAAGGGGGAAATTGTTGGGAGATGAATTTAATAAAGATTGATTTTGATTAGATCCCAAAACCCCTGAGTATGACATGTTCAGGATAATCTTGATAGTTGAGTTAGGATTCAGTTTTTAGAGTATTCAGGATGTTATCTGCAAAATGTATAGTCAGCAGATATAGATCAGGATAGGTTCTGTAAACTTAGAAAGTTTCAAGAAATCAAGTTTCAAAGATGAAATCGAGAAATCAAGACTCAAAGGAGAAACTGAGAAACTAAAGACTCAAAGGAGAAACCGAGAAACCAAGACTAAGATTAAGACTCAAGATATCACCAAGATATATCTGTGAAGACTCAGAAGATCCAAGACTCAAGACTCGTAAGACATCAAGACTCGTAGAAGACCTCAAGACTCAAGACTCAAGACTCGTAAGACTCAAGACATGTAAGACAAGACCAAGGATATCAAGGCAAAATAATTATCAAGACTCAAAGAATGCATCAATGCTCAAGATAATCTCGAATGTTCCGAGGCACTGAAAATATCTATCTGAAGGATGCAATACTGAGAAAAATGCGATTCCTTAGAAAAATAGATATTGCCCAAAACATTCTCATGCGCATAAAAAGGAACTAAGAAAAAGTGTTGTTAAGGTTATATCACCTGAGATAGTAACCAAAAAGAGCCGCCAGGTTTATCTACCTAATCGAGATAACAAACAATAAGAAGAAGACAACATCTTTGTACCATCGACATCGACAAATGACATGTCACCAAAAAAAAATGTCAGTAGTACTATGTTCGAGACTGGAAAAAAGTGTTGACCGGCTACATGAAAGGCTATTGCCTAAAACGTGCTAGGGAGTGTCAAACCCTAAATATAGCCGTTCATCACACACCATAAGAGGAAACTCACGAAGCTATCTCTTCCAACGGATAGTTTTTCAAGAGTGACCTTGGTGTTTGCCTATAAATACTTGTGACCATCTACATTGAAGGTTACGGGAAATTTGTAAGCAACTCAAGAGCTCAAACTTATTATTGCAAATTGAAGCACTAGAAAACCTAAGAATTTTCCAAGTACTTTATATCGAAGAGTGCTCATTCCACTAAGCCTAGCTTGATAAGATATATCCAAAGCTTAGTCGAGATATCCTAGCCTTTGCATTGTTCTAAATTGTAAAGGATATCTCATCCTAGTTGAAAATTGTTCTAAATTGTAAAGGATATCTCATCCTAGTTGAAACCAACTAAGAAACCCCAAACCCTTTGTAAGGTAGTTTGAGTGTGATTGTTGGTGAGATTGGAGTTGTAAAGAGTTAGTAAACTACATTGAGGTAATCAGAAAGCTCTAGAGAAGAAGTGAGTAATCTATCTTGGATAGACAGAAAGCTTGTGTGTGTTTTCAGTTAGTAAACTACAGAAAGTAGTCAGAAAGCTCAAAATAGAAAGGTTAGTAAACTACAGAGGTAGTCAGAAAGCCTTAGGAAGTGATTAGTGAATTTCTCCGAAGAGATCAGGGAGAGTGGACGTAGGAGCTTGAGTCTCTGAACCACTATAACTTGTTGTGTTCTTTGCTTTCTGTTATTACTTTGATTAACTGTTGCATATATTTTGAAAGCATATTTTCACTGATATTCAGTTGGAATCAATCCACTGAAGTTGCATCCGAATCGAATCATGCCTTTAATCACTATTCCATTAAAAGGAAGGTTTTCAGCAAAAGCACAAAAACGAGTATAAACTTAGGGCCAACCATTCCGCACATCTGAGTAGCTAGAACAGATAGTTACCAAACTAAACTTACTCTTCTGAGGGTTCAGTAAGTTAGTTATCTGATCCAAGCAAACTCGGGATCTCAAAACTCAGGATCGGTTGGGATTATCCGAGGTATCGAAAAGCGACTCAGATCACTGCCTCCTGTAGACTTTGACTCAGAGCGATTTGTGCTTCTCAGGACCAAATCATCAGGACAACCTGACCCAAGCTGACCTCAGTAAAGAAAAGTTTTAAAATCACCTAACACGTGTATTCCCCCCCATACACGTGTAAGACTCGTTTGCACCTGAACCAACAGATATTAATTTTAAATTATTATATTTATCAATTTATATTATATTCTTTATATATTATCAACATTATTAAATGTTGAATAATATTATTCTACTCTAATATATAATACGATATATATATATATATATATTATCGTGATATGTGTTATTTTATTAGATTTATATAATTAAGATTATTAATCAATCTGCTAAGGTATAGGATAAAAAATAACCACCAATAAAAATAAATTGTTAATTGATGTTATTCAAATATAGAATTTATATAGTGTATGAGATTTGATTTTTAAAATTAGTAGATTGTCAAAATGATTAATGATTCAATTAAATTAAACGTTATATAACTTTACAATTTAGTTAAGAAATTTAACTGACAATAAATCGGTGGATCATCTAAACGTGTTGTAGATCAAGTTAATATTCTCATTACAAAAGTTTCAATTATATTTATTTCAATTTAAAATATATTCATAATACATTTTAGAAATGACATATATCTATAAAAAAAATAACTTTTTTGCTCCCTCGGTCCCAACATTTTGTTCACATGTGACGTGACACACATATTAAGAGGATGGAATAATGAGTAGGGTTTTGAGGGGAAATTTTGTAAACCTTTATGAATAAAGTAAATAGACGAGTTGAATTGTGTGTATGTGTGGGAACAAAAGTAATGACATTTTTTGTAAATTTATGAATATTATAAGGGTGTAGTTTAAAAAGTTTTTTTTTAGGATGTTAACATAATGTTGGTACGTACCGAAAAGAAAAGGTATGAACAAAATCGCTGGACGGAGGTAGTAAACAATAATTTCTTTATTAAAATATTAAATATTATTTTATTTTACCAATAATATATGTCATATTCTATTATTCCTAATATAATTAGATCATATTCATGATTTAGCACATAATTTTATTATGAATTTAGATTAATTAATATCCATTTAATCTTGAATTTATGTAAAATTAAGGATGAACTATAATGAATTAAGAATGGTTGGTCTTATAGAGAGGGAAAAAAACATTTCACTACAAAGTCACCCAAAATATTACAATCAGGTACAAAAGTGCAGAAAATTTGAAAAACTTGAACTAAAGTACGATCATACTTTAGTTCTAATTTCTGCACTTTGTATCTGGTTTTTATTTGTACTCAAATTTGTATAATATGTTGCGGACTCTTACCAAGACTCTGTAGGACTTTGAGGGTATGTTAATCCCGATCCTAATTTTTCATCTCGGAATATATTCTTAATGATGAAATTTGCATACAACATATTAGAATTGAAGATTGAGTATGAGTATTTACTGAGTAGACTTAGTGATGAATAACACAATCATTATGAATCAATACACAAGTTCATTCATTATGGAAGAAGTTTTGTACATGTTTGAGGTCTAATGGTAATATTGTCATTAATGTAGCATCCAGTGGTATATCTTCACTTCTCTGTTCATTCTAATTTTGTCATTCCAATTAATGATACCGAAGATTCTATTTGCAAGTTTTAATCAGGATGGCGATCTTGTCGAGCTTTTGATTAAGATCGATCTTAATATATTGGATGAAGCTCCGATTTTAAATAGATATTGTATTTAAGCACTTGATACTACTTTGAAGAATATTATGCAGCTGGCCGATCCGTTATCTTCTGGGTTGTATTTTCGTGATAAGAATGTTGTGTTTGGAGGCGATTTATGATAGATATTGCTTAGTTACTCAAAAGGGATCGAGACATGATATGCTCAAGCTATAATAAGTTAATCTCTTTTGTGGAAACATTGTACCCTACTGAAACTTACAAGGAACATGTGGTTGCAGTCGGTTGATTGTTTAAACAAATTGAAAGTTTTTTCTAGTTGGATAACATCTATTGGAGATGGAAGTATATGATCACAAACTGAGTTATGATTTTGATGTACAAATTCTGGATGGTACTTTTTGATAAGTGGTGATGATCTGATCGGTTTTATTGTTGATAGTATTTATCTTGATTTTAAGGACATGATGAACGATCACGATTATTTTCAGAATATATCAATTATGCTTCTACTTTGGATGTTGTTAGGTCCATAAGCGATCACATGATTCGGTTGAACGAAAATGAATCACGTACTTATTTGAGCTCTGATAGCCCCTTACTGTGTTAATTTAAATGTTGATCATCTATCTCATGTGTGTACTCCTGAATTCTTGAATAGTCTAAAGTGTTCGAGTGTTCTTAATCATGAACTAAATCTCAAAATTGGGACATCGATAATGTTATTAAGAAATATTGATCATTCAAGGGGTTTTTACAATTGCAATGGAACCATGTTTAGTCTTTTAATATTTTATTTTTTTATTTTTTTCCTCATATTTTAAAGGTTGAGTATTTATTAATTCATTAAATTTGTAATGAAATGTTATTTTTCAATATGCAGGTTGGTTATTACGAAAATGAATGATAATATTCTTGAAGCTAATGTTCTATCGCGAAGTAATGCTGGATAGTTAGCTTTGATATCTAGGCTTACTTTGACTCCCTCTAGTCACGGATTAACATTTAAATTTCAATGAAGACAATTTTGTTGATTGTTTCATATGATATGTCTATAGATATAAGTCAGGGACAATTGTTTTCTAATGTAGGGGAATTTTTGCAGAAGTCCATTTTTAGTCGTGGACAACTATATGCAGTTGTTTCCCAGATAACAAACCTCTAGGGTTTGAAGATCATATTGTGCGATCATGATAATCATAATTGTAGTATCACGAAAAATGTATTTTTTTATGAAGTTTTTAGGAATATATAATTTTGTAATAATAAATATTCAAATGTCACGACTTTTTCATGATGTTTTATTTTTATTAAAGTCCTTATCATATAGGATTATTACAATATCAATTATTTAAAATATTATATATAAATAAATTATTATATTTTCTCTTAACACATTATGATGAGCCTACTGGTTGTCAAATAAATGTTTAATATGAAAATATTATATCTCTTATACACATAAATATATATTTTTGTGAATTTTTATATTATAGCAAGACACTGATAAAAATTATTTGTTATAAATTTCGTAAATTTAATTTAGTAAAATATATGTTTTAAAAATTAATCGATATATTACTCATGAATATAAATATTACATCAATATTTAAACTTTGTTATGGATACATTATAACAGTAATACAACATATGTAATACAACATATCCTTTTTTTTCTTTGACTACAAGATATCACATTTTAAAATTTTACAATTTGAAACATTTGCCCATTTTCTGGCAACAATTGAATAATGTGGCTGCTGGAGCTGCTACATAAATGTCCATGTAGATGTCACGACTGATGAATAAATATATTTTTTTATTTGATTTTTTTAAAGATAAACAATATCGATTTTTTTAAAAAAAATTTAGGAATGGAACCCCCACTCACCCTGACAAAAATTATGTTGTTATTATTTCTCCCAAAAAACTTAAAATAAGAACGCTAAAACGCCTACCAAATCGCAACTCCAAATTTTTAATATAAAAATATAATTTAGATATTGTTTTTCTTAAAAAATATTTTTAACTTAAAAAATATCATTTTATCCACCAGTCTTGACATCCATTTTTTCTTTGCACTTCAAGACATGATTTTTGCAATTTGAAACATTTGCATATTTTCTAGCAACAATTGAATAATGTGTCTGCTGGAGCTACTACATAGATGTCCATATAGGATGTCACGATTGATGAATAAAATATTTTTTTTATTTGATTTTTTAAAGAAAAATAGTATCTAAAAATTATTTTTATAATTTAAGAATATAACCCACAAAACTCATCCTAACAAAAATATCTTCTTATTATTTCTTCCAAAAAACTTAAAAGAAGAACGCTAAATCGCTCATCAAATAACAGCTCCAAATTTTTTAATATTTAAAAATATATTTTAGGTATTGCTTTTTTTACAAAAATATTTTTGAATTAAAAAAATATATTTTATTCACCAGCTTTGACATCCTACGTGGATATTTATGTCAACTCTGAGGCCACCTCACTTAATTATTGCCGAAAAATTAACAAATGCTTCTAATAACATAAAAATGTGATGTCTCGAATTGCAAATAAAAAAGTATGTTGTAATTGATAAAAACCTTAAAAGTGGTGATATCTTTTGCAATTAACCAAAAATAAAATACTATAAAGTGAATAATATTAATTCTTCTTTGCAAAGAATTTTCTTTAATAAATCAATATTATTATGAATAAAATTAAATATAATTTTAAAATATCAAAATCTTAGTTTAAAACTCACATTATCATAAATATAAATAATAAAACAAGATGTCAATATAAAATTTTATATTAATAAAAAATATTTATTTTAACATATAAAATATTTGATGACAATAATGACCGTACGTTAGCACGGGTACAATACTAGTATGTTATAACCGCACATCGTGCCTTTTTAATCCAATTTACAAAATTAAATAATCGTGTTGAGTAGTACTGAGTTCAAACTCGATTCAATTGGAGTTCTCAAAGCTCGAAACTCGAACTGGATTGAACATAAAATTTTAAGCTTGATCTCAATTCGACAAGAAACTCAATAGACTCAAGCTTGACTTGCTCGATTAGCTGCACAATTTTATAAAATTAAATATAAAATATATGCGCATGTGTATATTTAATAATAAAAAAAGTAATCGTATAATAATAATTATTGTGCAAGCTCAATTAACTAGGCTTGCGAGCCTCTAGCCTCTCCAAATTCGAACTCGATAGCTACTCGACTAACACGAAGTCAACTCAACTCAATTGTGCTCGAGTCTATTTCGATTTTTTTTAGTCGAGCATGATCGAGCAGCTCGCGAGTTGGCTTATTTCACTTACACCCTCGAGAATGGTTCGTGAGACAGACAACCTCGCGTCGAACTCACTTGGAGTCAGTCTTTTTTTTTTTTATATAACTTGATATCCAACCCAAAGATCGATTAATTCGGGGATCATAACCCAATTGGTGTCAGTCCTATATATATTGAATTGTTTTTTACAAGTCAAGCAAATGAAACTTTCTTAATCGATATAAGAAATAAAATCGCATCCAAGCTCTTTCTTTTTCTTTTCTTTTTTGTCAAAATATGATGTCACTTTAGATAATGGGACTGTCTTTTTGAATTTTCCTCCGCGTACGTTCCTTTACACTCGCATCTCATTTTCTTGTCTCCTTGTTATATTTTCTTGTCTCCTTGTTATATTTTCTTGTCTTGCATGTTTTACATATTTTATGAACCAAGTACTATTAGATCCAATATTCATCCTAATATAACTCATATGTCCAACTCACTTTTAAAATAACTCATAGGTCCAAAACATATGTTAAAGACCCTAAAATACCCTTCCCTCATTAAATATCCTCATCCCACCCATTCAACCCTAATATCTCGTCCAACTCACCCCACCCCAAACAAACTCAACATCATTTTTTCATCCGCCGCCGCCCCACCCCCTCGGCTTCATAGTCCCTCCTCCCCGCCCGCTGGCTGCCACCACCACGCAGGCCGCATGTGAGAAGCATTCACCACGGACGCACAGGCCAAGATTTTTCTAATAGCCTCTACGCCATGGCCAAGACCGCCTCCTCCATCCCACTCCACTTTAATTTTTTTTTACAAAAATATTTTTGAATTAAAAAAAAAATATTTTATTCACCAGCTTTGACATCCTACGTGGATATTTATGTCAACTCTGAGGCCACCTCACTTAATTATTGCCGAAAAATTAACAAATGCTTCTAATAACATAAAAATGTGATGTATCGAATTGCAAATAAAAAAGTATGTTGTAATTGATAAAAACCTTAAAAGTGGTGATATCTTTTGCAATTAACCAAAAATAAAATACTATAAAGTGAATAATATTAATTCTTCTTTGCAAAGAAATTTTTTTAATAAATCAATATTATTATGAATAAAATTAAATATAATTTTAAAATATCAAAATCTTAGTTTAAAACTCACATTATCATAAATATAAATAATAAAACAAGATGTCAATATAAAATTTTATATTAATAAAAAATATTTATTTTAACATATAAAATATTTGATGACATAATGATTGTGCGTTAGCACGGGTGCAATACTAGTATGTTATAACCGCACATCGTGCCTTTTTAATCCAATTTACAAAATTAAATAATCATGTTGAGTAGTACTGAGCTCAAACTCGATTCAATTGGAGTTCTCAAAGCTCGAAACTCGAACTGGATTGAACATAAAATTTTAAGCTTGAGCTCAATTCGACAAGAAACTCAATAGACTCAAGCTTGACTTGCTCGATTAGCTGCACAATTTTATAAAATTAAATATAAAATATATGCTCATGTGTATATTTAATAATAAAAAAAGTAATCGTATAATAATAATTATTGTGCAAGCTCAATTAACTAGGCTTGCGAGCCTCTGGCCTCTCCAAATTCGAACTCGATAGCTACTCGACTAACACGAAGTCAACTCAACTCAATTGTGCTCGAGTCTATTTCGATTTTTTTTTAGTCGAGTATGATCGAGCAGCTCGCGAGTTGGCTTATTTCACTTACACCCTCGAGAATGGTTCGTGAGACAGACAACCTCGCGTCGAACTCACTTGGTGTCAGTCTTTTTTTTTATATATAACTTGATATCCAACCCAAAGATCGATTAATTCGGGGATCATAACCCAATTGGTGTCAGTCCTATATATATTGAATTGTTTTTTACAAGTCAAGCAAATGAAACTTTCTTAATCGATATAAGAAATAAAATCGCATCCAAGCTTTTTTTTTTTTTTTTTTTTTTTTGTCAAAATATGATGTCACTTTAGATAATGGGACTGTCTTTTTGAATTTTCCTCCGCGTACGTTCCTTTACACTCGCATCTCATTTTCTTGTCTCCTTGTTATATTTTCTTGTCTTGGATGTTCTACATATTTTATGAACCAAGTACTATTAGATCCAATATTCATCCTAATATAACTCATATGTCCAACTCACTTTTAAAATAACTCATAGGTCCAAAACATATACTAAAGACCCTAAAATACCCTTCCCTCATTAAATATCCCCATCCCACCCATTCAACCCTAATATCTCGTCCAACTCACCCCACCCCAAACAAACTCAGCATCATTTTTTCATCCGCCGCCGCCGCCCCACCCCCTCGGCGTCGTAGCCCCCTCCCTCCCCCCGCCCGCGCGATGTTGGGGAAAAGTTGCACAGATCTATTTTGGGTGAATATTTAAATACAAATTTAATTCTTATAATTATTACTAGCATGAATTAATCCTATATTAATTCAAATAATAATCCAACAACATATCATGCATATAATAATTCACGTGAAACCCACGATGCGGAATTTCTACGAAGTTTACGTGAACATACCTCTTGGGATGGCAAGCGTGTGTGGTTAATAGACTAACCGTAAGGACTTCCCAAGTATTCCCTTAGCCCTCGTTCGACTATCCGGTGGAAGGATTCTTGTGAACGATTTAACAAAAGGAAAATAAATTATGTTGCACCACCTTTGTGGATTTACTAATTTTTCCAGCACATGGAATTGTACTTGGGAATGAAAGAATCATCCCCTATTTATAGAGGCCAAGGTGGTCGAAATTTTTGTGCTAAAACAATGTGGTTTAATCTTTTCTTGATCTCCAAGAAATCTTGAATATATCTCCTATATTCTTTTTCCCATAATTATAATATTCCACAAAAATCTCACATTCTCTATTATTATGGGTTTTTCGAAAATAAGGGGTTCAAGAATCCAAGATTTGGATCTTCTTGAATTTATGAGATATTCTTGTATTTCAAGAAAAATACATATCTTCCATAATATCTTTTCAAGAAAATCAAGAAAATCTTTCTTGCCCTCTATTTTCAAATTTTCGAAAATTTCATGATAGATAATCATGTGGGAGATTTCTTGAATTTAATGAGATAATCTTGTATTCCAAGAATACATATCTTCATTCCATAACAAAATTCAAAGAAAATCTTTCTCCCAATTTATCTATTATTTTCGAAATTTATTGGAAAAATAAGCAACAATATTTATTTTATTTTAATCACCTTTTTCAGTTATTGGACTATATGTTGGGCTACTTAGAGGGCCTTTAGGAGAATTAAGATTGGACCTTCTAATGGACCTTGAATATCTAATATTGAGCCACAATATTATTCAAGCCCATAAATATTAATTAATCCCACTACATAATTAATATTGCACTATCCATCTTAACTCATATTACAGTCAATATGGCTCCCGGTTATTATTTTCCGTGTTTAAGATTATCTAGCCCATTAATTAATTCAAGCCACTGAAATAACTTTCCATTAATTAATATCTTTTATCCTTGGTCAAGGAACGGTTCAACATTATTATCCATACCAGAAACTAATTCCACTTGCAAGATTTGGTATGACAAAGCTTATGAACCTCCCAAGGGGGCAAATCAAACAAGCGCGATTTGCAGACACGATTCTTCAGTATTAAATCTTAGCAATCACATGTGACTAATAATATTGCCCAAGATAAAAAGTATTGAATCTCATTGATTCGCTACCCATGATAAGTCAAAGCAATAGTTACCAATCCCACGTGATCCTATTTAAGGAGCGAAGATTAAGAAATAACGAACCACTGAGGTCTAATTCTTCCTTGTTCAGTTCTGAAGAATTTATCCTCCCAGAGGTCCTATTCAAAGGCATCATCATGCACTAGTGTAATCTCTTGGTCAAGACAAGCCAATCTCGAGCCTTACACTTCAACCTTTCACGATGGGTTGTTCATTTCCATCTAGGTCGTGAATGGTGTACTTTTTAGTTACAAGGACCTTTTAATTTAATCTTCTGTGATCTGGTATCACTAAATTAACTACAATGTAACACGTACGACTTATTGAACAGTTATGCATTAAATATATGTAACATTCGATAATATTTAAAGCATCAGTGATAAACAATTTATTTCAGTAAATATGTCTGAAAATTCAGTTTCGATTATACAAAGTAAAAAGCATACTTTCCAGTATAATCCCAACAATCTCCCACTTATACTCAAGGTCTGCTTTTAAGTATACTACAACATGTCACGTGTAGTCTGTGACATCTAATGTCACCTACACGAACCTAATAATTTCTCCCACTTATACTCAAAGCAGATTAGCAACGGTCTTGACACCCATTCCTTTCACATGTCTCTCGAATGTATGCAGAGGCAGACTCTTTGTGAATGGATCTGCTAGGTTGTCCTCAGATGCTATCTTTGCCATATTTATATCTCCTCTCTTAACAATTTCTCGTATAAGATGTCTTTCCTTCAGTGTGCTTGTTTGACTCGTGGACTCTTGGTTCCCTTGAATTTGCAACTGCCCCTAGCAAATATTTGCTAGACAAATTCGGAACTCTATCCAAGTCCACTAAGAAGGTCTAGAGCCAAATCGGTTCTTTCACTGCTTCACAAGCAGCTACTACTTACCCGACTTCCATGGTTGAGTCGTTGATGCATTTGCTTCACACTCGTCCATTTGATGGCTACACTTCCCAAATGGAAACACACTAACTGAGGCAGATAGTTTCTGGAATCTAAGTCTGTCTGATTGGAAATCCGAGTCCGTGTAGCCGATGGGGATTGGACTATCTGACTGATAAATCAACATTTTATCCCGAGTTCTTTTCAGATACTTGTAATGTTTTTAATCGTAGATCAATGCTCTTTCCCCGGGTTACTTTGATATCTTGCTACCATGCCTACGGTAAAGCAGATATCCGGTCTCGTACACAGCATTGCACAAATAAGGCTTCCGACAGCCGAAGCACAAGGAATGCCTTTCATGTCATCTATCTCCTTTTGCGTCTTAGTGGACATTTTCTTGGATAGATGGATTCCATGCCTGAAAGGTACGAATCCTTTCTTGGAATCTTGCATGCTGAAGCGTTTCAAGACAGTGTCTATGTATGAAGCTTGTGATAACCCGATCATCCTTTTCTTGCGATCTCGAGTGATCTTAATCCCAAGGATGTGTCCGGCTTTCCCTAAGTCTTTCATATCAAACTGTTTTGAAAGTCATGCCCTTACGTCTGATAACACCTTTACATCATTCCCGATGATCAGAATATCATCTACGTATAGTACTAAGAATACCAATGCAGTTCCGAGACGCTTTTTATACACACAACTTTCAAACTCATTTTGATCGAACCCATAAGACTTTATAACATGATCAAAACATTGGTTCCAAGCTCTGGATGCCTGTTTGACTCCGTAAATGGACTTCTTGAGCTTACAAACTAGGTGTTTTTGGCCTGTTTCAATGAAGCCTTGGGGTTGTTGCATATAGATCTCTTCATCAAGACTTCCGTTAAGGAAAGTTGTCTTGACATCCATTTGCCAAATTTCAAAGTCGAAATGCGCAACAGTCAATAAGAGAATACAGATGGACATAAGCATGGCTACGGGCGAAAAAGTTTCCTCATAATCGATCCCTTCTTTCTGAGTATAACCTTTCGCCACTAGTCTTGCTTTAAAGGTTTCAACCTTCCCGTCCGATCCTCTTTTCCTCTTATATACCCACTTGCATTCAATGGGTTTGACCCCATTAAGTGGTTCGACTATCTCCCACACTCTATTACGAAACATAGAACTCATTTCGGCTTTCATTGCTGTTTGCCAAGAATCTGCATCCTTATCTTGGAGTGCCTCGTCATATGTCCATGGGTCTGATTCGTCTTGTCTGGAAATCAAGTCCGAGGACTCTCCTATTCCCATGAATCTCTCGGGCTGTCTTACAACCCTCCCACTACGACGAGGTTCCGGTTGTGAAAGCGTATCGTTTGGTATATCATTTAGTACAGTTGGCACTGAGGTTTGCCCTCTAAGCTCATTTAAGGTAATCTCACTTCTGGGTCTTCTTTCGTTCATATAGTCTTCTTCCAAAAATCTAAAGTGGGTGCTCATGACCACCTTTTGATCTTCACACCCTTTTGTTCCCTCGGGGTATCCTACAAACAGCCTTAATTCTGATAGAGGATCCAATTTACCGGCTTCCTTGTCCAACACGTAGGCCGGACACCCCCAAATTCTCATGTGTCTCATACTAGGCTCGCGCCCGGTCCACAATTCTTTGGGAGTTTTGGGAACCGATTTGGATGGCACCAAGTTCAGAATGTAAGCCGTTGTTTCCAAGGCATGACCCCAGAACGACTTGGGAAGATCCGCATAACTCATCATAGATCTAACCATTTCCGAAAGAGTTATGTTTCTTCGCTCTGCAACCCCGTTTTGTTGAGGGGTTCCGGGTGCAGTGAGCTGGGATGCAATCCCTTCATCAGATAAGTAGTTCAAAAACTCATCGCTGAGGTATTTGCCTCCACGATCAGATCGTAGAGACTTGATACGTTTTTCCCTATGATTCTCTGTTTGACCCTTAAATTCTTTGAATTTCTCAAAGGTCTCAGATTTATGCTTCATAAGGAAAATGTAACCGTATCTTGAGTAATCATCAATAAAAGTGACAAAATACACATAACCTCCTCTTGCTTTGGTTGACATTGGACCACATACATCTGTGTGAACGATCTCTAACACTTCTTTGGCCCTATTTCCCTTGGTTCCAAATGCCCTCTTGGTCATATTACCCTCCAAACATGATTCGCAGGTTGGAATCGGTTCAACTTGGAGAAGCTCCAGTGAACCGTCTCTCACCAACCTTTGGATCCTCTTTGGATTTATATGACCCAATCTTAGATGCCAAAGAAGTGTCTCGTTCACGTCTGATGAACGTTTTCTTTTCTCGGAAACAGTTGATGTGTTATAGGATGCATTTCGTGAGTGGTGTGCACAGTTAATTGTATAGAGATTATTCGACAACGTTCCATGACAGATAAATTTATCAAAAGGAAAAATGGTAACAACTTTATTAAAAAGTAACCGAATATCCATCATAAAAAGTTTAGAAACTGAAATCAAATTCTTTCTAAAATCCGGAACGTAAAGAACATCTCTAAAATTAAATCTATGTCTTCAAAAGACAGGTGCACTTCTCCCACTACTTCAGCTGCCACTCTCGTAGCATCGCCCAGTGTGATGAGGACCTCACTCCCACTAAGTTGTCGGGTCCGCTTGAACCCCTGTAATGTGAAACAAACATGATCAGTGGATCCCGTATCCACCACCCATAAATGGGAGGCATACACCGCTAAACAAAGTTTCAACAACTAGTGCGTGAGAATTACCTTTCGTTCCATTCCTTTTGGGTCTGGAACAGGCTGACCTCCAATGTCTTTTTTCACCGCAGTTGAAGCACTTCCCCTTAGCTGGCTTGTTCACTCCACCACCCTTCTTCACCTTATCTTTGTCATTGGCAACACTTGAGTTCACTTACTTGTGGCCTTTGTTCCTTTTCTTGTTCTTACCACCCCTTGGTCTAGAAGAAGAAGAAGGTCCGTTTGCCACCAAGGCTTGGCTCTTTTGCCCCAATATCGCCTCTGCCGAGACTAAAGCTTGCAACAGATCAGGCATCGAGAACTTCTGATTATTCATCTGGTAGTTCAACCTGAACTGTTCAAAACTTTTCGGTAGAGATTGGAGCACGAAATCGATTTGGGTCTCGATATCGTATTCAGCGCCAAGTACCTCAAGTTTATTAAGGTGAGCCATCATCTGGAGAACGTGCTCCCTTACGGGCGTTCCCTCCACCATTTTCATAGAGAGCAAGTCCCTCATGGTGATCTGACGAGCCACATGTTATGATGTTGAAACATCGCTTTAAGACTAGTCATGATTTCCGCAGCGGTCTCAACGTTCTGGTTTTGGTGTTGCAACACATCTGACATAGAAGCCAAGATGGTACACTTTGCCATTTTGTTAGACCGTTCCCAGTCAGCATACTCTTTCTTAACCGTTTTAGTGGACTCATCTGATGGTTCCGGTTTAGGTGTGGTCAGAACCCAGTTATGGCTTTGTGCAGTGAGGACAATAGTGAGATTTCGATTCCAATCAACAAAATTTTCTCCAGTGAGCAAATTGTCTTTAAGTATATTAAATAGTGGATTAAAAGGTTGCGACATGATGAACTGAAATAAATAATAATATGCATAAGCACAAATATATCACAAGGTTCGATCACATGCTTCATATTAAAATCTCAAAAAAACAATATGAACATGCATACCCCAACATCTCAAAACAGTTCAAATAAGTCACGTGGGGTGGGTCATTATTTAAACACATTCAAGCAGGTTACAAACAAGAACAATTACAAACCTTTAATATCCAGATTAATAGTTGGCTCCCACTTGACCAATATAAAATTGACAGGGACTTTGGGGAAGTATATGCATATCAATTATATACCTAAGTAATAACCATGATTAAATACAGGATTATTATTTCGCTTTGAACGAGCCTCGTGGGGAGGGTCATCGTCGCCACTAGTAATAACCCACAATCATCCGTTTGGAATTCATTCATGTGAAAGTTATCTTTTTGACCCGTCCCGGGGGGAATTTCTCCAAAAGAATTCACAAATAAATAAATCATGGAGGTCAAAATTAATTCAATTTTATTATCCGGAATAAAATTGTCAATTAATTATTTAAACATACTTAGTAATTTTTAATAGGTGAGATTTTTCATTGGGCAATTCTCATGCAAACACATTTAAACAAATTAAATAAAGCATAAGAAAGTAAAAAATAAATCAAGCAAAAACAGAAAAATAAACATATTGGGCACAAATTATCCAATTGTCATGGTTTGATTTTTCTTGGCTTGATCTTGAAGAAACACCGTCTCGAATTTCTCCCACTCGATCGTCTCGAAAAAATGCTCCGTCCCGAAATGCCACGCCAAGCAACTCGCAGCCGGGATGCACGCCCAAGATCCGGTGCCGGCCGCCATTATTCAAATTGGCTGGCAGAAGAGCGCGCCCGCCAGCGCCTCGGCAGCTTTCTTAGCGTGCGGCAGGCTTCGCCCGGCCATGCCTCGCCTGCGGTTCTCGGCTCTCGAGCACGAGCGCCGTGCACTCCCCTCCCATCCCTGCACGCCTAACGTGGGAGATTTCTTGAATTTAATGAGATAATCTTGTATTCCAAGAATACATATCTTCATTCCATAACAAAAATCAAAGAAAATCTTTCTCCCAACTTATCTATTATTTTTGAAATTTATTGGAAAAATAAGCAACAATATTTATTTTATTTTAATCACCTTTTTCAGTTATTGGACTATATGTTGGGCTACTTAGGGGGCCTTTAGGAGAATTAAGATTGGACCTTCTAATGGACCTTGAATATCTAATATTGAGCCACAATATTATTCAAGCCCATAAATATTAATTAATCCCACTACATAATTAATATTGCACTATCCATCTTAACCCATATTACAGTCAATATGGCTCCCGGTTATTATTTCCCGTGTTTAAGATTATCTAGCCCATTAATTAATTCAAGCCACTGAAATAGTTTTTCATTAATTAATATCTTTTATCCTTGGTCAAGGAACGGTTCAACATTATTATCCATACCGGAAACTAATTCTACTTGCAAGATTTGGTATGACAAAGCTTATGAACCTCCCAAGGGGGCAAATCAAACAAGCGTACTTGCACACGATTCTTCGTATTAAATCTTAGCAATCACATGTGACTAATAATATTGCCCAAGATAAAAAGTATTGGATCTCATTGATTCGCTACCCATGATAAGTCAAAGCAATAGTTACCAATCCCACGCGATCCTATTTAAGGAACGAAGATTAAGAAATAACGAACCACTGAGGTCTAATTCTTCCTTGTTCAGTTCTGAAGAATTTATCCTCCTGTAGGTCCTATTCAGTGCATCAGTCATGCACTAGTGTAATCTCTTGGTCAAGACAAGCCAATCTGAGCCTTACACTTCAACCTTTCACGATGGGTTGTTCATTTCCATCTAGGTCGTGAATGGTGTACTTTTAGTTACAAGGGACTGTTAATTTAATCTTCTGTGATCTGGTATCACTAAATTAACTACAATGTAACACGTACAACTTATTGAACAGTTATGCATTAAATATATGTAACATTCAATAATATTTAAAGCATAAGTGATAAACAATTTATTTCAGTAAATAAGTCTGAAGATTCAGTTTCGATTATACAAAGTAAAAAGCATACTTTCCAGTATAATCCCAACAAGCGAAGCTGCCACCACCACGCGGGCGCACCGTGCAGAGCCTGTTCACGCGGGGGCCGCCGCGCTGCAAAACCAGTGCCCCTACGCCGCCGCCGCGCACCGCCTCCACCATCCCACTCCCCACACCAAAGCCGCGATGTTCCCCATCCCAGGCGCCACTCCCACCGGCCGCGGCGCCTCTCCCCATGGCCACCTGCAAGGGGAGGGACGAGATCGAGCCGCCGTCTCAACAGTTCAAGGCGCCCTCCGTCGCCACTGCACCACGAGACCGGGCCGCCGCTGCCGCTGCACCACGAGACCGGGGCGGCGCGACCGCTGCACCACGAGCCACCGCTGGAGACGACGAGATCTGTTTCAATCTATGTTGTGGAAGCTTATTCAAATAGGTATTCTTCTAGGATCCCTTCGAATTTAGTCATTTTCTTGGGACTTGGGCAGAAAGAAAGGAAAAGGGAAATCTCTGTTATGGTTCTGCGTTAGTAAAATTCTTTTGTTGATGATGATTTGTGATGAAATTTTTTGATGATTTTTGTTTGGTTTTGTCTTGATTTTGATGATGATGTGGATAAATCTGTTGGTTTGTGATTATTTTTTTTTTGAATTTGGGGTGGGGATGAATCTCGATCTGATTTGTTTGAAGTTCGATCTATGTGGATGTATCTTTGTTTAAATATGTTGGTTTTGTGATTTTTGAATTCGATCTATGTTATTGTTTTGTCTGGATTTTGATGATGATGTGGATGTATCTTTGTTTGAAGTTCAATTTTTTTTATTTTTTGTTCAGATTTGTGTTTTCTTCAAGATGATCTATGGAAGAAGTTTCAAGATGATTGATGGAGGAAGATGTGGTGTTGTTGAGACGATCTAATTTTTGAATTAATTTTACAATCTGGATCTAGTTCATATATTCATGTATTTTTTGTTTATTGAAATGCAAGGCATAACAATTTGTAAATAATTTTTTTTTTCTGGGTTTATGGGTTTGGAAATGGAGGATCTGCGTTGGTGATTTTTTCTGAATCTGAAACTGGAAATGCATATGTTCATCCTATGCAGATGAATATGTTCATGTTGGAATGAAGACGATGTTATGTAATTTTTTAGATTGTAAATTTTTAGGTTTTAAATATGTAAATTTTTGACATTTTTTTCATTTTTGAAATGTAAATTTCTGTCATTTTTCAATTCTGATATGAATTTTGATATTTTAAATGTATAAATTTTGATATTTTTATCAATTTTTGAAGATGAATATGTTCATCAATTTGATGAACATGTGCATGTCGAAATGGAGTACGAAAATATGTAATTTTAATATTCTTTTGCATTTTCTGTAATTTTCTAAAAATTTTATATAAAATTTCCAAGTTGTAATGTATTTTTTTTATTAGATTTTTGTGAATGTGTAATTTTGTATAAAAATAAATTTTTTATTGTATTTTTTACAACATAAAGATGAATATTAGAAAATAAGGGTATGTTGGTCATTTTATAAGATAATTTTGGACCTAAGAGTAATAATAAGTTTGGATGGACCTAAGAGTAAAAGCTAAATGGGCTTTGGACCTTTAAGTAATCCACTCATATTTTATCTATAAATAAAATAAAATATTATAAGTCTCGAAATAGATTGGTGAAAAGTCTACAAAGGTTAATAGATATATTTTTCTCGATTTTTCTCTAACTTTAAATAATGTAAATTAAGTGAGTGCAAGTGTAAATAAACTTGAGAATAATATTAAATCTATTGACTGTTGAAAGCTTATGGATACGTAACGAGTTCAATAACGGATAAAATATTTTCCTCAATTCAGAAAATTGGGATTATGGATACGTAACGAGTTCAATAACGGATAAAATATTTTCTGTGTGTTTTATAAACAAATATTTATATGACACTAAGTACACTTGAATTATTCTCCTTCTGTCTTACACAAGGATCAATCCACTTACGGGCCGTTTGGTTCAGGGAACTGAATTTATTAGGTGTGATAAAATTGAATGAGATTGAGTAAGATTTGATTGATTTGACTGAATTTGTTTGAATTAAGATATGCGTTTGAATTGTAGGATTGGATGTGATAAATATTGAAATGTCATAAATACTCTTAATTAAATTGGATTGAAACAACCACACTTCATTCTTATGAATCTATTCAAACAATAGAATGACAATTTGTAATATTTTATTTGAGATTTGTTTTATCCCATCTTTTACATGAGATTGATGTATCCCTACATGAATAAATTTAATACATTTTCTACCCGACTTGAAGTATATCATGGGTCATCATTCCACAAATCAAACGGTAAATTAGTTGGGATTAAAATCATAATTATGTCATATCCCGATCAATTCCGCTAACCAAAGGGGGCTAAATCGAAATTTAAAGTGGTCTAGTCCATTCTAACAAAAATCATCTTTCAACGAAATATTTCAGCTTATATATTAGTTAATTTCTTGGCGATTAAAGTCAAAATGTTCCCATAATTTTGCACTTGTTATTTTTAATCTCTTGACTATTTTTTGAAATGATTTAGTCTTATAATTATTGAATTGTTCAATTTTCATGTCATGTTGTCGGAAATTATCCAAAATGACTTTATTTCACCTGTGTGTTGGTCACATACCATTTTAGTTGGGTAAACCGGAGAGAATCGTGTTATAGACACTGAGTTGGCACAATTTAATACACCTGAAAATTAAATTAAATACACAATTTTTTTTAACTTGAAAATTAAATAAAACAAAAAATATAAATAAATACACGAGCCTCGTTGGAATCCACCATTTAAATTAGCATGTGACCGGCACACAGGTGAAACTGCATCATTTTGAGCGATTTTTGACAACATGAGACAAAAATTAAACAATTCCATTAGTTATACGACTAAGTGTCTATTTTAAAATTCTAAAAAGTGTTTTAGAATCACTTATTTTTAAAGTAGTTGGCCACAATTTTTTTTTAAAAAAAAAGTGATGTCTTTTTAATTGAGTTTCAAAATATTGTTTAAATTATTCAAAAGAAAGTTACATGACTGAATTAAAAAAAAGTGCAAAATTAAGAAAATATTCGAATTTAATCCCAATTTCTTTAAACATGCTAACGTATGATGCACTTGAGGTTAAGTTTATAATTTGGATTTTTCCAGCTAATTAGAATAGAGGAATTCTGTTTTCTCGATTGCTCTCTCTATATATATACACATATTGGTTCAAAACTAATGATTTAATGTCATCATCCCCCATCAAATACAACTTGAACTTTTTCTAGTAAAATCAAGAAGAAGAATACACTACTACACATTTAGGTTTGCATGATTGACGCGATTGGACAATTTCTTTTTTCAAAACAATTTCTCCGAGTTATAGTTTGGAGAGCGGTTTTATTAAAAAAAAAAAACAGCGGTTTTAAACCGCTATCCAAGAATAAAACTTGAAAAACGATTTTAAACCGCATTGCAAGATCACTTGCACAGCGGTTAATAACCGATGTATAAGTAAACACTTGGACAACGGTTAATAACCGCTGTCTTTTTTTTTTATATATATATCAGATCGATATATGCTCCGCGTACGCGTATAGTCCAGAACCCTGATGCCTTCATTTCTTCTCCCCAATTATTTCTCTCCCCCCAAATCGCCGCAAACCGAAGACCTAGCTCCTCCCTCTCACCCAAATCGCGCGCCGTCGTCGGTTTCCTCCTCCAACCAAATCGTTGTCGTCTTCGTTGACCTAGCTTCTCCCTCTCCCCCAAATCGTCGCGCGCCCTCCTCCCTCCCTCTCCTACCGCCGCCGCTGCCCTCCCCTACCGCCCCCACCATCTCCATCCTCCCCTACCGTCGCCGCCTTCCTCCTCCATATATATATAGGTATTTTTTCTTTTATATATATGTATATATGTATATATATTTTAATATATATATATATATATATATATATCATGTGTTTATTTATATATATATATATATATATATATGTGTGTGTGTGTGTGTGTGTGTTTGGGATTAATTGTTAGGATATATATATAAATATTGTGTTTATATATATATATGTTTGAGATTAATTGTTAGGATATGTATATGTTTGAGATTAATTACTGTTATGATATATATATAAAAATATATATAAATGTGTTTATATATATATATATGTTTGGGATTAATTGTTAGGATATATATGGATTAATTGTTATAAGCTACGATATATATATATATATAAATGTGTTTATATATATATATATGTGTGTGTGTGTGTGTGTGTGTGTTTAGTATATATTTAGCTAATTTGTTATGATTAATTGTTGTTAGTGTGGGATTAATGTTGGTTTAATTATATTGTTGTTAGTAGCTTGGATTAATTGTTGTTAGTGGCTTGAATTAATTTTTGTTAGTGTTAGAAATGAACATTTTGTTAGAGTTGAATAATGCACTTAAGGTGTTTGATAATATGCTTGTGTGAGGATTTAAACATAAATTAGGATTAATACATTAGGATATATTTTGGTTATTAATTTAATGAATGGATAGTGTGTTTCTTTAATTAGATGATTAATGATGATACATATTGTCTTGAGAAGCAACAAAAAATTGCAATGAGTAAAAAATTGGAAGGATTTCAAAATTAGAAAATTAAAATGAATGTAGATTAAGTATGGTTAGGTATGCTTTTAGGTTTAATACTTTAAGATAATTGTCTTGAGAAACAGTCTTCATATTGTCTTTCCTATAGACATCTCTAGTTCTATATGGATCGAAATTGGGTTCGAGCAGATCGATTATCAGATGAGTATAGGAATGGGGTGGAAGAATTTTGTAATCATGCAATTAGACACTGCACCGACCCTCGGTACATTCCATGTCCGTGTTGGAAATGTATGAATGGAAAAACCGTTAGTGGTCGAGAAAGTCTGTTCCACCACTTGATGATTCACGGTATTAATAAAACATATACCGTTTGGACATATCATGGTGAGAGAAGAGATGGATGTAGCTCAAGCAATCTAGAAACTGACTTTAGGTTTGAAGATACAGTGGATGCGGATATTTTCGATGATGTACCGACTGTTGATACATCGAGTGGGGATGACGATGATCTGCTAGATCACCCTTCTATGTCAGAGAAGTTAAGGGATTCTGCTGGATTACCACTATGGCCCGGGTGTAAGAAGGCAACAAAACTGTCAGCTGTGTTGATATTGTTCAACCTAAAAGCAGCTCACCAGTTGTCCGATGAATGCTTCACAAGTATGCTGGAAACAGTTAGTGGTCTATTGCCTGATGGAAATGGACTGCCTAAGAGAGCATATGATGTTAAACAAATGCTCAAGTACATCGGGTTAACACATCAGAAAATTCATGCTTGTCCGGATGATTGTATCTTATTTCGGAAGGAGTATGCAGACCTCGATGAATGTCCCAAGTGTGGGGAGAAGCGATATAAGAAAAATAAATCTCCCGCGAAGGTGTTGTGGTACTTTCCAATAATACCAAGATTCAGGAGAATGTATAGAAGTGTTGTGGATGCTGGAAATTTAACTTGGCATCATGATGATAGGATCAAAGATGGAATGCTAAGACACCCTGTTGATTCACCCCAGTGGAAGACATTCGATGTCAGGCATCCAGAATTTGGCAACGAGCCACGACACTTGCGTCTTGCACTCTCAACTGAAGGAATGAATCCGTTCAATATCCAAAGTACCAACCATAGTACATGGCCAGTGATTCTGTTAGTTAATAACCTTTCACCCGAGTTGTGCATTAAGCGCACTTACATGATGTTGTCTATGTTGATATCAGGACCCAAACAACCTGGTAACGACATAGATGTATATCTGACTCCTTTGATAGAGGACTTGAAGCTCATGTGGGATGAGGGTGTCGATGTTTATGATGCTTGTAGAAAGGAGAATTTCAAGTTGAGGCCATGCTGTTTGGAATTATCAATGACTTTCCCGCTTACGGGAATCTATCTGGATATAGTGTGAAGGGGGCCGATGCATGTCCTTGTTGTACCAAGAATACACATCACATTCGCTTGAGTCATTGTAGGAAGACCGTTTATATGGGACATAGGAGGTGGTTGGACCCAACGCATAAGTACAGAACAATGACCGATGCATTCGATGGCACAATCGAGACAGGTGAAGCACCACGTTTATTGTCAGGTTCGAATGTATTGAATGAGATGAAGAATATCGACACACAATACGGAAAGAGCTTCGCAAAGAGTGTCCCCACTAGCGGTTGGAAGAAGGAATCAATTTTCTTTCAATTGCCCTATTGGAAAGAGTTGTATTTTAGACACTTCATTGATCTAATGCACATTGAGAAGAACGTTTGTGCCAGCTTGATCAATACTCTGCTAGCTGATAAGAAGTCCAAGGATGGTTACAATGCAAGAATGGATATGATTGATATGGGAATAAGAGCAGAACTAAAACCTGTGCCTAGAGAAAATGGTAAACCGTTCTTACCTCCTGCTGCACACACCTTGTCCAACAATGAGAGAAAAGAGTTACTTCAGACGCTAAAGGATGTGAAAGTACCAGAGGGTTATTCGTCCAACATACAGAGACTTGTATCAGATGATGGCTTGAGGCTGATGAATCTGAAATCGCATGACTATCATGTCATCATGGAGACTTTCTTGCCCATTGCAATACGCTCTATCTTGCCTTAAAATGTGCACATAACCATAACAAAGTTATGTTGGTTCTTCAAGGCAATGAGTAGCAAGGTCATAGATCCTAGAAAATTGCTTGGTTTTCAGAGGCAGTTATTGGGGACTCTCTCGTGAGCTTGAGATGTATTTCCTCCATCATTTTTTTGATGTAATGGTTCACCTAACAGTTCATTTGGTACACGAGACAAGGATGTGTGGTCCCGCTTTCAGATCACGATGGATGTATGGTGTAGAGATATATGAAAGTGCTCAAAGGATATGTGATGAATAAGTCGGGCGGAGGGATGCATTGCGTAACGCTTATTTAGTAGAAGAAGCAATTGAGTCTTCGGATGCAATTTATTCCGAATGTCGATGCAATTGGACTTCCGGTTCCTAAGACACCAATAGGATGGATGGTGAAGGCATTACCGGTGGTCAACTTTGTAAGTGTTAGTATGGAGGAACTAACACGGATGCACTTGTGCGTACTTCACAACACGGTCGACGTCTTCCTTTTATTGACCAAGACACGCGATCACTTGTCGAGAGAAATCCCACCGAGATAGACCATGGATTGAAGTTGAGCACAATCGCACGTTTGTTGACTGGTTCAATGGTTATGTAGCAAATATGTTGTCACTGGAAAAAGAATCAGTGAATGAAAGAGTTAAGTGGTTATCCAGAATGCCTGATAGACATGTGTATTCATACAAGTGTTATCTTAGCAACGGATACACATTTTATACCAGAGATCATGATGCCACAAGTACTATGCAGAATAGTGGAGTATCCATTACTGCAACTGCAGTGGATCAATCAAATACTACTTACTTTGGACAGATTGTCAACATTTGGGAACTCGACTATATTGTTCACCGTCAAGCAATCTTCGAGTGTAGTTGGGTGAGGATCCTAACGGGGTCCAAGTTGAAAGTTCGGGTTAAAGACGCGTTGATTTGAAGAATGTGGGATACAGAGATGACCCTTACATAATGGACAGTCAAGCTCAACAAATTTTCTATGTCCCCGACCCAGTTAATAAGAAATGGTCCATTGTGGTTCTGTCAAACAACTTTAACAATAGTTTCCAGATTAGCGACCATGTCGATGAAGATGTTGACACAATTGTGTTGGGATTATACTGAAAAGTATGCATTTTACTTTGTATAATCGAAACTGAATTTTCAAACTTATTTACTGAAATAAATTGTTTATCACTGATGCTTTAAATATGATTGAATGTTATATATATTTACTGCATAACTGTTCAATAATTAAATGACGTGTTACATCAGTAGTTAATTTAGTGATACCGGATCACGAAGATTAAATTAATGATCCTTGAATAAAAAAAAAGTACGCCATTCACGACCTAGATGGAAATGAACAACCATCGCGAAAGGTTGAGGTGTAAGGCTCGATTGGTTTGTCTTGACCAAGAGATTACACTAGTGCATGGTGATCTTATTTGAATAGGACCCTCTGAGGAGGATAAATTCTTGAATCGAACAAGGAAGAATTAGACCTCGGTGGTTCGTTGTTTCTTAACCTTCGTCCCTTAAATAGGATCACGTGGGATTGGTAACTATTGCTTTGACTTATCATGGGTAGCGAATCGAGAGATTCAATACTTTTTTATCTTGGGCAATATTATTGGTCGCGTGTGATTGCTAAGATTTAATACGAAGAATCGTGTGCAAGCACGCTTTTTGATTTTGCCCCTTGGGAGGTTCATAAGTTTTATCATACCAAATCTTGCAAGTGGAATTAGTTTCGGTATGGATAATAATGTTGAACCGCTCTCTCGACCAAGGACAAAAGATATTAATTAACGGAAAGCTATTTCAGTGGCTTGAATTAATTAATGGGCTAGATAATCTTAAACACGGGAAATAATGACCGAGAGCCATATTGACTGTAATATGGGTTAAGATGGATAGTGAAATATTAATTATGTAGTGGGATTAATTAATATTTATGGGCTTGAATTATATTGTGGCTCAATATTAGATATTCAAGATCCATTAGAAGGTCCAATCTTAATTCTCCTAAAGGTCCCCTGAGTAGCCCAACAAATAGTCCAATAACTGAAAAGGTGATTAAAATAAAATAAATATTGTTGCTTAATTTTCCAACCAAAATTTCGAAATATATAGATATGTTGGGAGAAAGATTTTCTTTGAATTTTGTTATGGAATGAAGATATGTATTCTTGGAATACAAGATTATCTCATTAAATTCAAGAAATCTCCCACTAGCTTATTTATATAGTAAATTTCGAAAAAGATGAAAATATAGTGGGTCTTGATTTTCTTGAAAAGATATTATGGAAGATATGTATTTCTTGAAATACAAGAATATCTCATAAATTCAAGAAGATCCAAATCTTGGATTCTTGCACTAAAATTTTCGAAAATCCATATTATAGAGGAGGTGGGATTTTTGTGGAATATTTTAATTTTGTGAAAAAGAATATAAGGGATATATTCAAGATTTCTTGGTGACCAAGAAAAGTCTTTTCCCACATTGAAATATCACTAAAAATTCGTCCAACCCCTCTCCTATAAATAGGGGATGATTAGTTCATTCCCAAGTACAATTGCATGTGCTGGAAATATTAGCAAATCCACATAAGTGGTGCAACAAAGTTTATTTTTTCCTTTTGTTAATTGTTCGCGAGTATCCTTCCACCGGATTGTCGAGCAAGGGCTAAGGGAATACTTGGGAAGTCCTTTTGGTTAGTCCGTCCGACCAAGTCCTTTGCCATCCCGAGAGAATACGTTCACGTAAACCCGTAGATTCCGTGACGCCAGAGGTTTTACGTGGCTTTTTATATGCATGATATGTTGTTGTAATTATTATTTGAATTAATATAGGATTAATTCATGCTAGTAATAATTAATGAATTAAATTTGTATTTAAATATTCACCCCGAATAGATCTGTGCAACTCATTCCCCAACAAATTGATGATCCTTTTCAAAACTTCACTCATTCTTTACCATCTTTCGATGATCCTGCAAATCCACGCCCATACCAGAGAATAATTAGAGATGAGGATGAATATGGCAATCCGGATCTTGTTAACATTTATGGTCATGAACGAGAAAAGTCAACCAAAAAATGAAAAAGAAAAACAAGTGATAAAAAGAAATGTACGACTTTATTGAATGTTGTTTCTTCTGCTTTATTAAATGTTGTTTCTTCTGGTTTATTGAATATTGTTTGTTTTTTGTTTATTAAATGTTGTTTCTTCTGCTTTACAGGATCATGTCTCGTTTGCCATATCCCGGAGATGATGGAGATGATGATGGATATTCTGATGGAGATCATGGTGCATATGATCATGGTGCATATGATCGACAAAGATCATCGATGACTTGAGAGAGTGTGACATCGATGCTCCCACCACCACTAGCAGACTCGGGGAAAGCAAGACTCGGGTATAGCCACCATGTCATCTATTAAGAGAGCTCGTAGCAAGGGAAAAATACTTTAGGTAATTTTATTACAATTGAACAGTTTAAAATCGATAAACATATTGATTGATCGTTGAACCTAATTAAATACTATGTTATTGCAGTTATCGTTCAATGAGTTTGGGATGATGATAGGAAAAGAGAGTGAGTCGTTGTCCTTCTACATTGAGCCGCTGCGATCGTGATCCGTGATCCTGTCGTCACCAAGGATCAAGGTAGCGTAGCCTCGCCCCTACCAAAGGATTTGGCGAAATTTCAAACCCGACTCTTTGAAGGAAAGATTATGGGGACGAACTTACGGTATGTTAATTATATATTTATTGAAAGTTGTAGTATGACCCTTAAATTTACTAAATTGTTATGTTATATGCGTATAGACTACATTCGGATGTCTTGACCACACAAAAAAAGCAAATATTGTCGCATGGTGGAGTAATGGCCAAGAATTTTCGGACTTGGTTGAGAAGTAACACACGAGATCAGGAAACCGGTCTTTACTAATTAGTCATCCTCCAGATCGTAAATGCCCTATGGTGGCTCCATCTTTGGGAGGAGTTTTGTGAGCAGAGCTATGGAGGATGATTTCGGGTAAAATTGATCAATGTCATTTCCTCAATTTCTAATGCCCTAAGTTTTTCAAGTGCTTATCATATTTCTATTATCTTTGTAGAATCGAAGTAATAAAAATCGCGATCAAGCCAAGTCGATGGAGATAGCGATATCATGGATCGAACAAAGGTTATGCTAATAAGAGAAAATATGGTGAGATCAAAATCCTAACTTTTAATTTTTTTTTTTTTTATATATTCACTTTTAATATATCTAATAAAGGGACACGTTCATCACTATCGTAGAAAGAAAAAGAAAGAAGAAAAAATTTGGAGAGAGTGAGCCTATTGTTACCCGTTTCGACTTATTTCGACTACCGAAAAGGGTCGAGGCGGGAATATTCACGATCCCAAAGGCACAGTAAGATCATCGAAGAAGCGATAATCTATCCATTAATTTATCTTTCAATTACAAACTATTATTTATAAACAAATAATTAAATAATAATCTTTTTTTTTTTTGTGATTCGGTGAGCGTTTATCTCGGACCATGGCCTTGGGATGACTTCCGCGATTATCGGCCCCGATGATCTGTTTTCGACGGCTATAGGTCGCCAGAGGAGCATCCTACCGCTTATGGAGTGTCGGATATGGCGTGACGAAGACATCGTTAGCGATGGCACCGGTCTTCAAGCCATGAATATGGTGGGTATACTAACGGAACAGGTTGCCAAGTTGTTCAAAGATGTGGAACGTTTGAGGTTCGAGAGAAGAACGAGCCACGGAATGTCGCCGAGTGGGCAAGCAATTTGTGAACATAGTGTCATTAATGCTTTATGTTTTCACTAACCCTAGGGGACGACTTTATTGAGGCACTTCAAAACGTCTCTCAGGTATCAGATATGCATGTCTCACATTTATTTTAATTAAAAACTAGTGTATTAAAATTTTCTAACTAAATATCTTATTCGAACAGCTAACGACATTTTGATACCTTTATTTGGAGGATCCCGATCGGTTGGTTGCCACAGGAACATTGCACAGCTCCCATGGAATGATTCATGGTCATCCCATCACTCCTGGTTTCGTGAGGGTCACACTCGATGTACCCGAATCGGACAAGAGGATTCAACGGTGTTAAAACCAATCGATGAAGCCGGCCACGGTCGAACAATGGATCGGGCACTTCATCGAATGGCCGAGAAACTTGGTATCTAGCACCATGAGGGTAAAATATATTTTATTAAAGTTCATTATCTTATTTGTGGTTCTAAATAATATTGCAAATTAATTGTAGAATCTGCCGACACCACAAATGCCTCGGAAGAAATCACCATAAAAGGCTAAAGAGAAATCGAGGGTGTCGAAGAGACGTCGGAGGAGAACGAGGACTCCATCAAGGCTTTCGAGACTTGGTTATCCCATGACCGGAGACTTAGATCACAATGATTATGTATGATCTAGGGTGCACCGGATGGTATTGTCTAATGCTTTCGAGATAAATCCACAGTTCCCATGCTTGCTCACTTTCATCGAGAATACTTTCCAAGAATTAAATCCATTGAGGAACATGTGGCGTGAAGTCTTGAATGACGAGTGGTTGAGTGCAACCACCATAGCCCCTTTACCTCGGTATGTGTTTACTAATTCTCAATATTCACTTTTCGTATAGTTTAATTTTTTTTTTTAAATATTAATTAGCGTATATATGTTGGTTAAAGATATTTGGGTGAGGTATATCTCTCTAGAGATGTCCGAGCAAGTGGAATGTATTCCTTCGTCTCCCCCCAAGTGTCTTGCATATTGGGTGATAGAGTACAGACCATGGATGTGTTAGTTAATCATATGCTGAATCAAACTGGGAGCGAACATCTCATTTTTTGGCCAACAAATGTGGGGTGAGTGATAAACATTTCGTTAAAATTTGTATTCATGTTTATAATATTTGCACATATATATGCTAAATTTGCAGTTAATTTTAATATTCTCAATATAATATAGGAATCATTGGGTGCTGGTCGTCATACACATGAATACATTAAGTGTGTATTTTATGGACCCAGCTCAGGATGGAGTTTATTCAAATCATCCTGATCTCGTTTCATATATGGAAGCGTAAGTTCATTTTTAATATTCTATATAATAATTTGTTTTACTTTTAAAATTATGCATATTTAATCTATTTTTATTTTTTAATTATAATAATAGTGTGATGATGATGTATCGGAGTAGCCTTCAGAGTCAAGTTCAAGATCTAAGTTAAATAAAGTGAACTGGATTAACATTAAGGTAAATTTAATTTAGTAAATTATCAAATTAATAGAAAGAAATCATAATTGTAATACGTGATTATAATTGTTAATCAACAGGTTCCGAGGCAACGAGATAATGAACATTGTGGACATTTTGTGTGTTGCTTTATTGAAGATATAATCCGCACTTCTCTAACGAACATTCCTCTCAATGTAAGTCAATTTATCGATTTATTTAAATTATTATTGATTGAATAAAAATTCATACTATATTGATTGATTCGTTGTTTGCAGTTTGTCTATGAACGTGAACTCAAGTCTTACTCTAAGAAAAGACTGGAGAAATGGAAACACGATTGGACGGGGTACCTTTACAATCGATTCTTATATTCATACGATATTGAGTGATCGTTGTTTGAAATTTTGGTAGCATGTAATGAAATTATATATTTGTGATGATATATATTTCATGTTTTTGGTGTATTAATTGGACGTATGTTTATGATGTGTATGTTTATTTATTTCATGATGTGTATGTTTATTTATTTGATGTTTTGGTATTGGACGTATATGTGGTATAAGTTTTGGTTTATGGTTTATTATAAGATTTTTGGTTTATGGTTCATGGTTCATGGTTTATGGTTTATGGTATTGGACGTATATATAAGTTTTGGTTTATGGTTTTATTATAGGATTATTAAAATATAAATTAATAATTAAAAAAAAAAGATGTTGGACAGCGGTTTATAATCGTTGTCTATCTAACATAATAAAAGAAATTATTAAAAAAAAAAAGTTGTGCGGTTATTAACCGCTGTCCAAGCCCCCCTCTTGCAATGCGGTTGAAAACCGCTGTCCAAGCCCAATCTTTTGAACAACGGTTTTTAATAGATGTCCAAGTTTCGACAGTTGTTCCTTGGACAGCTGTTATAACCGTTCTCTAAGGGATATTTTAACAGTTGTCCAAGCTCAAATGTGTATTAGTGACAGGGAATTCGTGTAAGCATATCTATAATCTACTAATCAATAATATGCAGAAAATGACAAAAAATTAAGGAAAATTTATTAGTACATTTCAAGGATGCAAGTAGTAATAAATAGATATAATTAACTTTTTTTTAAAATTTATTAATAAATACAAAATAATTGCACATAAATAGATACATTTCCACATTATGTGCAACTTCAATTGCATGTGTACAATCATTTTGTACCTATAGTAATTTTAAAAAAAATTGTACCTATTAATAATTTGATTCAAAATTTTATAACCTAATATAATTATTCTAAAAAATAAAGAAGTAATGCACTTTACGAAGAAGTTGTAGGAAATGAGAGTTTAGTAGGTCAAATACAGGGATAGCAAGAAAGGTCAAAGTGAGTTGAATTAGAAGATTAATTTAAATCATGGGGAAAAGAAAAAAGAAATTAAAATAATCAATTGTAAATATGTTGTACATCAAACTCGATCGTTCATTGAATCCTTTTCGCTTTAGAGAGAGAAGAATAAATGAGTGTAAACCTATTTCGTTATTTGAGGGCTCGAGGCATATATGCTTCCAAAATCCTATGTCCTTGTCTTTTTTTTCTTTCTTTTATCCAAACCTAATTCCACTTTTCTCCTTTTTCTTTCAGCTCAAAGAGTATTAAATTCAGAAATTACAAGTTCTATGAAAATTAAATTGAGAATTTCATACGACTTTGTCGGCCATCGAGGCAAAGTGATGACATCCCTGGCCCCCTTGTGAGAAATCTGTTTCTGAAAAAAGTGATTTTCTGGGGAGTCCTTTTGGAGGGAAGGTGGTAGGAGATAGAAAACGGTACCATATTAATTTTGAGAGAGAGAGAGAGGGCTTAGAGAGAGAAATGTGGAATATGAGATATTTAAAAAATACTCCCTCTGTCCCAAACTTGTTTTCCTGTTTCTCATCATACCCTCCCTCTTGTGAGCGATTTTTGTATTAGTAAATGAAATAATTAGCTGACATGGTAAGAAGGGGTATGATAGATGAGCCTCTTATCTATCATACCCTTCTTTTAAAATTAATTTATCATTTCAATTACTAATACAAAAATCGCTCACAAAAACATGTGCAAACAGTAAACAGGAAAACGAGTATGTGACGGAGGGAGTATACAGTTATTTGCTTTAAGGGCAAAGTGGACATTTCGCGTCAACTTCCCGGAGCACGATTTGTCGATTGCCGCCATCAGGAAGAAGGCATGATTAGGTCTTGACGGACATTGATGTCATAATTTATATTTCCTTAAAAATCCAATTTCACGACGACTTCAGGATGTCGTCCTTGGCCCCTCTCTAAAAACCTACTTTAGGGAAAAATGATTTTCCCAAGGGTGGAGGGTGGTAGGAGATAGAAATCGATACAAAATTAGGAGCACGTAACACCTAATTTTGTTGTAATAGTTTTATTGTGGTTTCACTGGTTCGCTAGGTTGGTAATAAATTTAACGCAATATAAAACCGGATTTTCTTCACCATTATAAATAAAGTTGCTTGAAGCTTACATTGCAACGTTTATAATAACATAATTGACATAACTTATTCTTATTCTCTTATTATAATTATAATAATCACCAATATGACAGAATATAAAGATTCAAGAATCCCTAACCTGCAGTTGAATGAATGGAGAATCTTCAACCTTTTGGACACCCCCATCAGAACCGCACACTTGGATTACGAATTTCACGCTAGGAGTGCTCGAATCCACTTCTAGATCAGACACGTAGAAGGATTTCACTACCGCCACTCCAAGATACTCGCTCGTTTTTCCCCTGTTCACATATATATTGTACTGGTTGAAAAAATCAGCATTGCCAACTTTAAGCTGCCAAACGAGCTTAACGCTTAGTTTTTTCGACCCTTGAGTAGTGGAACTCCAACTGACGAATTCGCTATTTACAAGCCATGCATTAGCTGGAGGGAACTCGGAGTTTTCTTCTTTGGTGAAGATCTTGATATCTCCAAGTACTGCGTGGTATTCTGATGGAGCAAGAGAATGCGGGCCGTGATCAGATGATTTTACAGGCTTTGATTTGTAGCAGAGGGCCCGGATTTCTTTGAGCACATGACCAGCCATGTCGATGCTGCTTTCTTGGATGACCCATGCAGGATCCAGGTCAAGCTTGGTTACTACACGTGGCATTATAACACTGGTAAAATGACTCGAGAATCGAGTCATGGTTAGCAAGGTGTTTCCGGGGGCAGCAAGAAGAACCGACCTTTTGTCTTGTGTGGAAGAAGACAACTCGAGAGCAAGACCTAGCAGAGAGTTCCCACTTGACTTAACCTGCATAAATGATTTTCATCACAAAATGAATAGAACTAGGGTGTGCAACAGTCGGTTCAGTTACCAAATCGAACTGAATTATAAAGATTGAACAACAAAATTTTAGAAAATTCAAACAGAATCAAATTCGATAGGTTCGTGTTTTTCCTTCATGTTTTCATGTTGTATAAACCAAATTAGAACCGATTTTTTCCTTTAAGTCAATAATGGAATCCACACCGAAATAAAAATAGCTGAACCTGATTTATCAATTCGGATCGGTATGGTCGGTTTTATCTGAAGTATGCACACCCTTAAGAATAACCTTATATAGAGATATTTGTACTGTCGGTTGATCAAGGTGTGATCGAGCGTGAGAAGTTGTATTGGCTTCTATTTTTTAAGGGTTCGTTTTTTATTGTTTGTTCGTCTTTGTTCTAAACTACCGCGAGCAGCATACATGCATGAAATTTATAACAAATCAAACTGTAATAGCATGTTTGATTCTTGAGTTAAGAGGCTTACAGAATATGTAAAATGAATTGGTGAGCTCCCCAAATGAAGCTCCCCAACAAAGAGCGTTGCTGTGAAATCAGCATTGTCACCAAGAATGCCGGTAAATGTGATGTTTCCTCCTCCACTGTAAGATGCTTTCTTGAAACTATTATTATAATAAATATGTCATGATTCAGTATCCTGACTATATCATGGAGAAAAAAATTCATGCTTTCTTGAAATTATAATTAGAATAAATTCAGGACTAAAAATAGTGTTATTAACACTGGAGAGAATTAGCAATAAGGATCTAAATAAATACTTAGCAATGATTTGAAGCAACTTACTTAATAGAAACCTGGATTGGCTGAGTAGTGGAATCTCCATTATATTTAAGAAAAGGCTGAGAACAAAGGATGTGAGTTAGGATATTGTGGGAAAATATGCGTACGAGCTGGGATGTTTTGAAAAAATAATCCAAAATCATGTAGTAGCTCAATGAAAGCTGAATATATGTAATGTGGGAGGCCAACCTGAAAGCTTTGTGAAGAAATGTTGTTCCATGGAGTGTTCGAAATTTTCTTCCCATCACTATATATGTGGTAGCCATGACCCTGAGAAATTGTACATATTTTGTTGCATTGTAATATTATGAAGGTAAAGGAAAAATAGTGGTGCATATTCTTGTGCTCATCAACATCTATTCGTAAAGTATTAATTCGCCTCTGTATTTATTTTTGCCAATCTAAACTTTTACAAGTAGTCCATGTTCCGACTGTTGCAGGGAGCAAAATAACTTTAGTTTGCATTGCCAAGAAATTTTCATGGCTGGAATATTGAAATAAAGTTACTCTGTGTTCTCTATTAATCATAGAGATAACCTTGTAGGATAACTCAATTCCAGATTATGTTAAAAGAAACAAGAAATGAGTCATTCTGTTGTAAAATATCAAATCCAGAGTACTAAACGTAGAATAAAATGGTTTCCATTAAAAACAAACACATAACTGGACCAATGCAATACTTCACACACAGAGTAATCAGAAGGAAATGGAAAATACAGTTGCATAGAGATGATACCTGATCAAAATTTGAGTAGAATGGTAGTTGTCTGGGGTAGTGCTGTACAGTTCCCCATGATTCTTCAACAAGTCCCCACCATCTGTTCATTCAATACATGGAGAGTGGAAACATTAGACAAGAACTTACTAAGAAAGCTAAAACTGAATGAGATGAAAACCTAGGAACGATACCACAAGAAACGAGACCAAGAGACATTATAATTCATTTGAGAGAAATTAAATTTAGAGAAGTCACTCAATATAAGCACCCTTCTTTTGCACTATCGGGCAATTAAGCGAGATTGATGGATCAAGAGAATAATTGAAAGCAAAAGGGTGACAAAATCACTCTCAATAATTTGGGAGAAGTTACTCAAAAGGATAAACAAAGGAATATAATAATCCAAGTAAAATTGCGACTTTCATCATATTAAATGCTTAGAAGTCTGGTCGCACGTTCTTCCACATTCATGATTTATAAAAAGCATTAAAGGTAATGGTAAGAAAAGTCAGAGTAAGAACCAAATATCAGATACATTAATTCCAAAAGTGCCAGTTCAATACCGATTTTGAGCAGATTGAAAGTCGGGTGGTTGTTTAGTCTCATAGACCCATCCAGGTGCAAATATGGCAGCTGAAACATCACTCTTCTTTATCACATCAAGGGCAGCATTTGTCTGCACAAGGGAAAATTACAATTTCTGAATAACTCTTTGAGAATCTCCTACACTGAATGGACATAACTTTGAGGAAATGATCCTTGAAAAGATATATCTAAATGCTGGCAGGAAAAATACAATCTTCTGAAGTCATAGTCTACACATATACACACACACATCCGTAAGCTTAACAAGACCTATGGAAATACATGATTATTCATATAAGAGCAAAAGCTAATGTGTTGAAAACCTACAGTCCATTGTCCACCTCCGTATGTGCCCCTTCCAAAAACATCAATGCCCATGTAAACATCAAATTTTCGGTCACCAGCAACATCAGCTGACAGTTTGGGAAATTTTTCCTGTATCATAGAGGAAATTTTCTAAGACAAGATAACTAAACTTCCAATATATTTTCTAAAAAGAAGAGGAGTGTGCATACCTCCCATGTGTAGTTCACAAATATGCCATCAGATAAGTCAAAGAATGGCTTGTTTTGGTCATTTAATTGATTCTGCCAGCTAAGATCACCATTAACAGTAACACTGTCGTACCTGTACCATAACATTTATACATATAGTTTCCAATTATACAGTCAAAAATCCAAAATCCGAGTTATTATACTAATTACCAAATATGAAAATTACCATATAACCAAAGATCCAGGCAATGAAGAGTGCATGGTCTGGGTTAAATGGCTGATAAATTCTTTTAGATTAGGAATTTGTCCAGGATCCAAAGTGACTTCCATATTCAGCTGCCAACATTGAGGAGCAGTAACATTAATCTTTGTTGAATCTCATTTAAAAGATTCAGACTGTCATTAACTAAGTGCCAACTCAAATAAGCAAACCATTGATTGAGCCACTAAAACAAAGCTCAATATTTTTTTTGATCGGGCAAAGACTATATTGAGATTGAACGAAGTAAAAAGACATGCTCACCAGCCAACCATCGAATCCTAGAGCAACAGCAAGCTCTGTCAATCTCTCAGCATACATTTTAGCAGAATCTTTTGTTAATAACAATTTATCAGCACGTGTTTTCCCTTCATCCCACTCCATGATGAAAGTCCCCAGTACCTTAAAGTTGTAAAAATACAATGATCAGATGCTACAACCAGTTAATTCCATATAAAGCAAACTCTGATGCATAAAAACCATATCAGTCAAAGCTAGAAACTCTTTCTATGCACCTAATAATGATTCATGCTGATTTATGTCGAACGTCACCAGCAAAATCACATTATACCCCATTAATAACTTAATGTTGCCTTAGCTATTCTCATTGAAAAGAAAATAAATCATGGCTCATGATTACCATAAAAAGGAACACTAGCAAAAGCAGCAAAAAGAAAAACAGAAAAGCATCATCACCATATCAAAAAGCAGATGAGAATCATACAAAATATGCATTTCCCCCAATTTTAGTAAAATTACACTTCACTTTTCACGAAATAAAATCCCAATAAAAGCAATGATGTAAAAGCATATACCTTAACACCATGTCTATGAGCAGTATCAGTCCAGCAGGGAGGCGGCAATGTCACCAAATTATGCGAAAAGTAAACAAAAACATCAATCAAATACCAATGCCAAATTGCATACGCATCAGGGTTCGTCCCACCCTGCACAAATTTATCATCAGTATACCCTCCCGCCATATCATGGCAAACCAAAATCCGCGGCTTCTGCGCCAATCCTCCGCCGCCTCCGCCTCCGGCGGACGGCAGCTTCACCGCCGATTGATTGAACGGGTAATGAAACGATTTGAAGTAGGCGCGTGACTCCAATTCCTCGAGCGTTTTGAGCGGGTACGAAATTGGAACCGCCGGCTTCGACGGATCGAACGGCGGAGGGTCGACGGCGGCGGCGGTTGAGGAGTCGTCGGCGATGGTGGTTTCCATTATTGTGAGGAGGAATGAGCGGATGTTCTTCAAGGTGGATAAGGTTTTGGGATGGTGGGTTTTGAGGTAGGCGATGAGGGACATTTATGGAGGTGGGGATGGGTGGAAAATCCATGGAAGTTGACTTGATTTTTCTGTATTCAAGTCGTTGCAATATTTTGTTCTTCGGATTGGCGGTAAGATTTAGATGGTTTTGCCAGTTTTACAGCTTCGTTTTCCATTGAAATTGTTTTGAGGAAAATTGCATTTCTATGGAGTAATTGCTTTTTTTCCCTTTTCAGTAAAAGTAATTGATTTTCTAACTTTGGACACATTGCAAAACATATGCCTTATTTTTACTACTAATTGCATTTTGAGAATAAAACTTTCAATTTGTATAGAATAAGTATCAAAATTTTAAATTATTATAAAAAGTCACTTCGAATAAATTTACAGGTAAAATGGGCAAGTGTCGTGAATTGTCAGAGGTAATTTTTCCAAAATAAGTTAAAAAATTCGAATCCTACCTTGCAAAAAAGAAAAGTTCAACCTCTAAGGGCATGTTTGTTTTGAGATTATTTCGGACGGACTTTGTACTTTACAATTTCACATACTCATTTAATACAATACTAAAATCAGGATTTCAAAATCAAATTTAAAATCTAACTTAAACTCTACATCTGCACTTATTCTCATTAATAATAATATTATCACTTTTATACAATTTTCAACACGATACTCAATCATTCAATCATTACTATAATAATATAATAATATAAATCAATCAACTTTTTTATAATCCTATATAATTATACCTTATAAAATCTCAAAACAAACATACAATTTTACTATTCATTAGGATTTTAAAATCTTAGATTTCAAAGTCCAGGATTTCCTCCGTCCACTATAAGTCCAAAACAAACATACCCTAAAATACATTAAATAGGAAAGATAAATCCTATTTTTATAATTGGTCTTTAAAAAAAATATACAAATCTATGGAGTAATAATTGCTAAATAATCATTGGTTGAGATATATCGTCTTTCTTTAAAAAAAAAATAAAAAAAAATTAACTTCACATAAATTGAATAATGGATATCTCCCAAATAAGTCACACTTGCGTGAGACGGTCTCATGATGAAACAGAATATAATTTAGACATTAACGCTTTAACACTTTAAGATAATGAATGTTTATTTGTATTAGGTTGTCCTCCATCTCATATGAATTTTTATCCTCCCAAGGCATACTTGCAGGGCGCGAACACAGGAATTAAGTCCAAACAAGGCAAAAAAGAACCGATATAAAGATATAAAATAAAAATAATTAATAATTTGAAATACAATTGACCATGATGATTTGTTAAATTAGCATTCCTTCATTCATTACTTTATCTAATTTTTACACTACAAAAAATATAGAATTGACTTTTATAACATGGTTACAAAAATTTTCTACGAAATAGTTACATCCTTAAATACCCTACAAATTGCCTACTAAATTTTAACATTCTAAGCAAACATATTGCCTATGAATTTTTAAAGACAAATAAATTACCTAGAGCAAATTGCCTATGCATTTATAATTTTCGTAGGTAATTATATTTGTAATTTTGAGATTGAAATTGTCTATATAATTAGAAAAATTTATCGTAGGCAATCATAACTATTTAACGACGAAATTATTTTCTTCGAAAATTCTGTAGACATGCATGTTGAAATTTTTTGTAGACAATTCTATATTTTTTATAGTGATAAAAGCAATTATTTTAAAATATTTAAGGGGTATATATGATATTTCGCACTGAAAATCTAGGTGGGACAATTGTCCCACCTTGCCTCAACGTTTGTCCGCCAATGCATACTTGCATGAGACCGTCTCAGGTTGAGACGGAATATAATTTGACATTGACGCTTTAACACTTTGAAATGAGTGTGTGTTGATTTGTCATAAGTTGCACCCCGTCTCATGCATGAGAGTGTCTCATATGAGTTTTTGTCATGTTTAATTTACAAAGAGATTAAAATTTTTGCAGTCCAGTGACTTTGCTCCAATTTGAAATCGATCCCGATTGTTTTGACTTTTTGATTTTGGTCCTGTAAATTATCAATTTTTTTTAAATTGATCCTTTAACCTATTGTAGCAGGTCACCGAACAGGTAACCGTCACCTATGTAATTATTTTATTATTTTTTTTAACTTCGAAATGAAACCTAGATTTTTTTAATCATAATAATTTGGGTCGGAATTTTTCTGCGTATTTTTTTAGGAAGAAAGAGTGGGGTTTTGGTTTATTTTTTGATTTTTCGATCAGTTTAAACCCAATAAATGGACCCGATTTCCTTTGTCTTTTAATATACAAATTATTTTCAGATCCGACTCAAAACCCAACCAAAATTTAAGATTAAAAAAGTTCAACTAGCGCTTTAAAATTAAAGAGAAAAACAAAATAATTACACATATGATAGTTACCTCCTTGGTAACCTGTTGCAGTAGGTTAAAAGACCAATTTCAAAAAAATTGAAAATTTATAGGATCAAAATAAGAAAATCAAAATAATCGGGACCAATTTCAAAATAATACAAATTACTGGACTACAAAATCTTAATCCCATTTAAAAAAGAAAATTGGAATAATACAAACAGCAGACTCGATATTTTGTCGTGACCACATTTTAATGGGATCCTCACTCTAAGGTGCAAAGTGGACACACATATTACTAAGGTACAATGTGCAAAAAAATATTTTGCACTTTAGTTCAAACTAGATACTACAGTTGTTGGGGAATAAGTTGCACAGATCTATTCGGGGTGAATATTTAAATACAAATTTAATTCTTTAATTATTACTAGCATGAATTAATCCTATATTAATTCAAATAATAATCCAACAACATATCATGCATATAATAGTTCACGTAAAACCTACGCATGCGGAATACTACGAGTTTACGTGAACGTACCTCTTGGGATGGCAACGATATGGCTGATTAGACTAACCGAAAGGACTTCCCAAGTATTCCCTTAGCCCTCGTTCGACTATCCGGTGGAAGGATTCTTGTGAACGATTTAACAAAAGGAAAAACAAATTATATTACACAACCTTTGTGGATTTACTAATTTTTCCAGCACGTGGAATTGTACACTACTCACAATTGCCGTTTTTCGAAAAAATACAATCTGTCGACGTTACAAAATATTTGATATTTTATCGACGCTGATATTTTTCCAAAAAAACCAATTTTCGTGTGTCACTGGGAATGAAACATTCATCCCCTATTTATAGAGGGTGGTGGACGAAATTTTGAGTAAAAATAATGTGGAAAAATCTTTTCTTGATCTCCAATAAATCTTGAATATATCTCCTATATTCTTTCTTCCATAATTATAATATTCCACAAAATCCCACCTACTCTTTTATTATGGATATTTTCGGAATATGGGGTACCAAAAATCCAAGATTTGGATCTTCTTGAATTTATGAGATATTCTTGTATTTCAAGAAATACATATCTTCCATAATATCTTTTCAAGAAAATCAAGAAAATCTTTCTTGCCCACTATATTTCAAAATATTCGAAAATCTTATTATAAATAACCAAGTGGGAGATTTCTTGAATTTAATGAGATAATCTTGTATTCCAAGAATACATATCTTCATTCCATAACAAAATTCAAAGAAAATCTTTCTCCCAACTTTATCCATAATTTTCTAAATATTCTTGGAAAAATAAGCAACATTATTTATTTTATTTTAATCACCTTTTCAGTTAATGGACTATATGTTGGGCTACTTAGGGGGCCTTTAGGAGAATTAAGATTGGACCTTCTAATGGACCTTGAATATCTAATATTGAGCCACAATATTATTCAAGCCCATAAATATTAATTAATCCCACTACATAATTAATATTCAGACTATCCATCTTAACCCATATTACAGTCAATATGGCTCCCGGTTATTATTTCCCATGTTTAAGATTATCTAGCCCATTAATTAATTCAAGCCACTGAAATAACTTTCCATTAATTAATATCTTTTATCCTTGGTCAATGAACGGTTCAACATTATTATCCATTCCGGAAACTAATTCCACTTGCAAGATTTGGTATGATAAAGCTTATGAACCTCCCAAGGGCAAATCGAACGAACAAGCGTGCTTGCACACGATTCTTCAGATTAAATCTTAGCAATCACATGTGACTAATAATATTGCACAAGATAAAAAGTATTGAATCTCGTTGATTATTTACCCATGATAAGTCAAAGCAATAGTTACCAATCCCACGTGATCCTATTTAAGGAACGAAGATTAAGAAATAACGAACCACCGAGGTCTAATTATTCCTTGTTCGATTTCAAGAATTTATCCTCATGTAGGTCCTATTCGATCATCGGTCATGCACTAGTGTAATCTCTTGGTCAAGACAAGTTAATCCAAAGTCTTACACTTCAACTTTTCACGATGGGTTGTTCATTTCCATCTAGGTCTTGAATGGCGTACTTTTTTTAGTTACAAAGGGGATCGTTAATTTAATCTTCGTGATCCGGTATCACTAAATTAACTACAATATAACACGTCGACTTATTGAGCGATTATGCAAATAAATATATGTAACATTCGATAATATTTAAAGCATCAGTGATGAACAATTTATTTCAGTAAATAAGTCTGAAAATTCAGTTTCGATTATACAAAGTAAAAAGCATACTTTCTAGTATAATCCCAACAATCTCCCACTTATACTCAAAGTCTGCTTTTAAGTATACTGCAACATGTCTCGTGTAGTCTGTGACATCTAATGTCCCCTACACGAACCTAATAATTTCTCCCACTTCTCAAAGCAGATTGGCAACGGTCTTGACACTCATTCCTTCCACATGTCTCTCGAATGTATTCAGAGGCAGACTCTTTGTGAATGGATCTGCTAGGTTATCCTCAGACGCTATCTTTGCCACATCTATATCTCATCTCTTAACGATTTCTCGTATAAGATGTCTTTCCTTTAGTGTGCTTGTTTGACTAGTGGACTCTTAATTCCCTTGAATTTGCAACTGCCCCTAGCAAATATTGCTAGACAAATTCGGAACTCCATCCAAGTCCATTAAGAAGGTTCAGAGCCAAATCGGTTCTTTTTCTTTGCTTCTGGCGACTACTTACCCGACTTCCATGGTTGAGTCAATTGAAGCATTTCGCTTCACACTCGTCCATTTGATGGTTGACTTCCCAAATGGAAACACACTGGCGAGGCATATAGTTTTCGGAATCTAAGTCTGATTGGAAATCCGAGTCCGTGTAGCTGATGGGGATTGGATTATCTGACTGATAAATCAACATTCTATCCTGAGTTCTTTTCAGATACTTCAGAATGTTTTTAACTGTTGTCCAATGCTCTTTCCCTGGGTTACTTTGATATCTTGCTACCATGCCTACGCAGCGGATATTCGGTCTCGCATACTGACATTGCATACATAAGGTTTCCGACAGCCGAAGCACAAGGAATGCCTTTCATGTCATCTATCTCCTTTTGCGTCTTACGGAACATTTTCTTGGATAGATGGATTCCAAGTCTGAAAGGAACGAAGCCTTTCTTGGAATCTTGCATGCTGAATCGTTTCAAGACAGTGACTATGTATGAAACTTGCGATAACCCGACCATCATTTTCTTGCGATCTCGAGTGATCTTGATCCCAAGGATGTGTCCGGCTTTCCCTAAGTCTTTCATATCAAACTATTTTGAAAGCCATACCCTTACGCCTCGATAACACCTTCACATCGTTCTGGAGATGATCGAATGTCATCTACATATAGTACTAAGAATACCAATGCAGTTCTGACACGCCTTTTATACACACAACTTTTAAACTCGTTTTGATCAAACTCATAAGACTTTATTACATGATCAAAACATTGGTTCCAAGCTCTGGATGCCTGTTTGAGTCCGTAAATGGACCTCTTGAGCTTACAAACTAGGTATTCTTGGCATGTTTCAATGAAACCTTGGGGTTGTTGCATATAGATCTCTTCGTCAAGACTTCCGTTAAGGAAAGCTGTCTTAACATTCATTTGCTAGATTTTAAAGTCGAAATCTTGTGACAATCGATCGAAAGAGAATGGATGGACTTAAGCATGGCTATGGGGAAAAAAAGTTTCCTCATGATCGATCCTTCTTTTACGAGTATAACCTTTTCGCCACTAGTCTTACTTTTGAAGGTTTCAACCTTAAAATCTGTCCTCTTTTCCTCTTATATACCCACTTGCATCCAATGGGTTTGACCCCATTAAGTGGTTCGACTAGCCCACTTTTCGGTTATGAAACATAGAACTCATTTTCGGCTTTCATTGTTGTTTGCCAAGAATTTGCATCCTTATATTGGAGTGCCTCGTCATATGTCCATGGGGTCGATTCGTCTTGTCAGGGGAATCAAGTCCGAGGACTCTCCTATTCCCATGAATCTCTCTAATTTTGTCTAACAACCCTCCCACCAAAGACGAGGCTCGGCCAGAAAACGTATCGTTTGGTATATCATCTAGCAAATTGACATTGAGGTTTGCCCTCTAAGCTCATTTAAGGTAATCTCTTACGGGTTTTCTTTGGTTCATATAGTCTTCTTCCAAAAATCTAAAGTGGGTGCCGATGACCACCTTTTGATCTTGGGACCATATAACATACACCCTTTTTGTTCCCGGGGTAACCTACAACAACCTTAATTACGATCGAGGATCCGATTACCGGGCTTCCTTGTCCAATGGTGAGGTCGGACACCCCCAAATTCTCATGTGTCTCATACTAGGAACATGCGCTTGGGTCCACAACTCTTTGGGAGTTTTGGGAACCGATTTGGATGGCACTAAGTTCAGAATGTAAGCCGTTGTTTCCAAGGCATGACCCCAGAACGACTTGGGAAGATCCGCATAACTCATCATAGATCTAACCATTTCCAAAAGAGTTCTGTTTCTTCGCTCTACAACCCTGTTTTGTTGAGGGTTTGGTCTTGATGGTGGGATGAAAATCCTTCATCGATAAGTAGTTCAAAAACTCATCATTTGAGGTATTCGCCTCCACGATCAGATCGTAGAGACTTGATACGTTTTTCCCTATGATTCTCTGTTTGAGCCTTAAATTCTTTGAATTTCTCAAAGGTCTCAGATTTATGCTTCATAAGGAAAATGTAACTGTACCTTGAGTAATCATCAATAAAAGTGACAAAATACTCATAACCTCCTATTGCTTTGGTTGACATTGGACCACATACATCTGTGTGAACGATCTCTAACACTTCTTTGGCCCTATTCCCCTTGGCTCCAAATGCCCTCTTGGTCATTTTACCCTCCAAACATGATTCGCAGGTTGGAATTGGTCAAATTTGGAGATACTCCAGTGAACCGTCTTTTACCAACCTTTGGATCCTCTTTGGATTTATATGACCCAATCTTAGATGCCAAAGAAGTGTTTCGTTCACGTTTTCTTTTGTCGGAAATAATTGATGTGTTATAGGATGCATTTCGTGAGTGGTGTGCACAATTAATTGTATAGAGATTTTCCATCAATGTCCCGTAACAGATACACTCATCATTTCAAGAAATGATGTCATTCTTATTAGAAGAAACTTAGTGTCCTTTAATCGAATTTTAGAAACTGAAAGTGAATTCTTTCTAAAACTGGGAACATAAAGATAATCTCATAAAAAAAACTTTATCTTCAAAAGATAGGTGCACTTCTCTCACTGCTTTAGCTGCCACTCTCGTAGCATCGCCCAGTGTGATGAGGATCTCACTCCCACTAAGTTGTCGGGTCTGTTTGAACCCGTGAAGCTAACATGATTAGTGGATCTCGTATCAACCACCCACGAATGAGAAGTATACGCCGCTAAACAAGTTTCAACAACTAGTGCGTGAGAATTACCTTTCTGCCATTCCCTTTTGGGGTTGGAACAAGCAAAACCTCCATTGTCCTCTCTCACCGCAGCTGAAGCACTTACTCTTTTGATTTTCCTTGACACAACAAGCATTCCTCATCTTACCATTGCCCTTGGCAACAGTTGAGTTTTATTGCTTATGGCCTTTGGTCCTCTTCTTTTTTCTTGCCTCCCTTAGCCTAGAAGATGAAGACGGACCACTTGCCGTCAAAACTTGAGTTTGATGCCTTATCAACATCTCTGCCGAGACCAAAAGCTTGCAACAAATTAGCTAGCGAGGCTAAAATGCTCAAAAACTTTTTGGGCAGAGAGTGAAGTACCAAATTTATCTGAGTCTCCAGATCATAATCTGCACTCAGAATCTCAAGTTTGTTCAGATGGGCGATCTATTTTGAGGACGTAATCCCTTACGGGTTTGCCCTCCACCATTCTTAGCGACGACATCTCTCGCAAGGTGATCTGACGAGTCCCGCATGTTTTGACTAGTCAGTTGGCTCATCTGATTTTGGTGTGTCAAAAATCCACTTGTGCTTTTGTGCAGTTAGGACAAATATAATTTTTCAATCAATATAGTTTCCATATTGTATTGAATTTAAGTATAATAACAGTGGATTAAAAGGTTACGACATGCTGAACTGAAATAAATAATAATATGCATAAGCACAAATATATCACAAGGTTCGATCACATGTTTCATATTAAAATCTAAAAAAAAATATGAACATGCATCAGCCAACATCTCAAAACAGTTTAAATAAGCCACGTGGGGTGGGTCATTATTTAAACAGATTCAAGCAGGTTACAAACAAGAACAGTTACAAACCTTTAATATCCAGATTAATAGTTGGCTCCCACTTGACCAATATAAAATTGACAGGGACTTCGGAGAAGTATATGCATATCAATTTTATACCTAAGTAATAACCATGATTAAATACATGATTATTATTTCGCTTTGAACGAGCCTCGTGGGGAGGGTCATCGTCGTCACTAGTAATAACCCACAATCATCCGTTTGGAATTCATTCATGTGAAAGCTATCTTTTGACCGTCTCGCGGGGGAATTTCTCCAAAAGAATTCACAAATAAATAAATCATGGAGGTCAAAATTAATTCAATTTTATTATCCGGAATAAAATTGTCAATTAATTATTTAAACATACTTAGTAATTTTGAAGGTGAGATTTTTCATTGGGCAATTCTCATGCAAACACATTTAAACAAATTAAATATAGCATAAGATAGCACAAAAATAAATCAAGCAAAACAGAAAAATAAACATATGGAGCACAAATTATCCAATTGTCATGGTTTGATTTTTCTTAGCTTGATTTTGAAGAAACACCGTCTTGAATTTCTCCCACTCGATCGTTTCGAAAAAAATACTCCGTCTCGAAACGCCACGCCAGGAAACTGGCACTGGATGCACGCGTCAGATCCGGTCCGGCCTTGGCGGGTTAAAACTCTGTAGCTACCGACAGCGTCCGGCCGGGCAGCGCCCGCCCGCCTCGGTAGCCTCGGCTTAACCGGCAGCTCGGCGGCTGACAGGCGCAGCCGAATGCATCAGCTTATTCGCCCATGTATTTCTTATCGCCCATGATACTCGACACGCTTACATGTCGGCCTTGGCGGCCCTTGTATCCGTCAGCGCCCGTCGCTCCGCTATCCGTCTTTGGCATCTTTCGGCGCCGCGGTCTTTGCGTCTTTAACTTACCGCCCGTGTGACGGATCCTAGCCAGCGCTTCGGCCCTCGGCCTCGCCCGAAGCGCCCGCGTCGCGTGCACAACGCCGCATTCCGGCGTCCACTTGTAGCGATGCCTCCCTTAGCTTGCGTTTTTGTCGCAGCGCCCGCTTATCGCCGGTTTAGATTTCATCCTTTAATTCTTCATCGTAGAATTCGCCGATTTTTTGATCAGGTTACAATTTATTTACAAAAAATAAATAAACATAGATCTAGACTAGTCTATTACATTGATCAAATCAAATAAATTCTAATCTACTCGTGGATTTTCTCATGAGGCAAAACGAATCCGAACGAATCGAATTAAAAACCACAGTTTATATGCATAAATAAACACATTAAATTCCATGACAATTGGATACCTGCAAAACAGATCTAGCAATTCTACTATCCAATTTCAAATTTAATGCCAACTAATTAAATTACAATTTAAAAAATTGAGCAAACCGTGGCTCGATGCGCTTGTTGGGGAATAAGTTGCACAGATCTATTTGGGTGAATATTTAAATACAAATCTAATTCTTTAATTATTACTAGCATGAATTAATCATATATTAATTCAAATAATAATCCAACAACATATCATGCATATAATAGTTCACGTAAAACCTACGCATGCGGAATACTACGAGTTTACGTGAACGTACCTCTTGGGATGACAACGATATGGCTGATTAGACTAACCGAAAGGACTTCCCAAGTATTTCCTTAGCCCTCGTTCGACTATCCGGTGGAAGGATTCTTGTGAACGATTTAACAAAAGGAAAAACAAATTATGTTGCACCACCTTTGTGGATTTACTAATTTTTCCAGCACGTGGAATTGTACACTACTCACAATTGTCGTTTTTCGAAAAAATACAATTTGTCGACGTTACAAAATATTTGATATTTTATCAACGCTGATATTTTTCGAAAAAACTAATTTTCGTGTGTCACTGGGAATGAAACATTCATCCCCTATTTATAGAGGGTGGTGGACGAAATTTTGGGTAAAAAAAATGTGGGAAAATCTTTTCTTGATCTCCAAGAAATCTTGAATATATCTCCTATATTCTTTCTTCCATAATTATAATATTCCACAAAATCCCACATACTCTTTTATTATGGATATTTTCGAAATATGGGGTACCAAGAATCCAAGATTTGGATCTTCTTGAATTTATGAGATATTCTTGTATTTCAAGAAATACATATCTTCCATAATATCTTTTCAAGAAAATCAAGAAAATCTTTCTTGCCCACTATATTTCAAAATATTCGAAAATCTTATTATGAATAACCAAGTGGGAGATTTCTTGAATTTAATGAGGTAATCTTATATTCCAATAATACATATCTTCATTCCATAACAAAATTCAAAGAAAATCTTTCTCCCAACTTTATCCATAATTTTCGAAATATTCTTGGAAAAATAAGCAACATTATTTATTTTATTTTAATCACCTTTTCAGTTAATGGACTATATGTTGGGCTACTTAGGGGCCTTTAGGAGAATTAAGATTGGACCTTCTAATGGACCTTGAATATCTAATATTGAGCCACAATATTATTCAAGCCCATAAATATTAATTAATCCCACTACATAATTAATATTGCACTATCCATCTTAACCCATATTAATCAATATGACTCTTGTTATTATTTCCCATGTTTAAGATTATCTAGCCCATTAATTAATTTAAGCCTTTGAAATAACTTTCCATTAATTAATATCTTTTATCCTTGGTCAAGGAACGGTTCAACATTATTATCCATACCTAAAACTAATTCCACTTGCAAGATTTGGTATGATAAAGTTCGATTGAACCTCCCAAGGGCAAATCGAACAAAGATTGCTTGCACGATTCTTCTTATTAAATCTTAGCAATCACATGTGACTAATAATATTGCCCAAGATAAAAAGTATTGAATCTCACCGATTCGCTACCCATGATAAGTCAAAGCAATAGTTACCAATCCCATGTGATCCTATTTAAGGAACGAAGATTAAGAAATAACGAACCACCGAGGTCTAATTATTCCTTGTTCAGCCCAAGAATTTATCTCATGTAGGTCCTATTCAAAAGGCATCGGTCATGCACTAGTGTAATCTCTTGGTCAAGACAAGTCAATCCGAGCCTTACACTTCAACCTTTCACGATGGGTTGTTCATTTCCATCTAGGTCGTGAATGGCGTACTTTTAGTTACAAGGGACTGTTAATTTAATCTTCTGTGATCTGGTATCACTAAATTAACTACAATGTAACACGCACGACTTATTGAACAGCTTATCGATAAATATATGTAACATTCGATAATATTTAAAACATCAGTGATGAACAATTTATTTCAGTAAATAAGTCTGAAAATTCAGTTTCGATTATACAAAGTAAAAAACATACTTTCTAGTATAATCCCAACAACAGTGCAACATAATTTTTGCACATTTTATCTTAGAATAATTTTCCCATAAATTTTGTATCTTATAGTAATTTTTCCCATTTTAAGTTACTACGTTGACTAGACTTATGACTTAAACACTGAGAGTGAGATACACATGATAATAATATGATATACTGAAAAATATAAATAAATATTGGTTCAGCACATGCGCGCTCATGTGCATGGCAGTAATTAATATTTAGACTAATCATCAGATGAGACCTATTCATTATATTATTAATTTATTATATAAATTTAAAATCTATACTTATCTAATAACAAAATGTTGGGCCAAAAAAATATTTTCTAATAAAATTTTAAATATCTTAATAAATTTGATGTTGCTCAAATGGTATAATAAATATTTTTTATCTTCTTTATATGCAAGAGGTACAAAGTTCAATTCCCCATATTATTACAAATTTATCATGAAATTTTAAAAGTGACAGATTAATGATTAATAATATAAAATATTATATTTTGTAGTTGATATGGATATATATATATATATATATATATATATATATATATATTAAATCAATTACTCCTCCCATCTTTTTTTTTAGATTGCTCAATGAATTTGACATTTTAATGAGGAATTTTTTTATTAATATTTGAATAAGGTTAATTTTTCAATTTTAGTGAATAAGATAAAAAACAACTTACTTTTGTATGTAACTATTAGTGATATGTGATCTAATTTAGTGATGTTTATAAGGGGTGACATGAACTGTATAGTTATTTTATTGCTATTTTGAATATGTGATAAAATATAGACTTTTTGGATTGTGAGCAATCTAAAAAAGACGAGGAGTATTATATATATGAAAGTGTATAATTTATATATTTATTTGTATGATTATATTACATGATATTAAATTTAAATTGAATAGTTCAATTACCATAAATTAGTTGCATGAGCTATTGACATTAGACTTAAATTGTTAGTTGAATAATTTTTAATTAAATTATTAGTTGATGTTATTAGTTGATTGTAAAATGACACTAGGTTGGTTGTGATAAAACTCGATTTGTTACTTATTTGTATGATTCTTTTACAGGATATAATATTTAAATTGATTAGTCCAATGACATATCCAGAAAACTTTAATGATGGGGGCACAAAAATAAATAATATAAAAAGTAGATTTCCTGTGAACCCGGGTTCATGTGAATTCTATTTTTTTAGTGTCACGATTATGCATGCACACTATCACTATCTTAAAAAATATTTAATTTTGTAAATAGTGATAGTGCATATACATAACAGATCTACAAATTTTTTTAGATGAAATATTTGCATGATTAACTAATTATAACACTGTTAAAAATGCATTTAAATAATTATATACATATAATATAAGTATAACTCCAAATAATTATAATATTCTATATAACATATACTTATAAAAAAAATTATGGGGGCACGTGATCCCAACATAGGACATGTAGGTCCATCATTGAGTCCGATTACTATGAATTAGTTGTATGTACAATTAACATTAGACCTTGGATTGTAAAATAATACTGAGTTGATTGCAATTAAGCTTGGTATATATCCATATTTAAAAAAAAATACTAATTGAGACTAACATAGGAGATAGGACATAAAATGTTGATTTCGGGAATGATACTGACTTCATTAGATAGTATAATCTCTTTAACATCTTAGAAATATAATTATGACTAATGATATTTTATGGTGTGACCATTAATAAGAATTATAGACAATTATTAAAAATCTTGGACTTTCTTAAGGAGGTCAATTTCAATCATGGGGTAGTTATATGTTATCATGTTCAGAGTAACTAGAGGGAATAATTTAAAATTTTTTGACATGGAATGAGAATTATGAAGACGATAATAGGTGACAATCAACTTGGTTTATAAGGAAATAATTAAAAATTGTAAGAAAAAAAATATACCTTTAAAATTGCATTATTTAACAATGTAAATTTTTTAAGCAATTGGAGCGCTACCCATTTCTCATGCCGGATTGCAAAAGCAAATTATGTTCATAAATCGGTGCATTGCATCGAAATAAAAAAAATTTAAAAATGAAAAAAAGATTATTATTATTATTATTATTATTATTATTATTATTATTATAAGTAAAATAATTTTTTAAAATTTATTTAACACAAAAATGAATACATTTTATATCATGTTTATTTTATACCCACAAACCGTGCAACGCACGGGTGATACACTAGTTCAATATAAAAATAAAAACTTATTAGACGAAAAAAGACTGACAACGAATGTTATTAAAAAAATCAATATTTAAAAATATTATAAAATTTTATAAGTAAACTCGATAATTAATACATATAAAATTTTACGTATTATAATTTGTACTTACTTATAATTAAATTTGATGTAATTAATATGTAATTAATAACTCAAAAAAATATAAACTTTATAAAATTTGTAAAAATATAAATATTTAAGAAATTACAAAATTTTAATAGAAAATTCTTGCAAAACACACATATATAAAACATAATAATAAATTAAAGTTACATAAAATAAACAACATTCAAATATAATTAATAAGTTTTTTCCCATTCTTTTTTAATTTGTTTTTCCCAAACGTATGGTTTTTAATCAAATAATTCCTTTTAAAATATCATCACAAAATTAATTATAAATATGTTCATAAAGTATTTTGGCATGAGATTTGGAAGAATTAATTTTTTGCTAAAAGTAAATATAATTTTCTAAATAAAAAAAAAGGGTTATGTTAGGATGTTATTCTTGTATTTATAGATATTCTAAAATCAACACATAATGCAAATTTAAAGGGTGTAATAGGAAATGTAATATCATTGTTTAACAGGAGATCCTGACCGTGTTTGTGGATGATATCTTTCTAATATTTATCAATCTTGTTAATAATTTTTTGACTTTATGTCAAAAAATTAATTACGTAAGCTTTTGTGCAGTGGGATTGATGTTTTCAATAGCTAACTCATGTATGATTTCTACAGGATCTATCCTATTATTATGAGTTCCAAATATATTTTCTTCATTACACTCGACATGTTAATCATTAATGATTAGTATCCACTATCAAGTGTAATGCATGTGACATATATTAAAATTAATAAATTATAAAATGAATCAAATCAATATAGATTACATTAGAAAATCTGATTGACACGTGGTTCTGATTATAATAGTGGACTCACAAGCGAGTAAACGTATGACTCACCTAAGACTCCATCGTACGTTTGCAATTTAAAAATTTGAGCAAAAATAAAGATAAAATTTGTATGAACTTGAATTTACAGTGAATTTTTTTTAATATCATTAATATAATTATATATATATATATATTATATGCATAAATTCTATTTATGTTATGAAATTTTTAAATAGTAATAACATTTATATATGATAATGATATAATTTGTAAAACTTTATGTATACCTAATTTACAAGAAATATTAGTAAAAGGAAAAAATAGAAACTAACTTAATTTAAAATCTATTATCATTTCATAAAAGAACAAATTTTAGCAATATTTTTATGCTACGTTGGATTTTTTTTAACATGAGATGGTCTCATATATAATTTGTTAATTTATAATTCTATTAAAATTATAATATGATTTTAAAAGAAAGTGAAATTTAAATGTTAGATTGAGCTCTCCTCATATTTGAGATAGATTTATTATATGTTGCATAATTGGTCAGTGCACATCATTGCATTGGGTGTCAGTACCATTTATTTTAATATGTTGTATTATATTTATACAATACACAAAAACAGATACAATATATAAAGTAGATAATACAACACTTCAATACAGTACTATGTACTGTTCAATTGGACAGCTAAAAAAAAAAGAGCGATTCATACAAGACTCTCATCAACGGAAGGTGCACCGTAATCGACTCTAAGAAAACTGATAATTTCCATCGTAATTGACACGTTTACTCACTTTGTAAAAAGAAAAGTACATCTAAAATATAATTTCCTTATTTTTATTTAATTTCTTAAAAAAAATTAAATTACATTCTTCTGTTTAAAACTAACAATTTTCAATATACCCCATATTTATATATCAGTGTGATTGCTCTTAAATATTTTCATAAGAAGATCAAATAAATATTATCGATAAATGATAATCAATTTTTACTTTAAAATAATAAAAAATTAAAATAGTTTTACAATGGCTCTTTTTTTAAAAAAAAAAAGTGAGGTGCAATTTTCTTCCAAGAAATTATGAGGTTCTACACGCTTTTGATTTTTGGGCCCATATTTCCTCCTGCGTTTTTGATCACCCAATTATGTCCTAATTTTGGGCCCCTAATTTTCTCCTGCAAATTTGGGCCGAAATTTTTTCTTGCTGCATTTATAGGCCCAAATATAAATCTTGTTGCATTTATTGGGCCCCCAAATTAATCTGGCATTTATTGGGCCCCAAATTTTGTGCTGCATGTTGGGGCCATATCCTCACAACCCGTCATTGGGATTCCGTGCCTTTTGATTTCATCATTTCAACGATCTATGTTGCCCTGCAACGATTTGACAAGGGCGGTGGATGGTGAAATTTCAGGAGAAGAAATGAAATTACATAACATTTCTCTGAAGCCACGATTTCTTGTTCTGGTTTTCACAGTGACGATTCTCCACCGAGTCAGCCTCGACTCGGTGTCGGCAGTGTGCGAACTCAGCGTCCAGGACAGGAACAAGGTCTACTACTACAACTTGGACTCTCCTGTGCGCAAATTTCCGCATGGAATCCTGAGCGAAGATGGGTAGATTTCTGAATTTTATTTTGCAATGTGTATCTGAATGCTTGTTACGCGTGTTTGATTAGTTGATAAATGAAATTAAACCGGAAATGAGTTTAGAAGCTTTGGAGTTAAATCTATATGAAATGTTAAAATTCTAATACGAAATGGCTGTGAATATTTTGCATTGCAACAATAAATTACATAGGAAAATACCTATTGAATTGTACGAAAAATGAGTTTGTTGATGCACAAGTATTGATATTTCCGTTTTTTCGTGACTTTATGATTTAGGTTTTATAAAGTGGCTGCTAATGGGACTGTGCTTTGGTTTCAGGTTGGCTCTATCAGGTTACAATATTATTTTTCGTTTCTTTTGTCAGATATTCTTGTATTGTGCTTTGGCAGTTATTTATTCTAGAGTTGATTTAGATAGCATTTAATTAATTACTAGCGAGTTCGACATCTTTTCATGCTAGATATAATTTTATTTCTTAATTTGGAGCAGCTATGCAGTTCGATGATATTCAACCATGATCCTCCTTCATGTGTTGATTGTAAGGTAATGTCTTTCTTTACACAGTAACATTTATTTGATATTCTTGATCATGTTTGCTTTTCATTTCAGGTGGTAGTTAATTAGCTTTCTTATGACCTTATATTAACAATTCTCAACTAATTAAGTGATGGAATAATGTTAATACATTGCTGAAACCTTGTTCTATCTATAAAATGAGCATCTGCCTATTAGTATTTATGAGCCATAGTTTTAAAAAAAAAAGTTAAAATAGTAAGCTTAATATTCTAAATGACAATGGAAACAGTACTGCTCACTTCTGCATTCTTACTTTTGTAGGACTGTGGTGGTCAATCGCGCTGTGGTATGGGCTGTAGTGCACTCGTATCTAACAAAGAAGGAGGTTTGTATTTATTAACATGTTTACATTGATCCAGTTGGAATATTTGTTATAGTCTATATATATAGATGATGAATTCTCTAATTATTTAAACTGGATATATGAAATTTGTGTACTGAACATGAAAGGATCTTGTTTGCTTAGGTGAAAAGACAGTTGATAATGTGCAATTAAGATCCACCATATACGTTGTCTTCTCTTACAAATTTTTATGAACTGAAAACTGAATACCTTTACGTCTATTCATTTTCTGTTTGATCCCATTAATTAAGAGTGTGATTATCATACCAAATTGTTTGATAAGAACATAATTCTTTTTTCGATTTAGAAATTCTTAAGAACTGAAAACTAAATACCTTTACTAATATGCATTTTCTGTTTGATCTCAATAGTAAAAAATAGGAGTACATACTGAATTGTATGATCAGACCACAGTTCTTTTTCCGAATAGGAATTACAAAGGTGTCCGATCACCCTTTTCTGTTAAGTACAATCAATATCTTTACATGAAGGCATAATTCAAATATCTTATTTGTTATATGGAACTTGAGATGGATTTATCTACAAACTTATTAATCACTAGTTCTACTGATGAAAAAAAAAATCTGATGGAAAAAAAAAGTCTGATGGAAGGATTAAAATTTTGCATAATCAGGTGAGTGATAACCTACAAATATGAGATACATAGCCAGGGGTAACTCTATACTTAAAAAAAATATGTATTGAATGGTCAATTATCTAATCCATTTTAGTGCTCAACCCATAGCATTAGTCTGGTGTCTTTTAAAGGAAAAGGTACTTGTAGTTTGTACTGCTTACAAGGGTTATATATATACATACTCGGATGTGCGCTTACACACACGTGCAGTGTGCATATATATATATATACATATGTATGTATGTGTGTGTGTGTCTGTGTTGTATATGCATTTCAAAGATGTATCACATACTTCTATGTTTCCCACTGTTATTCGTATGAGGCTGCTTCACATATTGTCACATTAGCTGATATTTGATATCCAGATATCTACTTGGTTCCAAATTCACATAAAAGAACCTAATATTTTTCCTGGCGAAGGTGGCTGTAGACAGTGTTCCTAACAGGGGAGAAAGAGAGCTTACAGTGCTTATAGAGTTTGATGATTCAATTTGTTCAGTTATTTGAAACTATAAGAGGCAAGAACATATGGTCACCTATTACATGTTTGCTTGCCGTTATTATCTTCAATTTGAGAACATTTCTTCCTGAAATTAACTTATGTGTGTCATATCATCTGTATATCATAATAACAAACGGAGCTTATTGCGTATTGAGCTGTTTGTGACATGAAATCTATTGCAGGCTATCCTGTTTGTACAACTCTTGGTCGGCCTTCAAGCACATCCATTGATGTCCTTGGTAAGTTGTTCTGATCATTTTCTGTCCATTATTCTCAAAGTTTACATAGTTTTTCTTTCATGAGTTTTTTTTTTTAAATTTTATGGCAGATAAAAAGAGTCCTCAGAAGGGAATCTTTGTTAATATGACAAACAGTTGCCCAACACATAACTGTTCACTGTCTGTATCAGTGATATGTAATTCAAATGGAGTGCAAGTACTATTTTGCTCTTTTCTTCTATAGTAAACCACTTTGGTTTCCTCGTATCTTCATATCAATCTGATCTTTTACCAAGTGACCCACTTTGGAATTTTGCAGGGTCCCCAGACATTGCAGAATGTTGGCGTCTGTAATTATGTAAGCCTTTAAATATCTTGGGTAATCTCGTTTATGAAGTTTACAGACTGACTTATCTAACTACCAAGTAGTAGCTCTAATTGTGTGTGATTTGAAATTCCTAAGCCACTCTCACTGAGTGTGCTAGTGTGTTTTCCCCCCTCTGTGCATTCTGGTAGAATATTTATTTATTACAAAACGTCCGTCTGTATTATACTTACTGATAAACGTTTCATATTATTTCTCTCTGATTATATATGACGAATCTCATGCATATTTTTTGGTTCTTAGTTCCTTTTGGAGTATTTTATACTATACATGTGTTGCATAAACTAATAGACTGGCCCTAAAGTGCCTTAGAGTCTTTGGACCAACATGCCATTTAGGGTATGTTTGTTTTGAGCTTGAGGTGGATGGGGCAAATCCGGATGGGGGAAAAAGGTAGATGGGGGAAATCCTGTGAATTGTAATCTCTTGTTTGTTTTGAGTTGGATGTAGTAGGATTGGATGGAGCTTTATGTCAAATCAATATTTTTTAATTATGATGATGTATTATTTTATTATTGTTAGTTAGTATGATAATGATTGTATAAAAGAAAAGTGTAAGAAAAGTAGGTGAGATAATGAATTGTTGTAAGAAAAGTATGAGAGAGAATGAGTTGGTGTAAGAAAAGTAGTGATGTGATAGTTTTAGGGTATAGATGTATAATATGGGTGGATGTGTATTTTGATGGAGGATGAGATGTGAAAATCTGAAAAGTGGACGGGACGGGGGGAGGCCCATCCCCCATCCGGACCTCCCCGGCTGAAAACAAACACCACCTTAGAGATTGTTTTTCCTCGAGGCAAAGTGCCCAAGGTTCTTTTCAAATACATGACATGAGTACGTAAAGTTAAACTAACCTTGACAACTTAATAATACTAATTCAGGACAAGAGGGAAACAGTGGGCCAAAGGGGATGACCTTAAAGCTGTTGGTTAAAACTCGGTTACTATCCTATTTCATGTGAAAACCCGAATCCTGGAAATTGAATCTTGAGCCTGGAAGGGTCATGATTTCTATAAACTGTGTTGCTTGCTGAATCCACTGCAATTAGACTATACGGAAGATATTTGTTAACAAGGAAACTTTCTTGGTTCAATGTGCATTTCACAGGAAAGCATACCTCCAAAGTACTATATTATATTATTTGTTTAGAGGTGAGTTGCTCCTTCCTCCCCTGCAAAGGGGCAAAAATGCAAAAGGAAGTGCCTTTCCGAAAAAGCGATAGTTCTTTCTGCTAATAGTAGGCTCCATTTACTTGCAACAAGTAAACTTACATTATCAATAGTTGGCCTCAAATGGTGATGGCTGACCATGAAAGTACTAAATGGAGACATATGGAAACTTTAGGAGAGATAGTACAATAGCCGAAATTGACAAGTAATTTGGCTTTTAGTAATTAGTTGCAGATATGTTTTCAACATATATGCATTTCTAAGAGAAGTATTTTTGTTAAATCCTCCAGTGGCTTGCATTTCCTTAGTGGTGTAATTAAGATACGGCATTTCTTGGATGCTGCTGTTATTAGTTTTACAAGTTTACTTCTTTCTACTGCCAGATTACAGAGATGAAGCATCCATTAGGTTGTGCCAAGACTATATCCTCTAATGGAAATGGATTGGGATGGTTTGGTACCTTGATGATCATGTAAATATTTCGATTTTAGAACCTTAATCATTTTTGCACCTTTTGTAAAGGGTCACTTAATCTCTATATTGTTTCATCTTTTGGTAGAATCTTATGCCTCCTTGGAGGTTACCTACTGGCTGGTGCAGTTTACCGATATTACTTCCTGCATGTTCGTGGTATAGATGTACGCAATACTTCTTTGTCTTTTCTTCTTAACTGTCTCCTTTTATTTTGGTCAATTCTTTGTTCGATAATGAATTAACATGAGAACATGTTAATAGAAAAGCATCAATCATTGCATCAATCTATTGTTTGGTTGTTTGGCTGGAATTGCTTGATATTTGATACTGAATCTAATAAATAATTAGTAGAAATATTAATGTTATTGGATATATTATGTAAACTTTGACTCACCTTAGGTGCATTCGGATTAAAAGATTTGATGTATGGATTTGAAATCCATTGCCGTTGCTTGAGAAATTGTAGAACAGATTTGCTGAATTGGGTTGATTAGAAATTCACTCATTTTATAACCTTGAATTTCAAATCTCTCATCCTACTGTAACCCTATATATCAATTACAAGTACAGTAATATGAACTCTGGTTTTCATTTCCATTCTTCCCCAATCTTTTGAGCTGAACTTCCAATCCACCTCCATATGTTGTTTGACTTCCAAGTTGGTTGAGACATTGTCAATGCAAATGCGTATTATGCATGCTTAATAAGTAATAAAAGCAATGCAGTTATGTTTACTCTTTTTTGGCAATCACGTTATTTAGAATTTGATCAATGAAAGATTTTAAATGGGCTGTAATTATTGCTTTGCCATGAGCATCAAGAGATTACTGGAGTGGTTCTTAATATCGTGTGATTTGTGTCTTAATTCTTTCATTTTTCTTTATTTTTTTCCCCTATTCTCTGAAGCCAACTGTGTATAGGCCGTCTGCTCTCTATGAACTTTCACGCATATAAGATTGCCAAAGAAATTCTATGCAGGATACTAAGAAATTGCACTCATGCCCTGTTCAATTCTGTGGGAGAGTAAAACAATTTCTTCAGTTTTTGTGATGTGACTGTATTAAGTTCTGTGAACATTTCACGTTGTATTAATGAGAGAAGTACACACCATTTTCACCTTTCTCATGAAGGATATCTATGTGCTAATACCATAGTTGTTTCCCATTCCCTCCATATCCCGGCCCCGCCCCACAGCCCGCCTCCCGCTTATGTACCTAAAGGTTCTAAACAAGTGGAGACGGGAAGGGGGTCGAAGGGAAAGGGCAAGGGAAAGAGTGGTGGAGGATCCTCTTTTAGACTTAGAGATGAAGAAATTGAATTTGACAATTTAGAACCTCTAGAAGAGGAGGAAAAAGAGTTTAACGAGGAAGACCCACAATTTGTTGATGATGATGATGATGAGGGTGATTTTGATGATGAATTTGACAATGAAGATGATTAGTTTGCTATTTATTTGCCTTTGATTTGGTCCATTTGGATACTTATTGGTTTTTACTTCGTACTTTTTGAAGTTTGCTATGTGTTATTGAAGATTATGCCCTTAATTTGTGTCATTTATGTGTTTTTGAACTTTAAACTAGTGTTTATTTACATGCTAATATGTGTATTCCAAGGTTTTATGTTGTTTTTTCCAATTTTCGGTCCAGGAGCGCAAGGCGCGTTCCTAAGGCACTAGGCGCAGCTTTGCGCCTTGCGCCCATAACAACTATGGCTAATACACAATGCTGCATCTGAGTTTATACCCTCAAGCATATGCATGCACTCTATATTCTGGTAATGCTATGGCCTCTCTTTCTTCCAGCTGAGAGAAGAGAATATTTCTTGTGTAGCAATACCTGTTTTTTTCTTGATAAAATCATAGCAATTTTATATTTCTGTTGGTTACCATTTCCCCCATTTTGCAGGTAATTCCAAACTTGGAGTTTTGGGCTAGCTTACCACACACAGTACAGGTACTTCCATTCTGATAATTTCCATTTTCCCTTAATAGTTGGCGACTTTGCCTACCTACATTACTCTAATCATAGCATTTTAATATTTGTTATTCCCCTATCTTTGCCAGAGTTTGTTTCACTCTTTAATGCGACGATTCAGAGGACCATCAGAAGGGTACAGGAGCTCGTATTCTCCAGTTAATTTTTGAGCTGCCTCATTCCCTGTGAGTTTCATGATAAAATCTGGACCCATGACTGAAAACCTGAGGGCATAACTGTAATTTCATGTACCTGCACCAGCAGACTGGCCTTTCTGTGATGATATTTCTTTGTTACACACTTAATACTTCTCCTGCTGACGTGGCATATGTTCTTTTGGCCCCGGCTCCGATTCATGCTCAAGTTAGTCACATTTTTTGTAGTGGTTGAAGTAGCATCTCATAGTACATATATACTCATTCAATTGTTTGTTCTTGTTTATGTAATTTACATATAGCCTGATCTCAGGTTTGCTGTTTGTGGTGAAATATAGGCACAGAACACTCAGAAACTTGTAATTGTGACAATAGCCATTAGTGTAGAAGCTGGGGGGGGTTTTGGTTGGCTTTGAAAAGGTACTGTGTTTTATCTACTTTTGCTTTTCGTTTAGTAATCCAATTTCATGACTGATTAGTGAAGTGGGAAATTATGTGAGCCTTTTGTTGTTAATTACTTTATAATGTGAATTATTTGTGTGTAACTTGAATTTCTCCAGTTGAACTGTATAATGATATGGTCTTGTGTTGTATCAAGTTTATCTAAATCATAGTAGTGTTTAGTGAGCCCAAATTAAGGACGCGTTTGTAAAGTAGTTTTCGTAAAAAGAGTGATTCAAATCTATTGTTTTTCTTTGTTGAGTTTTCAAACACCACGAACGTGGAGGGCAAAAAAGGATGGCAGAAAGACATATTTTGCTTAAATAGATAATCATGTGGCTCTTAATAAAGTGGTTTGGTAAGGATCGCTCAATTGCATTCTAATTTGGTAGTTGTTTCATGTCTTACATTTGCAGCTGGTATCATTTCTTGAATATGTGTTAATACTGAGGGAGATCTACTAACAGATACATCAATTAATTTTGTATATATTAGTAAGTTGATCCCAAATTTTGTACCTATTAGTAATTTTCCCTAATATTGATGTCATAAGGGCAATGCTTAATTGAAATACATTGTAGTATTTGTCAAAGCTGCAAGACTTTGTTTTAAACGGTTGATAATATGTCACGTCTAAGTACCGGATGATGTGGTCCTTTTGTTAGAAATTGATATTCAACATTGTACATGCGAAATGTTATCATTGTGCATACGAAATATTATTATTGTATGATTTTGAGATGAATAAAAACACATAATTAAATATTTTTAAAATAGTAACACTCAGGGTGTGTTTTAAGTGTTTCAAAACACATCATCAATGTTATCAAAATTAAATGTTGGGTTCACATTGAGTAATGTTTTCAAAATCACTAAAAAGTGTTGTCGTGTTCACTGTAAAATTTTCGTGAATATAGTTCACAGAAGTTATTGGCTGTCAAAAAACTTTAAAATACGTACCATAATAAATGTTTTGTGACATTCATTTTTATCTATTTCACTTTTTATATTTCAGGTCAATTTAATTATATGCATGTCAAAACACTGAACCTGAAAATAGATAATCGTTTATTTTTTATACACATATTAAAAATCTACACATTGGAATATGGATAGTGAAAAAGGTGGTGATATGATTATTACTTTAGATGGTGAACAATTAAACTAATTATTGGCTATTGAAAAATGATTAATAATCATATTACCATTGACAAGAAGAAATTAAAAATGGAAGTTGGCAGGTGGACAATTAGCATAGGAAAATATTCTTTTTTCAATTATAATTGCAGTAGATATAATTATTGTGTGAAAAAATTAAGAAATTAAATCCCAAGTTTTGGGGGCCAATTCCCAATCACCGAAGTTGAAAGATCACCTGAAACACAATTATCTACCAAAACCTTACCAAATCATTCACTTTTTTTACATATTTTTGTTTATTTTAATAAAGGTGCTTAATTAATTACAATACCTTAAAGTGAAGAAAATGATTTATCATCTTTCCACTACTATACCCTTATCTTAGAAGCCAAGCATAATTGAAGTTTTTTTCCCTTCTGTCATAACATCATTGCAGTTATTTCATTTTACTCATCAATTCATTTCTCTTTAAAGAAATGATTGTAGGAAATGGCTACCAATAGAGATCTATCAGACAAAAGTCTTCTTATTTTTTTCTAAAGGAAGGAAGAATTATAAAATTTTGCTTCAACATGTATACATAATTGAACAAACAAAGTATTTCATGCGCATTTTCCTATACATCCTTTTTTTTTTTTTTTTGATCGGACAAATGGTGACTCGAATCCATGACCTCATGATATAGATAGTAGTGCTCTAACCACTTGAACTATTCCACTTCGTCCCAATGCATCTCTAAACAATAAAACCCATGAGATATAATTTTCAAGAAAATCCATAATTTTCATATTGAGAAATCAATCTTTTTCATATTGAGAAAGAACATTTCCATTGGCAATAAATAGATGAAAAACATAATTAATGAGATGAAAAATAATAATTTTAGCTTCTATCAATATCACAAGTGATCCAAGTACAAAAAAAAAAAACTATAAAAGAAAAATAATAGAATATGATGTGATATAATAATTCTCTTTTCTCAAGAAAATCTGCCGGTGCTATCTAATGATGCACATTGAATAAATGTTGTGTGAAATTATATAAGAGAGGTAAAAAATCATATGTGACAAGTATTAACCAAGAGAGCAGATTGCGGCATTTGATTATCTTGCTCATTTGCTACACCAGCTTGAATTAGAAAAATAGAAAGCTTTCTTGTATAGAGTAATGGTTGACTTAAATGAAATCATTGCTCCTCAAGTTTACAACAACAAAGACTCGTCACTAATTAACTTAATCTGAAAAATCCAGTAATATAATTATAACAACCGATCATATATTAGTACCAATTTCTTTGTTTTTTAAAATAATGATCGTTAACTTGTCATTTTCTCAAAATGTAAACCATAACAATCTAAACATACACAAAGATTCCGTCTAAAATAGCATAATTATCATAATTATATTTAACCTTTTCTTCTATTCCACTTCACATATGATACAATTGGCATAGCCACCCTCATTACAAGCTAACTTTATTAATTAAACATTTCTCCCTACCTATTCCATACTTGTATTTATTCAACCACATAAATCAAGATTTAACTTCAAAAAAAATGAAGCCACCACCATCTTCTTCTTCCGCCGCCGCCGCCTCCGTCCTCCACCCAAGGGCCGCCTCTCCCCATTCCTCTTCACCTTACTCGTCTTCATACTCTTCGTCACAATACTATACGGCAAAGATTTCAGCTGCATACTCGGCGACTCCTATAATCCATCCTACATTTATCAAAGCCTCTCATCTCCATCAAGTGAGTCAAAATCTTAATTTTTTTTAATTTATCAGCGCGTGCAGATAAGTCTGCACGCGTACACATGCATCTGACTACTGATGCACGTGTGATTTTTGGCGAAATTAGGAGAAAAGTTGGCATTCGCGATTGGGGAGGGTGAGACATATTCGACGGAAAATGGGTGTGGGACGACATGCGCCCGTTGTACGAGGAATCCCAATGTCCCTACATTCAGCCGCAGCTGACGTGTCAAGAACACGGCCGCCCCAACACTGACTATCGGCATTGGAGATGGCAGCCCCATGGCCATGGCTGCTCCCTTCCAAGGTCACTCACTTACTTGTCATGATCCAAAAACTTTATGTATCATTAAATTTTTTTATTTTCGATAATATATTTTTGTTTTATTAGTTCAAAAACATCGACATTTCCAATTCTTGCTAGATATTTAATTAGACATAAAAATATCATCACAAAAAGATGAGGCAATACATATTATTTTCAGATGGCTTAACACATTTTTCTTTTTGGTATGTCTTATAAGACTTTGCACACAAAAAAATTGACACATATTACCCTTACAATACACACTTATTACCTCCTATTCACACTTACTACCCCATAAAACAACTTTTCTTAATCTCTGCGCCGAAAAGTTGGCGCAGAGTCTTCCGAGACGGAGGGAGTATTAATTAGTTCAACTGCTTTCCTGCTCTTAATGATATAAAATTGGTGATTATTAATCATTTTGCGGCCAACTATTGCACTATTAATTAAGTCATGAAGAAGTCATTATCTCACTTGGAATTATAATATGATCACTTCTTGGAATTATAATTTGAGTATTGTTTTGAATACTTGAATTATATATGATCAATTTTATACGAGGCAAATTAGTGTTGTACACGTTTATTTTATGGATTGTTCATTTATACTAATCGACCAAATTAAAATTATACGTATTTAATTTCATTAATTATATCCTGCTTCCAAACGAACACTATAATGCATCTCACATCCATACAAAATAAATAAATAATACCCCGACTATTTTATACGTCTTTATGCCTTAATGCATGTCCCACATCGAATTATCTTAAGATAAGCATTATCTCTATTTATAATAAGTTTAAAGAACATTGATACATTTCTGTCGAAAAAAAATAATTGTGGGGCTTCACATTTTTTTATTTTGTCGAGCCAATGTGACCATTTGGAAGATGGTGATTTAACAAAATTATTTAGTGTTTAGGGTGTATTTGATCACTAATTTTGAAATTTTTGTGCAATTGTGCAATTGAATTTCAATTATTTTTTATTTTTTTCGGCCCGAACCCGCCCCGAGTGGTCTTGGTTCACCCGGCCCGAATAGGTCATGATTTAGCGTTCATGATTTAGTGTTTAGGATGTAGATTGATCATCTAAATTAAAATCGAATTCAATTGCACAAATTGCATCTTGTGCAATTGGTGCACACAAGTGTTACTCTTGGAAGAATGCACAGGAAATAGAGATGGATTTAAGGGTGTGCGGTCGCCCTCTTGAAAATGACACTTCTGTGTGAACCCGGTCAGGACGGATCCATAATTTCGTCCTAAGTTCTATACATGAACTCTACTGTTATGCACAAAAACTATCACTATTAAAAAAATGCTAACAATGATGATTTTTATATATAATAGTGATATTTTTTACACATAACAATACTATTAAAAAAATCGAGTACACAATGATGATTTTTATACATGACAACGATACTTTTCACACAAGTTTTTCTCCCATCCCTGAATTTTAGAATTTTTTCACTTTATATATATATAATTTTTTTTTAGACCTTCGTTTTATAAGATTTCATCCTACTTCAATTTAATTATGAATGATATTTTGATGTGAACATTTTTGTCCTTACAGCAAAATTCTATATCCCTCATGAGACGAAAATAAGTATGATGTTGGCAAAACATTAACAATCTTTATATTTTACAGTTTTAATGCGACGTTAATGGTCGAAACTCTTCGAGACAAGAGAATGATGTTCGTGGGAGACTCTTTGAACCGGGGCCAATTTGTCTCCATGGTGTGCCTTATTCATAGGATCATACCCGAGGATGCCAAATCTATGATCAATAATGGTTCTTTAACCGTTTTCACAGCCAAGGTAATTAAAACAATAATTTTACACTCATAAACTAATACATAAAATTAAACAGAGAGTTAATATCAAGAATCGACCTGTAATGTCAATTTTACTTCAATAAGTTTACTATTTCAATGTTTTTTTTTGGGTGCCAATGTACGTTCTTTAATTTGTACTAACTTTAAAGAAAATAAAAACATACAATGTTAGTCTTGTTTGTTCAAAATTTTCAATTTCAGTCCTTTCTTATGTTGCTTTTTTCAATTTTAAATATTTTGATACCAAAAGAATCAAAATTGAAAAAAAAAAAATAAAATACGTGCTTAAAGTTGGACGCGACCTAAATCACAAGTCATAGGACGGACGATTCTTGATATTAGCTTTTAAACAAAATGCTTTTATCTTTCTATCAATTCATCAAATTTGTGGTGATCACAACAGGATTACAACGCGACAATCGAGTTCTACTGGGCCCCGTTTCTCCTCGAATCAAATTCGGACGATGCGATCGTGCACAGAATAAGCGACAGACTAGTGCGAAAAGGGTCGATCAACAAGCACGGAAAACACTGGAAGGGCGTGGACATTATGGTGTTCAATACTTATCTGTGGTGGATGACTGGCCTCAAATTCAAGATTCTGTAATTTTTCTCCAACTCTTCATTTAATCAAACCACATTTCTCTATATCTATCTCATTGTTGAATCAAATGTTGTGTTTTTGACAGACGGGGGTCTTTTGAAGATGAAGAAAAAGACATTGTTGAGGTGCCCACAGAGGTGGCTTATAGAATGGGGATGAAAAGCATGGTGAGATGGGTTAAGAAGAACATGGATGTCAAGAATACAAGAGTCTTCTTCACTAGCATGTCACCTTCCCATGGAAAGTGAGTGAGATCAAAACAATCTCTCTGTTTCTTTTTTTTTTTTTGTGGATTTTGAGGGGAAAAACCGTTTTTCATCTCTCACAACTTTTCAGTGAAAATAACTTGAACGTTTCAAAAGTACACTTGGATTGAATGGTGCATACAAGATTTTGTTTTTAATCACGTAACTTTTGAAAGACAAAAACTTCTGTGCACTCGTTGATCCGTGCAACTAATACAATTTCAGTTCAATTTTAACCAAAGTTTAACTCACTTACAAAAAAAATTAAAAAAATTGAAGTATATAATGAGAAGTATTAGTTCGTACAAAAGAAAGTATTAGTTTGTACGTTGAACAATATTAGTGTTTTTGGCAATATACAACTAATACTTTCAGTACATGAACTAATATTTTTCTACCATATATTTCTATGATTCCAAAAAAAAAAAATCAGCTTAGCTGAAATATCCATAGTTAAAATTAGATCAAAAGTACACTTGAATTGAATGTTGCATTTGGTGCATACAAGATTTCGTCTTTAATCACGTAACTTTTAAAAGGCAAAAACTTCTATGCACTCGTTGAGCCGTGCAACCGGTACAATTTCAATTCAATTTTGACAAAAAATTAACTCGCATACCAAAAAAAAAAGTATATAACAAGAAATATTAGTTCGTACAAAAGAAAGTATTAGTTTTTACTTTGAACAGTATTAGTATTTTGTGCAATATACAACTAATACTTTTCAGTATACGAGCTGATACCTTTCAGTACATGAACTAATACTTTTATATCGTTTGATGTAATTTTCAGGAGCATTGACTGGGGAGGTGATCCAGAAGGCAACTGCTACAACCAAACAACCATGATTGAAGATCCAACATACTGGGGATCAGATTGCAGAAAGACTATAATGAGTGTGATCGGCGAAGTGTTCAGAAGATCGAGGGCTCCGATCACGTTTCTCAACATCACGAGGCTTTCCAGTTATCGAAAGGATGCTCATACGTCGATCTACAAGAAGCAGTGGAGCCCGTTAACTCCCGAGCAGCTTGCGAATCCCGTGAGCTACGCCGATTGCGTTCATTGGTGCTTACCTGGCATTCAGGACACGTGGAATGAGCTTCTATTTGCCAAACTTTTCTATCCATGATCATTCTCTGCGTGTACATATATTGATTCTTGAAATTGAAAGGAATTAATTGATTCCATTCATTTTTTTTTTCAATCAAGATTTTGATGGGGTGCTGTGAATAGTGATTAATGCTTGGAAATTTAAGCACATAATTGAAGATTTATAATCTTTTTTCATTTTTCCTAGTTACAATATATATGTGATGTGTATTGAAAGTAATGAAACACGAAATGAATTAAACATTGATTGTAAATCTTGCATGAGAGAATGGAAAATGAGCAGAAAAGGTTGAGACACGTACACTTGCGTGAGACGGTTGTCATTTTTTACTACTATCAAATAATAATAGGGAGTTTGTCATTAAATATGATTTATTTGTAATTTGTATGACTACATACTTGTCTCCTGCAATTTTAAAAATAGAGAAGAACATATTTGCTTTAAATTTCTAAAAATTCATCAATTACTCATGAATAGTACTATTTGAATCTAAATTTCTAAAGAAGACCAACTCCACTAGCATATGTTTCCCAAAATCCAAAAATTAGTTACAATCTTTCCAAAACTAGCGAGTGATTAAACAAAACATAGCATTATAATCTGAAAATTAAAATAGAAGCTATAAAAGGAGCGTAAAACGGTTGTCATCTATTTATAATTAATTATGAGGCAAATATACATAATTAATCTCAATGATTTGCACCTCTAGCATATACCCTCATTCCAAAACACACATGTTTGAATGCAGAAAACAGGAGGAGGAGAAATGAAGGCTACATCTCACTGTTTTTCTCTCATATTCCAAACCAATATTCTCTCCCCTTTCCTCTTGATAGCCTTCATCTTCTCCGCCGCCTTATTTTACAGTGCCGACTTTTGCTACATCGCTCGCTTCTACGATAACCACCCTCCCGATGCCCCTGTCAACCTTGCAACTTCCGGTGACTCTCTATCTCTCTTCTCTTAATTCGAGTAACATCCTGTAACTTAGGCCGTATGTTTTTACTTTTTCAATTTGATCATGTATGTTTTAATTTTTTTTCCCATTTTTGGTACTTTTTGTGTCAATTTTAGACCAGTATATCTTCATTTTTGGTCATTTTAGTGTCAATTCCAGTAAAAAATACTAAATTGAAAAAGTAAAAATATACGGGACTAAAATCGGACATGGGCTAAGTTACATGACGAGGCTTGATATTAACTCTCGTAATTCTGTTACAGGGTTTTTGTATTGTTATTTATGTCCAATTTTAGTTCAGTATATTTTTACTTTCTACAATTTTGGTTATTTTTCTGTCGATTTTGGTCCGAAATGATCAATTTAAGAAAGTAAAAACATACTGGATTAAAATTGGACGAGTCTTGATATTAACTCTCGTAATTCTAAAACATGATTTTCGTATTATTTTCTTGATTTTAGAAAAGATTGGAGAAAATAAGGCGGCATTGGCAATGGGAGAATTAGGTACACACAAAGAATGTGATGTATACAGCGGGAAGTGGGTCCGGGACTATAGCCGTCCGCTGTACGAAGAATGGCAATGTCCGTATATCGGAGGGCAGTCGGCATGTCTGAAATACGGCCGACCGGATAAGGACTACCGCTACTGGAGATGGCAGCCTCATGGTTGCTATGTTCCCAGGTCAATTTTAATAATAATGCATGGTTTCACCAATCCAAATCATTTACCAAAGTGAAATAGTTTGATTAATCGATAAGCTTTGCTCTTCAAAAAAAAAAAAAATCCGACTATGATTCGAACATTAGAGGAAATCGGGTATTTGAGTTACATTCATTTTTGATCCCACGGGTCTCACGATTTTGGTCTCAATATATATTCACAACTTTTGTCCCGTAAGAATTTTTTCATGCAGTTTTGGTCCTTCTGTTACGAAACCGTTTGGTTCAACTGCACTTTTGGTCCCAAACCTTGTCCCGTGGGACCAAAACTGCATTTGACTTTAACGAAAAACGTAAATGTGAGACTAAAACTGCATGGAAAAGTGATTTTGGGACCAAAATCGTCAGGTACCGTGTCATGTGGGATCAAAATGAATTTAACTCCAGGGATTCACTCCATTATTGTCTTGACTTGAAACATAAAATTGAAATATAATAATGGAGAATGATTAATAATATTGATGTGCAGTTTTAATGCAACATTAATGCTGGAAGCCCTGAGAGGGAAGAGATTGATGTTTGTAGGTGATTCTCTAAATCGAGGTCAATTTACTTCCTTGATTTGTCTTGTTCAACGAGTCCTCCCTCCACATGCCAAATCCATTCAAACTATTGGCTCCTTAACCGTTTTTACAGCCAAGGTGATACATCTATCCTTTTTCCTCTTTAATTGATTGAGCTCAATTTATATACACTCAAAATGTTTCGCACGAATTAAGAGAGTCTAAGCAATTATCAACATTGTAATTATTATCAGGATTATAATGCAAGAATAGAGTACTATTGGTCCCCATTTCTACTGGAATCAAACTCGGATGACCCGACGAAGCACAGGATTAAGGACAGGATTATTCGAAATGGAACGGTGGATAAGCGTGGGCAATATTGGAAAGAAGCAGATATACTCGTCTTCAACTCCTACATTTGGTGGGTGGAGGGAGTAAGAATTGTGTATGTTTTCCAACACTACCCTTCATCGAGTAAAATTCAATTTTGGTCCCACAGGACATGGGATCTCATGATTTTGGTCCCATAAGATTTTTTTCATACAATTTTGATCCTTCTGTTACGGAATCCGTTAAGTTTATCAACTGCACTTTTGGTCCCAAACATTGTCCTGTGGGATCAAAATTGTAGTTGACTTTAACGAAAAATGTAACAGTATAACCAAAACTGCATGAAAAAATGATTTTGGGACTAAAATCGTGAGGTACCGTGTCCTGTGAGATCAAAAATGTATTTTAGTCACCCTTCATCTTATATTAATAATTAGATCCATCTTTCATTAAATCATTAATCATGCATGACACATTTCATGTGTGTGTGTTTTGTTAGACAAGATTGGTTGGATGAAGTGCAGAACATAGTAAAGATATCAACGGAAGATGGTTATAGCATTGCCATGAAGATGTTGGTAAAATGGATAAATGAGAATAGAGATCCTAACAAAACGAGAACATTTTTTGCCGGAATGTCAGCTACACATCAAGCGTAAGTTATACTCCCGGTGGTGTGACTGTTATGCATACGAGCTATCATTGCTTAAAAAATGCTCTATATTTAAACAGTTACATTATGCATAGCCGTGACAATTCAATCACAATAAAAAATATATTAAGTGAACTTGGATTCACAAGAGTTTTTGCGTAACTTTATAATTATCATTTGCTTGAAAAACTGCCTTTAATTAGATGCGAAAAGAAAATTGGGAAAGCTAGCGGGTAAACTGGTAAAAAGTGTACTCTATTCCTTTCAAAAAAAGAAAAAAGAAAAGAGAGTACTGCTATTTGCATCCCAAAAATTACTAAATACAGTCATGGTAACATTATCAAAAAAAAATCAGATAAGTTTAAAAAATGCATTGAAATAGTTTTTATATCATTAGAATTGTTACAAATGTCATACTCTTTCATTTGAAAATTGAAACTCTTCTTTCTTCTAATTATCAATCGAAAATAGTATCAAAGTCTAAATTTATTTATTCCATTTTCTGAATTACAAATTAAAAGGAAACCAATTTAAAATGAAAAACACATAAAATCTTTCAGAACAAAAGGCAAATATTTTATAGAATATAAATCATTCGAAGGGTACTTATGACTTTTTCCCGTGACTTCAACCAGTTGTGGGTGTACTTAGCAATTTTAGAAGTGCAAATAGTCCAATCCATAGTCTAAACCCATGTAACATTATTACAGGAGCATTAGATGGGGTGGATCTCCAAAGGGCAACTGCTTCAACGAAACAAAAATGTTAGAAGACCAAACATTTTTTGCAGCAAGGACAAGCTTGCATCAAATTATTAATCAAGAGTTGAGCAAATCTGCAGTTCCAATCACACTTCTCAACATTACTCAACTCACAAGCCCAAGAAAAGATGCACACACTTCTATTTATAAAGAATTTTATCCGGGCCCATTAACTAAGGACCAAATTGCAAATGGATCCAGATATGCCGATTGCATACATTGGTGTATTCCTGGAGTTCAAGATGTTTGGAATGAGCTTTTCTTTGCCAAGCTTCTTTTTTTTATCCATAAATTTATAAAAATAGAAAAAGTTAGCGAGATATATATAGAACAAATTATGTGTATGTAGTCGAATTGTTCGTATTTATTTTATTTTTATTATGGAATTTTATAAAATTGCTGATTTTGTTGAATTTTTCTCATGAACAATACATCAACAATTAACTTCATCTAAACAAATTGCAATTGTATTAGCAGTATAATTAATAAGATCCGTAATTAAATAGCTAAAAATGGAAAAAAACCGTTTTGCTTTTGCATTTTATGGGTTTCAAACAACAACTAATTAGTAATTAGTCCTTCGAGGCCATACCGCCCGACAAGTGTACGCTACAACGAACAAATCGATGTCATTTTCAATTTTATATTTATATAATGTAACATAATTATATTATATCTTAATATAACGTCGTGCAATGTGAATTAGTAATTAATGATAAAATGAATTAGTAGTAATAAGAAAGTGAAAATGCAATGTACTAGCTAGGACCTGAATAATTAAGAATCAGTCGTTAATATATTATAATTGCAAATAGGAAGTGATTTAATTTTTTTAAATTTTTCGAGAGAAAGAGATGATGATGATGAATTAATATTAGCCTGCTTGGCCACTTGCAAACACATTCTTCTAAGTTCTAACAAATAAAATAAAAAGTAGATATATAAAAAAAATGAAAAGCCAAAAAAAGAAAATTATAGAATAGCAAGTTGGTGTTTTTTTGTACAAGTTGGATGTGGAGTTTCCAAGTAGGGTGATCAAAGCTGTTGATTCTCATTTAATTTCAACAAACAAAATCGGCTACTTTGATTTCTCTCTCTAAAATTTTATTCTGGTTTGTCAATTAATAATAGAACGTTCCATGCATAGAAAAAATTCATGGTGTTGAAATTTATCACGACTCTATATATATATGTGTGGAAATTAACATTGAGATATACTCACTCCGTCCCTTAGCAACTTGCACACTTTCCTTTTTCGTCCGTCCCTTATTAACTTGCACAATTTAAAATGACAAAGAATCTCACAATCTCCACCCTCACAATCTCCGCCCTTCATCCCCTTTGAAAAGTCAGCAGAACACACAAAAAAACCATTTTTTCTTAATATGTGTGCAAAAGCAAATGTGAAGATTGGTGGGGGACGGAGGGAGTATTTATAGTACGTGCATACATTTGGCAACATGTATTTAAAGCATAGTTCAACCACTGTTTGTAGCAAAAAAGGCGAAGCCCTCGCCCCCAGGGCCCCCACCCCCGATCCGACAGGAATGGTGGAAGTGGTAAATCATGGTGACTCAACCACTCTTTATTTTACGTTTATAGGACAAAAGCAATTGCAATTTGCACTTATACTTTTTCATTTATAATTACAAATAGTTAAGTCTTATATGCATCCAGGTGCAATGTGCACTTATAGTGCATTTTAGAATCAAACAACTTGTTATATTGAAAAATGCAACTTATTTACACTGAATCGTGCAATTGTTAATATGAAAAAATAGTAGCACGGTTCAGTGTGAATAAGTTGCATCTTTCAGTATAAAAAGTTGCACGGTTATAAAATGCATTATAAGTGCACGATGCAACTGGGTGTACATGAGACCTACTCATTACAAATTGGGGTAATTAATTTGGGCTAAATGCTAATTGTTTTAATGACTTTTTACTATATGGATGATGGATTAATTGGGTATAGAAAGACAGCAATTTTGCCAAAATATTTAAATGTTTTAAACCTGGTTTAAATTAAAAATCAAGGGTATATATCTGCAATTAATTAATTTCTGAAAGATTGAGAACAATGCAAGCTCAACTCGACCTGAAATTAAAGAACAACCAAATGAAAATACAAGGATATTTTCAAGTTTTTAATATGCAAGAGAGTAAGATGACTATTTAATACTCCCTCCGTCCTACCCTCCATCCTATAAGTTTATTCTTTTTTTTTATCCGTTCAACAACAAGTTTTGTATTTTTATAAATGAAAAAAGTAACTCCACTATACATAATTTTTATCCTCACTTTTCACACAATATTACAAAGAATGACACCCATTATTCCACTCATTACTCCATATACTTTTTTTCCCTCTCCCAATACCCAAAATTATCCTTATTTTTTATTAGTTTATTATTATTCCTTAAACAAAACAACAAAAAGAAACAAGAAAGTTAGGAAAGAGGGAGTACTTTGCCTCCGTCCCGAGAAACTTTGCATCACCTTAATTATGGCATAATTAAAGACTAAGAAAAAATGTATAATGAGTGGAATGTTGGGGGTAATTTTATAAATTTTTATGTATAAAGTAAATAAAATAATTTAATTGAGTGTATGAGTGAGTTTCAAAATAATAACATTTTATATAAATATATGAATATTGTGAGGATGCATTTTAACGGGGAGTTTCCTTTTATAGGATATGAAAAGTATTGTGGGACGTCTCAATTAGAAAAGTACGCAAATTAAGTGTTTTGGGACGGAGGGAATACTATTTATCATCGATATATTATAATGTTTTTTAATATAGTAACTTGAAAACTTAAATAGATAATTCTTTAAGTTTATACTCCCTCCGTTCCGTACTCGATTAAACATTTCACTTTTTCACTCGTGTTTTATTGAGCGAGTTGTTTATAGTATATGAAATGAAAAAGTGACTCTTAAGGCATGGTAGAATAGATGAGGGGTATCACTATCATACCCCACCTTAAAAATCACTTTATTATTTTAAATATTAATAAACAGTTCGCTCGCTAAAACATAAATTAAATAGTGAATGTTCAAACGAGTTTGGGACAAATGAAGTATCAAAGAAAGGAAACCTCTGATAATTGAAATTATATTCACGCAAAAGGCTATCCGGCCATATAAATTTATGTAAATTTTAATTACAATGCTGGTAAATATATTATCTATTCTATTAATTACTTACATTAATAGTATATAGTAACAAATAGCATGAATGTATTTGTGTGTGGCCTATCATTTACAAATCCTGCAGGCTTATCGACTACATATATTAAATTAAATGAGTTGGATATAATATTAATTTTCATTATGATGGAAATCTGTTATACACATTCAATGTGTGTAGGGTATAATATTATTATTCATAAATAACTCGTTATTGTTATTATTACCATATTACTACCACTACTAGTATTATTTTTACTATTAATATTGCTACTTTTAGTCTTTTACATATGAGAAATAATTAGATGGTAAAATCTCATAGCCTGTAACTAATTTTACAGAGCAGTTTTCTTGCGGATGTCACTTGTATAATCAATAACCCAACAATATATATTTATAATAATAAAATATATTACAACAAAATAATCCAACATGCTCGGGCCAGGCCAGTTCTTAGTTCATTATTGACTAAAAACATGCATGGAATCAACCTACCAAAATCCTTATCTCAATTCAATTAATGGAACCTTACATTCACTGTGACAAATAAACTGCCAGAGTTTTCATTATCCAAATATATATATATATATATATATATCTAACAAATCTTTAATAAGGTTAGCAAAATCTGACCTCGTTGAAAAATACAAATACGTACTCTGCCACGTTCTGTTACAGGCATCAAGAAGATGATCTAAATCAGAATTATAAATCCACATGTCATAATGAAGAGTTTAATAATTATCATAGATATATAATTACTTTCCAGAAATTAAATTATCCAATATCAGCCCACACAATTCCTAAAATCTACAATTAATCTACAATAATATGTTCATCAAAATCAGAAAAAAACACGCATATAAATTAAAATTAAAATTAAAACTTCACTTTTCAGCAATCTGCGCCAGCGAATGCAGATTGCACTTCACAATAGTGTCAACAAACGCGCACGTCTCCTCCCTCGTGTTCCCCGGCGGCATGTCCACCACGTACGACTCCACAACCACCGTCCCGCCGCCGCTCCGCGGCGGCGCCGCGTGCAACGTCGTGACGGACCGGTAGTTCCTTAGCCGGTGCTCGCCGCCGACGACGCTGAAGCTCATCACGTGCTTGTCATCATCCAAGATATCGAGCCTTTCGGTGCTGCACGCCGCCGGGAGGCCGGAAACCACCCGCACCTCCCGGAGCGTCCCCACGTCGCCGTCCCCCACGATGACGTGGCAGCTCTTGAGGAACACTTTGTACTCCTGCGGCCTGTCGAACCGGCGCACCACCGACCAAACGGCGTCGAGCGGCGCGCCGATCGTCTGCACGGTGGCGGAGCAGCACTGGTGCTCCGCCACTGCGTGGGTGTGGTGGCGGAGGACGCTCTCGTCCTCCTCCTCCGGCAACAGAACGTCGTCGCCGGAGATGGGGCATACCCAGGCGGGTTTCGCCTGTTTGCGGTGGTTCATGGGGGTGATTCGGTGAAGCGGGATTGACGAAGGCATTATTTTGTGGGAAATAAGAATTTGGTATGGGGTTAGATATAAATAGAGAGAAATATATATTTGGGTAGTTGTAATATGATTGGCAAGTTGCATGTATTTTGGAGATGCAGCAGTCATAATTGAAACAGCCCCCCCCAGCATAACCCCATTATCACGTGATTTCCCCTCACTAAGTCTCATGCCCATTATTTTGGGATCAATTCATATGAATAGGACAATAGCCCGATTCAAAATTTTCATTTTTTAATTATAGGATTTTTTGTTGGTGGGTCTCTCTCCAGCCATATACAAAACTTATTTTATTAAAACATGCAATTTATTTAAACTAAAAAGTACAACTTGAATCTCATATCAATAATTGTGTTTTTCAATGCAACAAATTGTATGTTTCTAAATTACACTATGAAGTGTATGGTGCACCTGGTGCAGACAAAACTTAATTATTTTTTGCATCGTAATATAATGATGTGTGAAAATATGTAGATTTTTTTTTATAAAATTGTTTCATACAAATTTTGATGGAAATATATTATAAATAACTACTTAGGGGATGTTTTGGTTGGAGATATAATTTATGGGGTGGGAAATGGGTATGGAATGGAAATTGAGTGTTGGTTTAATACTGTCATTCGTCACTTTATGGTTTCATATCATAAAAGTGGAGAAGTAGCTAAAATTAGTAATTAGTTTGAAATAAAATTTAACCTTTAAAACGACAATTAATATGAAGTTGAAGAGTATTTAGCACGTAAACATAAATTAAAGGTTGTTTCGTTCAACATTTTCAATAAAAATTGTAATGAGAATGAGTATGAGAGAATTGTGGTGTCAGTTCATATCCATACATCTCATATATACACGACAATGAGATTAGAATAAATTAATTATTCCTTATGTCCTCAATCAATATTCATTTTTTGTTCTGTTTACTTCAAAATTAAAGTTAAACTCTAATAATATAATTAATATTATCATTGTAATTCATTATTCAATAATTCTCAATATCATTCTGTTGGGATATTTTAGTTTTGATGAATTATGCCAAAACATTATCAACTTGTGCTTTTGAAGCTAATCTACAGATAACAAGTTGAGGGGGAAAAAGAACAAATTGAGGGGAACTCACGAAATCGTAGTAGATGATCGAGAGACGATTTTGCGAGAAGGGCTTGATCAAGATCGGATGAGTTAGATGAGTTCGAGTTAACGATGACGAAATTGCAAAATCGAAGAGAAGAAAACTAACCCACCGATGGAAGATCGGATGACTAGAATATACTGATCAGGATGATCGGAAGACCACGAGGTGATATGGTGATCGAAGAAGCGGACAAGCCGACGTAAAGAAACCCCGGCGTAAGATCGTAAGAGAAGGTTGCGTAGATCTGAAAAGGAGTGAGGAGGGAGATTCCGTCGAGATCGACGTGATCGAGATCGACATGAAGATAATGGATGATCGAGATCGGGCGTGATTGAGATAGGATGTACTAAACCGATATGCTAACCTAATATGCTAACCCGATGTACTAATCGATGCGAGATAAACCGATATCTTGACCGATGCTATCTTGATCATGTGATCATATGGTGATCAAATCGAGAAGAAATCGGATATCGAAACCGTAAATCGCATATCGATCAGAGAAAAGTCATCGAAGAAGAAGTCATCTGAAGTCATGTTCGAGAATCGGAATCTCTGATGATCGAGTTAGTCTGAGTCGCAAAAGTGACTGAAGGTCGGGAGGATGTCCGAATTGAGCGGAACTTCGGTCGACTGAAATGTCGATATACTGATCGAGACAAGGTCCATTGAAGAAGTCTCTTTTGAATCAAGTATCGCGAGACTCGGATAAACACGAAGACTCAGTATGTCTCTAAAGACATTGAGACTCGAGAGAATCTGAATAATGATTCCAAGGCGAGGAATCGAGGAATATAGTAGTTAGAATCGGTGAGCGTGGACCAATGAGAGGAAGACAACCCAAATTTGAAGAATTTGTTGTACTTACAAGAATAGTATGGATTTGAATGTGATTCCCTCCAACGGTAACATTCAAATCCACACTATAAATACAAGGTCTTTCATCATTCTAAGTGGTGGATGCGTGAAGATTATAGCACGAGATGCTACAGAGCCAAAGAGAGTTATACCCAAAGCATTCCCACCCTAGAACACAAGTCTGTAGATATACAAATATGTTCAAGAGTGTTCTAGAACCCAATCTAAGCAACCCACGATGTATCCTAAGCTTAGAGAGATTTTCCCAACCTTAGCATTGAGGCTAAACAAATGTAAGGGAAAATCTCAACCTAGTTGGAAACCAAACAAACCTTACCCAAATCAGTCGGTTAAGTTTGTAGGTGAGTGTGAACTCGGTAAACATCTAGAAATCCCGAAAGGGAGGGTAGGCAATCCCGAGTGAGGGTGATAAGTCCCGAGGCGAACCCGAGAGGGTGATAAGTCCAGTTTGAGTGAGAACTCGTTAAATATCTAGAGGCGAGCCCGAGAGGGTGATAAGTCCAGTTGGAAGGAATTTCCCTAGGAACAGGGAGAGTGGATGTAGGAGCTTGAGTCTCCGAACCACTATACTTTGTTGTGTTCTTTACTGCTTTACGTTCTTATCTTGTCATATGCATTCGATTATAAGCAAAACACAAAACATGAGCTTAAAACGCAAAAATCTGAAATCACCATTCCTTCTCCCCTGTTTTATATGCATAACACGAAATGTTTTTGCTTCCGCACACGCAAAATCGGTTTTCAAATCGGGACCATCAATTGGTATCAGAGCGGGTAGTTCAAAAGGTCACCAGTTTTCAAAGTGACCACCTGAACTGATCTTTTTAAAACAAAAACCCGATCTATGTAAATACATATATTCTAATGTTTTGGCTTCATTATCAAAAAGGGGGAAATTGTTGGGATATTTTAGTTTTGATGAATTATGCCAAAACATTATCAACTTGTGCTTTTGAAGCTAATCTACAGATAACAAGTTGAGGGGGAACGAAAGAACAAATTGAGGGGGAACTCACGAAATCAGACGTAGATGATCGAGATCAGACGAGGCTGCAGACGAGACTGATCGAGATCAGATGAGTTAGATGAGTTCGAAAGTTAACCCGATGGTAAAGGCAAAATCGGAAGAGAAAAAGCTAAGCCGGTGATCGAAGATCGGATGACGGAAACGCACTGATCGGATGATCGGAAGAGCGCCGGAGTGATATGGTGATCGGAAGAGCGACAATGTGATTAGAAAGAAACCGACTAGAAGAGGTCAAGAAGGTTGCGGTCGGAAAAGCGGATAAAGAGACTAGTCGAGATCCGGAGCGTGTCGAGATCGGATATAAAGATAAGCCGGATGATCGAGATCGGGCCGTGATTGAGATCGGATGTGCTAAAGCGATATGCTAACCCTAATATACTAACCCTATGTACTAATCGTCGCGGATAAAGCGATATCTTTGACGATGCTATCTTGAGTTTGTCATGAAATTTCCCGGTTCGGTGAAGACATCGGATATGCTCGAAAGCAATCGCATATCGGTCCGGTGAAAAGTCATGAAGAAGTCATCGAAGTCATATTCCTTGAGAATCGGAGATACTCGCGCGATGATCGATTGCTGAGTCTGAAGTGGCTGAAGGTCGGGATCTACGAGATTGAACCCCGACTCGGTCGGCTGAGTGTCGGTATGCGTAATCGAAGACAAAGTTCGAAGAAGAAGTCTGCTTGGAATCAAGTATCCGAGACTCGGATAAACTGAAGACTTCGATATGTCTCAAGACATTGAGACTCGAGAGAATCTGGATGATTCCAAGGCGAGGAATCTCGGGAATATAAAATTAGAATCGGTGGCGTGGACCAATGAGAGGAGGAAGACAACCCGGCGTGAAGAAGTTGTTGTACTTACAAGAATAAGTATGTATTTGAATGTGATTCTCTCCAACGGTAACATTCAAATCCACACTATAAATACAAGGTCTTTTCATCATTCTAAGTGGTGGATCGTGAAGATTATAGCACGAGATGCTCTGAGCCAAAGAGAGTTATACCCAAAGCATTCCCACCCTAGAACACAAGTCCAGAGATATACAAATATGTTCAAGAGTGTTCTAGAACCCAATCTAAGCAACCCACGATGTATCCTAGCTTAGAGAGATTTTCCCAACCTTAGCATTGAGGCTAAACAAACGTAAGGGGAAAATCTCAACCTAGTTGAAACAAACAAACCTTAACCAAATCGGTCGGTTAAGTTTGTAGGTGAGTGTGAACTTCGGTAAACATCTAGAAATCCCGAAAGGGAGGGTAGGCAATCCCGGAGTGAGGGTGATAAGTCGAGGGCGAACCCGAGAGGGTGATAAGTCCGATTTGAGTGAGAACTCGTTAAATATCTAGAGGCGTGCCGAGAGGGTGATAAGTCCGGTTGAAAGGAATTTCCCTAGGAACATGGAGAGTGGGCGTAGGAGCTTGAGTCTCGAACCACTATACTTTGTTGTGTTCTTTTTTTGCTTTCGTTCTTATCTTGTCATATGCATTCGATTATAAGCAAAAACACAAAACATGAGCTTAAAACGCAAAAATCTGAAATCACCATTCCTTCTCCCCCCTTTTTATATGCATAACACGAAATGTTTTTGCTTCCGCACACGCAAAATCGGTTTTCAAATCGGGACCATCAATTGGTATCAGAGCGGGTAGTTCAAAAGGTCACCAGTTTTCAAAGTGACCACCTGAACTGATCTTTTTAAAACAAAAACCCGATCTATGTAAATACATATATTCTAATGTTTTGGCTTCATTATCAAAAAGGGGGAAATTGTTGGGATATTTTAGTTTTGATGAATTATGCCAAAACATTATCAACTTGTGCTTTTTGAAGCTAAATCTACGATATAATAAGTTGGGGAACGAAAAGAACAAATTGAGGGGGAACTCACGAAATCGGGGCGTAGATGATCGAGATCGAGATGAGGTTTAGATTTAGACCGATCGAGATCGGATGAGTTAGATGAGTTCCGAAGTTAATCGAATGAAGTCGCGGCAAAATCGAAGAGAAGAAAAGCTAAGCCGGTGATCGAAGATCGGATGATGGTAACGACTGATCGGATGATCAAGAAAAATGAAATGATATGGTGATCGGAAGAGGTGGACAAAGCCGTGAGGAAAGAAACCGACTAGAAGATCGGAAGAGAAGGTTGCGGATCGAAAAAAGGAGCGGATGAGATCGATCGAGATCGGACGGATCGAGATCGGATATAAAGATAAGGATGATCGAGATCGGACGTGATTGAGAATCGGATGTAAACCCGATATACTAACCTAATATACTAACCTCTACGTACTAATCGATGCGAGATAAACCCGATATCTCGACTGATGCTATATCTTGATCGATCATGATGATCAGATCGGAAAGAAGAAATCGATATCGAAAAACCGAAATCGTGATATCGGATCGGTGAAAAGCTCATCGAAGAGAAGGTCATCTGAAGTCATGTTCCATCGAGAATCGAAGATACCACGGATCAGTTAACTGAAGTGCAAGTGACTGAAGGTCGGGATATACAATTTAGAATCGAACTTCACCAAACTGAGTGTCGAGATCTTTGATCCCAAGGTCCAGTAAGAGAAGTCTCTTTGAATCAAGATCCTCGAGACTCGGATAAACTCAAGACCTTCAATTATGTCTCTGAAGACATTGAGACTCGAGAGAATCTGAATGATTGATTCAAGGCGAGGAATCGGTGAATATACCCATTAGAATCACCGACGTGGACCCGATGAGGGAAAACTGACCAACTGAAAAGAAGTTCGTTGTACTTACAAGAATAGTATGGATTTGAATGTGATTCCTCCAACGGTAACATTGAAATCCACACTATAAATACAAGGTCTTTTCATCATTCTAAGTGGTGGATGCGTGAAGATTATAAAGACGAGATGCTCTGAGCCAAAGAGAGTTATACCCAAAGCATTCCCACCCTAGAACACAAGTCGTAGATATACAAATATGTTCTATAGTGTTAGAACCCAATCTAAGCAACCCACGATGTATCCAAGCTTAGAGAGATTTTCCCAACCTTAGCATTGAGGCTAAACAAATGTAAGGAAAATCTCAACCTAGTTGAAACCAAACAAACCTTAACCAAATCGGTCGGTTAAGTTTGTAGGTGAGTGTGAACTTCGGTAAACATCTAGAAATCCCGAAAGGTAGGGTAAGCAATCGAGTGAGGGTGATAAGTCCCGAGGCTTAACCCGAGAGGGTGATAAGTCGGTTTGGTGAGAACTCGTTAAATATCTAGAGGCGAGCAGAGGGTGATAAGTCCGGTTGGAAGGAATTTCCCAAGGAACATGGAGAGTGGATGTAGGGACTTGAGTCTCCGAACCATTTATACTTTGTTGTGTTGTTTTTTCGCTTTACGTTCTTATCTTGTCATATGCATTCGATTATAAGCAAAACACAACACATGAGCTTAAAACGCAAAAATCTGAAATCACCATTCCTTCTCCCCTGTTTTATATGCATAACACGAAATGTTTTTGCTTCCGCACGCGCAAAATCGGTTTTCAAATCGGGACCATCACATTCTCGTCCCAAACCTAACGTCCCATAAATATACTTAGTGCACAAAACTCGTGTTTTACTTTTTTTTTTTGTTTTTTTCATTCGACTAGGTTCAGTAATGGCTCGGTTTGCCTATTTCACATCGTGTTTCATCCGGGTGTTTCATGCTTCTTGAGTTGCCACGTGTCCATTCCGGTCCACTCCGGTTTAAATCACCCGTCGTAGTGGTTCATGGTTCACCCTACTTTGATTAAAGCCATGATTTAAGGTTTATTATTTAGTGTTTAGGGTGTAGATGGTTCACCCGGCCCATAAACACGCCACAAGCCAAATCAAGACATTAAACACCGGGATAAACAGAGCCACGTAAGCGAAAGGAAACCATATGGGTCTAGTAGTGAGATTCTCCCGACTCGAGCTAACTCATTTTATTTTCGCCCATCCAGAAATATGATCATATGTATTAAAAAGAAAAGAAACAAAGTCTTATATAAATAAATTAATTTTATCGTACAATTGTATTTTTAAATAAATAACCAATTTGTTTTGTATACACCAGGTATATTGTAAAACTCAAATATATTTTCTAAACATGTAATTTGATTGAACTAAAATATACAGTTGTTGTATGTTTCAGTGTAAACAAATTTTGTATCTTTCAATAATAAAATATATACTATATACTCCCTCCGTCCCATCATTACTGTAACACTTGTCTTATTTGGACGTCTCAACATTACTGCAACACTCTCAAAATAGAAACAAACATAATATTAATACACTCACAACACCCTTATTTAATTCCACTCAAATCCACTTTATTCCACTTTCCTTGATTTGCGGTCCAATTTGTGTGTTGCAATCATCCTGGGATGAAGGAAGTAACATATATGACATTATATTTCTTATATATTAAATAAAGCGTAAATTTGATTCATTTTTAAAGTCCCGATAACTATTATTTTTTCATGGGAATGACGATAATATCCCTACCCATGTTGAATTCTTGCCGACGTCCGTACGGAGCCTGATTTTGTGGGGTATGGGAAAAGCTCCGCCACTTCTTATATATTAAATAAAGCGTAAATTTGATTCATTTTTAAAGTCCCGATAACTATTATTTTTTCATGGGAATGACGACAATATCCTTACCCATGATGAATTCTTGCCGACGTCCGTACGGGCCCTGATTTTTTGGGGTATGGGAAAAGCTCCGCCACCATTCAAGATTCTGACTAGGATGACAACTGGGCGGGTTTGGTAAAATCCAGAATGGGCCCCGCCATTTTTTTTTTCCAAACTCGAAACCCGCCCCGCCCCGCTTAGTTTTTTGAACCCGCTCAACCCGCCCCGCCCCATGAATCCGACGGATTTAATCCGCCTCGCATATTTAATTTTGTTTTCCCTTTATTTTTTAATTCGTACTTCTAGTTTCATACATACTACATCCGTCTCATAAAAGCGTGCAGACCTACTTTATTATCAAGTTTTTGTGAGCGAGTTGTTTATTAGTATTTCAAATGATAAAGTAATTTTTAAAGAGGAGTATTATATATCTACCTCTCATCTATTGCATGCATCTTTAAAAATTATTTTATCATTTCAAATACTAATAAAAAACTCACTCGTATAATCACGTGAAAACAGTAAACGTGCACGTTTCTTTGGGACGGAGGGAGTATCATTTTTAAATACATATCGTTCCTAAAAAATAAAATATAAACTAGAATCATTCAAATTAAAACAAACAAAAAATACTTAATATCATAATCAATCTCACATTAAAGATGATGATGTGCAATTGAATGAAATTGGAAACAATTGAATCAAGTAACAAACCCTATAATAGATTACTTAATACATTTAATATATACTATATATATATACCATGACCCGGGGCGGGTTTTAAACGGGGCGGGTTTGCCTAATACCATGACCCGCCCCGCATCCGACGGGTTTCCATTTGATCGGGTTTTAATCCGCCCCATAACCCGTTTGACCGGGTTTAACCCGTCCCATTTGGGGTGGATTCGTGCCGGGTTCGGGTTAAAACCCGCCCCATTGTCATCCCTAATTCTGACACCCAAAGCTAGTCCATCACTTAATTTACTTTATATTCTTCTACGTACATTTGATTTGCTTTTCCATAAATAACTCCATCCGTCTTATTTTTATTTAAATATTTGTTAAATTTTTTTGTCTTAAATGTAATTGAATATTTTTATAAATAATTTTGATAATTTTATATATTCCCCTCAAACATCTCAGTATTACAATTTAGACATAAATTCATATCATTATCTTTTTCACACAAAAATTATTTTTATTTTTTAAATTACACCAATATATTATTTTACCATTTAACTCTCATAAAAAATAAATGTATTCCTTTTAATAATAATAAACAACTTTTACGTTAAAACACGCATAAATAGTACTCCTAAATGTTTAAATAAGAATAGAACGAAGGGAGAACTATTTTTATCTTGGTTTTATTTTTAGAACAACTGTACTTTCGACGGATAAAAAGTAGTACTCTCTCCGTCCCAATATAATTGTCTCACTTTCCTTTTATGGACGTCCCACTATAACTTTCTCATTCAATAAATGAAAAAGTAACTCCACTACCCATAATTTTTATCATCACATTTCACACAATATTACAAAAAATATCACTTACTACTCCACTCATTATTACATGTTGGTCCCGGTGCAAACGAGTCTTACACGTGTATGGGGGGGGGGAATACACGATGTTCGGTGTTTTTAAAACTTTTTTTCTTCGAGGTCACTTGGGTCAGTTGTCTCCGATGATTTGGTCCCGAGAAGCACAAATCGCTCCGAGTCAAAGTCTATCTCGAGACGGTGATCTCGAAGTGCTTCCAGATACCTCGGATAATCCCAACCGAGTCCCGAGTTTTTTAGAGATCCTCGAGTTGCTTGGATCGATAACTAACTTCATCGAACCCTCGTAAGAGTAAGTTCGGTTTGGTAACTATCCTGTTCTAATTTACTCGGATGTCTTGAGAATGGTTGGGTTCTTAGTTTATACTGCGTTTTAAGCTTTTCTTGAAAACCTTCCTTTAATGGAATATTGATTAGCCGTGATTCAATTTATATGCAACTTTCAAATGATTGATTCCAACCGAAATATCGGTGAAAATATGCTTTCAAGACAAAGTAATGCAACAGATAAATCAAGCAAAAATGAAAAGCAAATAACACAACAGATTATAGTGGTTCGAGAGACTCAAGCTCCTACGTCCACTCTCGCGATCTTTTAGAGAAATTCACTAATCACTTCCTAAGGCTTTTTCGACTACCATACGGTTTACTAACCTTTCTAATTTTGAGTTTTTTCGACTACCTCTGTAGTTTACTAACTCAAAACTCACACAGCTTTACGCTACATCCAAGATAGATTACTCACTTCTCCTCTAGAGCTTTTCGACTACCTCAATGTAGTTTACTCACTCTTTACAACTCCAATCTCACCAACAATCACACTCAAACTACCTTACAAAGGTTTTGGGGTTTCTTGGTTAGTTTTCAACTAGGATGAGATATCCTTTACAATAAAGAACAATCAAAAGGCTAGGATATCTCGACTAAGCTTTGGATATATCTTATCAAGCTAGGCTTAGTGGAATGAGCTCTCTTCGATTTAAAGCACTTTGGGAAATTCTCGTTTTTTCGAGTGCTTCAACTTTGCAATAATAAGTTTGAGCTCTTGAGTTGCTTACAAATTTCCGTAACCTTTCAATGAAGAAGGTCACAAGTATTTATAGGCATACACCAAGGTCACTCTTGAAAAACTATCCGTTGGAGATAGCTCGAGAGTTTCCTCTTATGGTGTGTGAGAAATGACTATATTTAGGGTTTGACACTCCCTAACACGTTTTAGGCAATAGCCTTTCATGTAGCCGGTCTTCACTTTTTTGCGATCCGGAACTTAGTACTTCTGACATTTTTCAGTGACCTATCGTTGTCGATGTCGGTATGATATGATGATGTCTTCTTCTTTTTGACTTTTGTCTCCGATTAAAGGTAGACAACTCAGCGGCTCTTTTGGTTATAATCTCTGAGTGATATAACCTTAACAACACTTTGTCTTAGTTCCTTTTGTCTGCATTTGAATGTCTTGGCAAATATCTATTTTTCTAAGAAATCACGATCTTCTCAGTATTGAATACTTCAGATAGATATTTTCAGTGCCTCGGAACATTCAGGTTTTAATCGAGCATTGAAGACATTCTTGAGTCTTGATAATTATTGTGCCCTTGATATTCTTGATCTTGATTCTTCGGTCTTGAGTCTTGAGTCTTACGAGTCTTGGCGTCTTACGAGTCTTGAGTCTTCATAGATATCTTGGTGATATCTTGAGTCTTCATCTTTGAGTCTTCATCTTTGAGTCTTCATGCTAAGTCTTGATTCTAAGTTTCATCTTGAGTCTTTAGTATCTCGATTTCATCTTGAGTCTTGATATCTCGATTTTCATCTTGAGTCTTCGATATCTCGATTTCATCATCTTGAGTCTTGATATCTCGATTTCATCTTGAAGTCTTGAAACTTTCCGGTTTCATCTTTGAAACCGGTTTCTTCGAAACTTCTTGAGTTCTTCGAGAATCTTGATCTCTTGATCTATATCTCTTCCACTATACATTTTGAAGATAACATCTGAATACTCTAAAAGCGAATCGACTAACTATCAAGATTATTACGAACATGTCATACTCGAGGATTTTGGGATCTAATCAAAATCATATCTTTATTAAATTCATCTCCCAACAATTTCCCCCTTTTTGATGATGCCAAAACCTATCTTGTTACAAACATACTTAACCTATACTCAGGTTTCAGTTTATCCTATTACAAGATTGGTTTTATTTTCAACAATTTCCCCCATAAATAATGAGTCTCCCAACAATTAATCTCCTAATAATTTCTTGAAGAATTTAATCTCAAAGGATTCATCACCAAATACTTAATTTCCCAACAATTAATTCAGAGACAATCATTCAGGCATATCAAATTTAAAAGACATGTAAATAAGATAATGAGATATTATCTTTTGAGCATAAATGATAAGTTTTCATTGATGATAGGTAGACTGTTACAGGTTACAATGAATCTTATCTGAACAAAATCAAAAAGACAAAAAAAAAAGATTACATAAATCTTCTGAGTCTTCATCTTCTGAGTCTTCATTCATTCTTGACTCGCTCTTCGGTTTGGTTCTTGGTTTGGCTCTTGATTCGCTTTCTTCCACCTCATCAGCAGGGACTTCTAGGTTGAACATTTCGTAATATCTTCTCTTCAGTGCATCTCTCTCTTTAATGATATCTGGATTGTTTCCTGTCAGACCCAACTGAATGGCGTACTGAGATATTTCCTGAGAAATGACTTTCTCATTAACACAGCCATTCTCCAGCCTGGGAGGAGGGTACACATATGGATCGATGGCGGTTATTTATGCACCTTTCCTTCATCCATAAGATTTATCCATCCTTGAAGATATTTTGGATAGAAGGTCGGGAGATAGTCGATGAAAAGCCTCATTCGGATCTGAGCTCTCCCCTCTCCATTCTCTGAGCACATCATAGTAGAATCAGAAGGTTCTATTGATTTCTTCCCATGCATCGTTGAGATGGACTGACATCCATTTGTCAACGTGCGGCCATTTTACGTGCTTTAGTGTTCCATCTCCTCTTGCTTTGCGAACTTTTTTTGAACCCTCCTTCTTTTTACGCTCTTCTTCTACCTTCTTTCCGATCCTTCGGTACACCGTAAATGAAGCATCGGCTTTCTTCGAAAATTCAATCTGGAGTGTTTCAGAGCGCTTCGGTATTGAAGACTTTCTTCTTGGGCTCAACCTCAGATTCTTCAATATCCAGCATCAATTTCCTCTGGATTGGCTTAGAAGCCTTTGCTCTCTTGCTCTCAGGCTCTTCTATCACCACGGCCTTTCTCTTGATGGACAATTCAAAGACCAAACTGGCTTGTCCCAATCCTTCCTCTACCACTCAGTTTCTCCATAGCAACTTCCTGCATTGTTTCCTCTGAAACCTGAGTGTAGATTGACTTCTCCACCTTCTTGAATTTAAGCTTCTCAGTGGCTTCAATCTCTTTCATGGCTTCGGCAATTATCTTCTTTTTAACATCTTTAACAACCTTGCCCTTCAGAGTATGTTCCAATAATTCCCTGAGATCAGCTCCAGGTCTTTCCCCCTTCTTGGAACCATACTCTGGCAGAAGCCTGGAGAGTGATGTGTCCATATGGTATTGCTCTTTACTGACACTCCGCACCTCCCCGCCATCCGATCTTGCTCCTCCCTAAGGCCTCTAAGGTGGTTTTTTCGCCCACGAGAGAATTCTTCAGACAGATGAGCAAATTGGCTTGAGAGAGCTTCCTTGAACATGTCTGTCATCTTGGTCATGAGCATTGAGCTTATTTCCTCAACAACATTTTTCACCAGCATCTCATTCCTCTCAACCAATTTTGCTTCTAGAATTTGTGTCTGCTCCTGATGCCTTTGCTTCAGCTCTTCATTAAGCTCAGCCTTGACCCCCTCCATCTTGTCTTCTAGCTTTGCTTCCATGGAGGTAAACCTTCTCGTCATAGAGCTACGAAGCGACACGATTAGAAGAAGAACTCACGTTCTCAATATTCTGAGTTTGGTTGGCCAATGCCTCTTCAATCTGAGCAACTTTGGTCAGGATTGACTCAACCTTCTCTAGCTTCACCATCAGTGGGGTGAGATCAATCTCAGGAGTATATCGATCGGGCTTTGTGACTCTGAGTTGGTATTCATCGAGTCGGTCGATCGAAACGAGCTTGGTTTGAGGCGAGGTTTCTCCGAGCCAGGTGTCCACTGAGCTTGATGCGCATATCGGACATTCTGATTTAAAGGTAGGAACTTGATAAACTGACATAATTATTAATAGTGCCAAAAGTTACGAGGTTAACTTGATCGAGGATGTTCGGCAATGACTTTGATCGGCATCGATTTTGAGTCTTTCTCCATACGAGATTGACTCATCTTCCCCTTGTTGGTCCCCATCCCGAGATTTGTCAATGGAGCTCGGGGCACCAACTTCGGCCGATTCTCTCGGCCACCTTCCTCTTCACAAGCTCATCAAAATCTGAGATTTTCATCAAGACTTGGTTTTTCCGGGAACCCGAGAATTGGTGAGAAAAATTTGTCTCCTCGTTCCACCGGTCTTCCCCCCCTCCGAATGAAGCAATGTTAAGCATCTACGGAAGAGTCTGGTTGAGATGTAGGACCGATTGACCTCAATCTGAAGAAGATGTCTTGGAGGTCGAGGGAATGAACTTCATTTCGGGGTAACGATCAAGAATGAACCGTTCCCCCTTGCTTCGCCATTCGGTCTCTTGACTTCACCTTTCTTGAGCATCGGGCTCTCGGGTTGATGGAAGGGTCAATCAACAATTCACTTCGGGGAGCTCTTCAAAGTTCATGACTCGAGGCTCAGCTTTCCCGAGGTTTGGGCGGCTCCTCCTCGGTCTGAATCGACTTGGTTAAGGTCCGGTGGCGCCTCCTCGATGGGAATTTCGGCTTGCTCGAGAGGCCCGGGCGGGCACTTCCTCCAGGGATCTGAACTTTCTCGAGGTCGAGGTCCTTGGAAAATTTCACGAGAAAACTTATTCAGCTAAGTGAAGTCTCAAGAACCTCGAGAGAAGACTTGCTCACCGGTTTGATCACATGCCTTTGAGATGCTTTGAGCAATACATGTAAAAAGGCGATTTCGGCGGTTTGGCTCTCAGGCTGAATCTCCTCAGTCTCACTCTCCTCATCATCATCAGTGAACCACCATTCTCTTTTTGCGCTTAGGAGCAAGGGTTTTTGCTTCTTCAATTTCTCACCATGCTCCTTCTTGGCATCCAACAAAACCTTCCCCCTGGTTTGTTGGCTTTTTTCAGCAGCAGCCGCAATTGGTGATTCCACTTTCTTCTCTTTCTTTCCCTTGATTGTCCTCTTCGCAGCAATCGGCTTGAACATCACTTTGGACTTAGGGAATGGAGTAGAGTTGGCAAAAATATCCTCCTCCTCTCTGCACATCTCCAAAATAAATGCAATTTTGGTGGCATGGAGGATCCTGCCTTTGATCGATATTGCCCCATCATCTTTTCTTTTTATGACCTTGGCTTGCTCGCTCACCACCTTGATTAGATACTTCAACCAGTTGAACTCCTTGGTGGGTGAGTCCTCGATCGACGCCATAAGTCGGAGTTTGAGAGTGCTGATCTGCTCGAAGCTTCCAGATCGACTCATGATACACTTTCCAACAATATCCATCAATACCCTGTATTTCGGTTTTATATGCCGCTTATGCAGAGTTGCCTCAAACTTAATAGGATTCTCAGTAATCCCATCAAGATTCTCTTGCTCCCGTCCCAACATATACAATGAGGGGTCATCTCCCCTATCGCACAACTCAAATACGTCATTTAAGTTCTTAGGGACAATGTAGAGCTCTCGAACAAAATCCACATACTTCATTGATTGTTCGAGATGCAAAATGGAAATCTTAGATTCTATACAATCTTTCTCATCGATTTCCATATTTGCAACAAACTCTATTACCTCACGGGTATACTCCGCCTCCGGTCGGTTTGCGACAAGGTTCGTCAGTTTCGCCAATCGGATTAAGTGGAGCGTCTCTTCTTCGTGCTTGGCATTGGTGGTACTCTCCAAAGAAACCACATACTCATACCATGGCTTATTTGTCTCGGCTAATTTTTCGAACATGGTAGGAGCCATTTGAGATTTGAAGATTTAGGGTTTTGAGCGATGAAGTTTTTCTGGGTAAAAGGGATTTATTTGCATAGGGTTTTTGGGAACGTAGGGTTTCAATAAAATTTGGCTTGAATGACTTTCAAAGGATTAAATAGTTCGAGATCGTGGGAAGTCATACCGGTTTGGTGAAAAGCAACGGTTAAGATTAATCCACGTTTAATCGGGTATGCGAAAGGTCGATCCCCGAAAAGTAAGCCTCCATTTTAACTTCATTGGTGATTAAATGTAACAGAGCATTTAATGACTGTTGACCTTTTAGGAATTTCAAAGATCCCGCCCAAAAACATTCCTCAGGTGTTTTGTATTTATTGCGAATGATTACTGAGTTTCACTTAAGCAATAAATGAGTCGCATGAGTCATTACTTCTTCAGACTAATTTCCCTTTATCAGTCTTACTGAGTATTGACCTTGATAAAATGTCGATGATAATCTTGAGTCTTGAATGGGTTCAAGATACTCTGAAATCTTGACCTTGAAGAATCTGAGTTTTACGAGACTCGATTCAATATTTCGATTTTATCCTGAGTTTCTCAGTAGAATTCTGAGAAACCTTCATGCATCTGAAAATCTTCAATTTTTCAGATTTTACTCTATACACCTGGATCTAACATCCCTAATTCAACTGATAGTTCCTGAAATCTTGATTCAGCCAAAGGTTTAGTCAAGATATCAACTCTCTGCTTATCAGTATGAATTTTCTCCATCCTTATGTCCTTTTTCTCGACATGATCTCTGATGAAGTGATGTATGATATCCACATGCTTGCATCTGGTGTGCAATACCGGATTTTGTGAAATAGCAATGGCACTATTATTGTCACAAAATATTGGTACTTCATAGGCTACAACTTTATAATCCCTTAATTGTTGTGCGAGCAAAAAAATCGAAAACACAAATGACTTCGCAGACCATGTATTCAAATTAATCTTGGTTGTTGCTCGAGGTCATTTCTTTGAAAACCAAGATGTCCTTGCTTCCAAGAAATTGACAAGTTCTGTAGTGGACTTCATCAATCCTCGCAACCTCCATGTCGAGATCTCGAGTAACGATTTAATTCAAGGTTATCATCAGCTGGATACCATAATTCTCTATTCACTGTGCCTTTAAGATACTTCAGTTGGCAGCCTCCATGTGACTAGCCTTAGGATTAGCTTGGTATCTTGCACATATCCCAACATCAAATGTTATATCCGGCCTACTTGCTGTGAGATAGAGCAATGATCCAATGATTCCTCTATAATCAAGATGACTCACCGATTTGCCTTTGAATCGGGATCCATCTTGTAGTTAGTATTCATGGGAATTCTAAGCGCATTGCAAATTCATACACCATACTTGCAATCGGATCCCTGGTGTACTTTGCCTGGTTGATGAAGATTCCTTCCTTTGATTGTTTCATTTGAAGACCTAGAAAGAAATTCATCTCTCCCATCATTGACATCTCAAACTTGCCTTTCATCAGTGTTGAAAACTCTTCACACAGCTGATGGTTTGGAGATCCAAAAATGATGTCATCAACATATATCTGAACCAGTAAGATATCTTCCCCATCTTCTATCCTGAATAGAGTTCTATCAAAAGTTCCTTTGACAAAACCATGGTCAGTAAGAAACTGAGAAAGAGTATCATACCATGCTCTGGGTGCTTGCTTAAGACCATACAAGGCTTTTCTGAGCCTGTAAACTTGGTCATTCTGCTTTGAAACCGGAGGTTGTTCTACATAAACCTCTTCTTTAAGCACACCGATTCAGAAATGCACTTTTCACATCCATTTGATAGATCGTGAACTTCATGTGGGAGAAGATATGCAAGAAACAATCTGATGGCTTCTAGTCTTGCAATTGGTGCAAAGGTTTCATCATAATCCAAGCCTTCTTCTTGGGAATAACCTTGTGCAACTAGCCTTACCTTGTTTCTTACAATGTTGTTATTTTCATCTATTTTATTCTTAAATACCCACTTGGTTCCAATGACATTGTGCCTTTCAGGTCTATCCACTAGCTCCCATACTTCATTTCTTGAGAATTGATTCAGCTCATCTTGCATAGCAGTAATCCAATGAGAATCTTGTAGAGCTTCACCAATCTCAATGAGGGCTCTTTTCTCCGATAGGAAGCAATGAGAATAGTGCACTCTCACCATGGAACCTTCTTGTTTTGACACCTTCGGTTAGATCACCCACAATCCGGCTTGTAGGATGACTATCTAACCATCTTCTTCTAGATGTTCCCTTCAATAGTATCCTCAACATTTAAAATGTTAGGTTGATTAATCAAGAAACTTCGAGGAACAACGTAAAGAGAGAAAGAGAATCATCTTCCTCGGGAAATTCTATTCGAGAACATTGTCGGAGACATTTGTTCCCCTTTGGTTGATAGATTCGAGAATTTGCCTCATTTGTGACCACATCTTCATTGGCATCACATACCGAAGTCCGAACGCGGTGTCTGCTCAGATTGGGCCACAAGCAGTGTGTTGGTTTTCCTTGGTGAAGACTTTCCATCCCGAGTCTCACCATCCCGAGTTTCATCACGAACTTCTTTATCGAGTCCCTCAGTCACTCCAATCATAGATGGTGACCGACTTCTTTTTTCGGGGATTCGATTGGATGTTTTGTCATTATTTTTTCGGGCTTAATCTGGTGATTCTCTTGGTGGTTCTTCGCATCATGTTCCTGTTTCTCCTAACACAAGTAGATTCATCAAACACAACATGAGGTGTTTTCTCCACAATAAGAGTCCTACAGGTTGTAAACTCGAAAAGTTTTCTTGACTTCGAATATCCTAAGAATATTCCTTCATCGAACTTTTACTATCAAATGTTTTCAACCGATCTTTACCATTATTGTGTATGAAACACTTGCAACCAAACACACGAAAAGAAAAAAACAAGAGGCTTCCTTTCATTCCAAAGCTCATAGGATGTTTTGCCTTGACTCTTGGTCAACATGGATCCGATTCCGAGAATAGCATCACTTGTGTTGGCGGCTTGACCCAAAATCTTTTAGGAATATAACGACAGCTATCATTGTCCTTCGAACTTCTTTAAGAGTTACATTCCTTCTTTTCAAAGAACACCATTTTGTTGAGGGGTCCTTGCGGTGATGTTTCATGAGTAATTCCATTTCCGCATACAATAATCGGATATGATATGATTTATAAATTGAGTTCCTTTGTCGGATCGATTTTGACCCACACTCGATTTTTCTCAATCTTGAGCCTTTTCGATTAATTAAAATGACTTTATCGAGTCTCTTTCTTTAAAAGTAAGAATATGACCCAAGTATATCTTGAGTAGTCATCAACTACTACTAGTGTGTATTTTACGCCATTGGTGCTTTGGTGTTATAGGATAAAAAAGATCCATATGCAACAAATGAAGTATTCTTTCGGTAGAAAACATCTACTTTGCTTTTAAATGATGCTCTAATTTGTTTTCCTTTTCGCACAGATCACAAATATGTTCCATCTTGAACACTTCATTAGGCAACCCTCTCACAAGAGCTAATCTTTCAAGTTTATTCGGGGTTTTGAAATTTAGGTGATTCATTCTTTTATGCCATAACCAAACTGGGTATCTGTGGAACTTTTGCAACCAAACATGTATCTTTAGGAGTTGAACTCCAATCGACCAAGATACACATTTCCTTTTTCTAGTACCCGGTCAAGAATACTTTATGTGAGAGATATCATCTTTCACATAACATAAGTTCTTAGAGAACTCAACATTAAAACCCTTATCACAGAATTGGCTTATTGAAAGCAAGTTATGCTTCAATCCAGATACATATGAAACACCATGGATATGAACTGAGTCTATTTCCAAAGTTCCATATCCTTCAGTCTGTCCTTGGAGTTATCTCCAAAAGTGATCTGAGGGCCTCTTTGTTCAACATAGTCACCGAGTATCTTCTTGAATTGGTCATATGTCTTGAGCATCCCGTCCAAGATACCATATTACATCAAGGGCTTTTTCATCTCTACTCATCAGTGCTATGTGATCTTCAATCAGCTCAGTGCCCTTGTTTTCCTCCTGAAAAACAAATCAATTTTTAGGTACCTAATTTGTGTAGGGTCCTACAAGGTTAGTTGTACCTTTCAGAATCCAAATCTGCCTGACAACTCTAATCACTTTAGAGTGGCTGATCTGTCTTCCATAAACATCTACATACACATTTACTACTCTAGGTGCCTTAGCAGTTTCCTGTGTATGAGTGCTAGCATAGCATGAACATGGGCTTTTGAATTTTTCTTTGGTTCAGCCTTTTTGTTCATTTCTTTTAGCTTTTTGTCTTGTTGGTCCGAATCTTTGTTGATTTCGGGTTGGGTAACCTTTACCCTTAGGCAAGTGGGGGTTCGGAGTTCACTGTCTTGAAAATTTGGGTCTTCATTATATCGAGGACTTGGTCTCTTGATTTGAGAATGTCTCTGCTGAAAGTGTTTTCTCTTCGAAGATTCCTCCGATGGTTCGGTGTAGATCCTTTCGGGTTTGCATTCTTAGCTTCGAGGCTTTGAAGTACTTCTGTTCGAAATTTTTCCAGTCGAGTGCTTTCGGGTTTTCTAGCCTTCACCGAGGTTTGGGCTTTTCCTGCACGATCATTCGGTTTCTTAAAAACCATGGGTCCTTTTCCTTGTCTACAACCTTGGGCATTTCTTCATTTTGAAGTGTGGGTGCCATTTGGTTTTACAAAGATTGTCTTCTTGCTACTTGATCGAAGATTCGGATGACCTTGTGAGGTTTCCCGGAATGTATCCCAATCCAGTTTTTATAGTGACGGATCTCTGGTAACTCTGAATTTCATCTATTACTTTAGATCGATTCAATAGAGTTAGCTTCTTTCAGGCACTATCCTCACATTCTGTAGAGTTTCATGCTTCTCGGAGAGGTCATTGAACTTAGTTACGATCAATTGAATCTCTTGATTGGTTTTCTCTAGCTTTTCGGGGTTAGGGTCACTATCATCTTCTCTTTTTCACGAGAGTTGTACTTTCGGAACATCCAGTTCATCGGTAGCTCCCATTAATTGAAGTGATTTCAGTATTGCTAGAGTCTTTCCATTTAAGATTTTCGACCTTGATTCCTTATTGCGCTCTTGAGTTTCATTTAGCAATTCTTGTAAAAGAAACATAGTCCTTCATCGAGACTCTCAAAAGAATCCATCGGTCAAATTGATTGTTTTACAGTTGAACTTGACAACTCTTGTGCTAGTGTAGGAGCAACAATAGAGAAAGAAAGAGTTTACCTCCTCAATAGCCATCGACGGATGTCAATACTTTTTTTGCATCGAGAAGATTTCATCTGAAGAGCTAGATCCTTCCTCAGAATGTTCTTCTTCTGCAACCATGACCTTTTTGCTAGAGAACTTCTTGTCTCTTTTAGCTTGCCTTTCTCTTCTCTCCTTAGCACTCAGGTCAGGACAATCATACTGGAAGTGACCTTTCTTTTGGCAATTGTAGCATCTGTTGGCATCATCATCCTGATCACTTTCTTCTTTGGACTTGGAGTCCTTCTTTCTGGATGAAGATCCTTCAGTTTTCAGGTCCTTTCTCTTCTCAGTTGGTTTGTCCTCAGGTTTCTTCTGGTACCTGTGATTCCTGTAATAGTTTTTGTATTTTCCATATCGACTATTAAGTCTTTCAAACCTCCTTGCCATTAGTGCTAGCTTATCCTCAAGCTCATCCTGATTTTTAGCAAGGGAGTTCTCAGACTCTCTAGTTTTACAGGTTTTATCTTTGGCCTTAAAAGCCACATACTACTTGATGATGAATCATCTTTGTTGTCAGCCTTTTTAGATTTCTTATAAATTACAAACTCATAGGCCTTCAGCTCAGAGAAGACTTGTTGGTATGGCATTGAATTAATGTTTTTGGTGTTTTCAATCACCACTGCATGCATATCCCATTTCTTAGAAAGACCTCTAAGAATTTTCAATGCAACTTCTCTCTGTGGATATTTCTTACCAAGTGCATTTAGATCATTCATAATGCTAGTGAATCGACTTCCAATTTGTCTATTAGATTCACCTTCATCCATTTCAAAACTATCAAACTTTCCAATTGCAACTGAAAGTTTGTTTTCCTTGATATGATTTGTGCCTTGGCACATTCTGCCTAGTGTATCCCAAATTTCTTTTTGCAAGATTACAATGAGAGATCATTCCCATCACACCATCATCAATTGTCTTTGTATAGTGTGTCTTTAGCAATATAGTCTAGATTGACTAACTTCCTCTCCTCGAGTCGGTTGGTGGTCATCGACTTAGGAAATTCTGCTCTAGGATCGTTTCTCTCATTTTTTCTCTCTGGGATTCACCACAAGAAATTGGAATGGCCCCGGAGACCACTCTCCACATACATTCATGTTTAGAATCTGAGTGAGCAGATTCTCGATCTCCATAAATCATAGTTCTCCCGAGAACATGAGAAGTTTCTTAGAAGACATTTTATCCGAGAGTCTTTTAAGAATTCAACAAATATGATCGATTCGGATAGACCACAAGTAGTTTTAGCAAATAAAACTTTGGTCAACAAAGCAGTGGTCAAGTTGAACCCCGCTCTCGATACCACTTGTTGGTCGGTGCGGTAAACAAGTCTTACACGTGTATGGGGGAATACACGTGTTTGGTGTTTTAAAACTTTTCACTGAGGTCACTTGGGTGGAGTTGTCACGATGATTTGGTCCCGAGAAGCACAAATCGCTCTGAGTCAAAGTCTATCCGAGGCAGTGATCCGAGTTGCTTTCGAGATACCTCGAGATAATCCCAATCGAGTCTGGGTTGCTTGGATCGGATAACTAACTTCTTGAACCCTCGGAAAGAGTAAGTTCGGTTTGGTAACTATCTGTTCTAGCTACTCGGGGATGTCTTAAAATGGTTGGCCCTTAGTTTATACTCGTTTTAAGCTTTTCTTTGAAAACCTTCCTTTAATGGAATATTGATTGGTCGTGATTCAATTTATATGCAACTTTCGGTTGGATTGATTCCAACTGAAATATCGATGAAAAATATGCTTTCAAGACAAAGTAATGCAATGATAAATCAAGCAAAACAGAAAGCAAAGAACATAGCGATTATAGTGGTTCGAGACTCAAGCTCCTACGTCCACTCTCCCCGCGATCTTTTCGAGAGAAATTCACTAATCACTTCCTAAGGCTTTTCGATTTACCTCGAGTTTACTAACCTTTCTAATTTTGAGTTTTCGACTACCTCGTAGTTTACTAACTCAATTCTCACACAAACTTTACGTACATCCAAGATAGATTACTCACTTCTCCTCTAGAGCTTTTCGACTACCTCAATGAAGTTATTGGTCCGGTGCAAATGAGTCTTACACGTGTATGGGGGGAATACACGTGTTGGTGTTTTAAAACTTTTTTCTTCGAGGTCACTTGGGTCGATAATCACGAAGATTAGGTTTCGAGAAGCCACGATCGCTCCGAGTCAAAGTCTCTTCGAGGCAGTGATCTCGAAATTTTTTCGAAACCTCGAGATAATCCCAAGCCGAGTCACGAGTGTCGGAGATCACGAGTTGCTTGGATCGGATAACTAAACTGCGAACCCTCGGAAGAATGCGTTCGGTTTGGTAACTATCTGTTCTAGCTACTCGGTTATGCGGAATGGTTGACCTTAGATTATACTCGTTTTAAGCTTTCTTTGAAAACCTTCCTTTATGAAATAGTGATTAGGCTGTGATTCACTTATGCAACCGATTGGATTGATTCAATGAATATCGATTGAAAAGTATGCTTTCAAAATCAAGTCAATGCAAATGATAAAGATAAGATAAGGAAAGCAATAAATAACCACAAACAATTATAGTGGTTCGGAGACTCAAGCTCCTACGTCCACTCTCACGACTCTTGAGAGAAATTCACTATCAACCGAGCTTTTCGACTACCTCGCGTAGTTTACTTACTCAACTTCGTACGAGTTTTACGACTACTCCACGTGGTTTACTTACTCAACCCGACCTTGAGTTTTTCGACTACCTCCGTAGTTTACTTACTCAATCACACACACAAGCTTTCAGACTACCCCATGGCTTACTAACTTCTCCTCTAGAGTTTTTCGACTACTCCATGAAGTTTACTAACTCTTTACAACACTTCTCACCAACAAACACACTCCAACTACCTTCACAAGGGTTTGGGGTTTCTTGGTTGGTTTCAACTAGGATGAGATATCCTTTACAATGAAGCACAATACAAAGGGTTAGGATATCTCGACTAAGCTTTGGATAATTCTTATCAAGCTAGGCTTAGTATAGTGAGCTCTCTTCAATATTGAAGCACTTGGGAAATTCTAGGTTTTTCGAGTGCTTTTAACTTTTACAAGAATAAGCTTGAGCTCTTAAGTTGCGTATAAATTTCCCGTAACCTTACAATGTAGAGGGTCACCAGTATTTATAGGCATACACCAAGGTCACTCTTGAAAACTATCCGTTGGAGAGACAACTTCGTGAGTTCCCTCTTGTGGTGTGTGAAACGGCTATATTTAGGGTTTGAAACTCCCTAACACTTTCTAGGCAATAACCTTTCATGTAGCCGGTCTTCACTTTTTGCAGTCTGGAACTTTTGTACATCTGAGATCCTTTTTCAGAGACCATCCTTTGTCGATGATGGTATAATGATGTTGTCTTTCTCTTTTTGACTTTTGTCTCCAGTTAAAGGTAAACACCTTCAACGACTCTTTTTGGTTACAAACTCTAAGTTTGATATAACCTTAACAACACTTCTGACTTAGTTCCTTTTGTCTGCATTTGAATGTCTTGGCAAATATCTATTTTCTAAGAAATCGCGATCTTCTCAGTATTGCATCCTTCAGATAGATATATTCAGTGCCTCGAAACATTCAGGTTCATACTGAGCATTCAGTACCTTACTGAGTCTTCAGTAATTATTGTGCCTTCAGTATTCTTGATCTTTAGTTTCTCGATCTTGATCTTTGTGTCTTGAGTCTTCGAGTCTTGTGGTCTTTGAATCTTTGTAGTTTATCTTGACCGATGTATCGAGTCTTCTCGCCGAGTCTTGATTTACTCAAGATCCTCTCGAGTCTTCAAGAACTATCACGAACTATATCTGCTGACTATACATTCTGCAGATAACATCCTGAATATTCTAAAAACTGAATCCTAACTCAACTTTCAAGATCATTCTGAACATGTCATACTCAGGGGTTTTGGGATCAAATCAAAATCATATATCGTTATTAAATTCATCTCCCAACAGTAGTTTACTCACTCTTTACAACTCCAATCTCACCAACAATCACACTCAAACTATCTTACAAAGGGTTTGGGGTTTCTTGGTTGGTTTCCAACTAGGATGAGATATCCTTTACAATAAAGAACAATGCAAAGGCTATGATATCTCGACTAAGCTTTGGATATATCTTATCAAGCTAGGCTTAGTGGAATGAGCTCTCTTCGATTTAAAGCACTTGGGAAATTCTCAGTTTTTTGAGTGCTTCAACTTGCAATAATAAGTTTGAGCTCTTGAGTTGCTTACAAATTTCCCGTAACCTTTCAATGAAGAAGGTCACAAGTATTTATAGGCATACACCAAGGTCACTCTTGAAAAACTATCCGTTGGAGAGATTGCTCCGAGAGTTTCCTCTTATGGTGTGTGAGAAACGACTATATTTAGGGTTTGACACTCCCTAACACGTTTTAGGCAATAACCTTTCATGTAGCGGTCTTCACTTTTTGCGATCTGGAACTTAGTACTTTCGACATTTTTGATGACTTTATCGTTTGTCGGTGTCGGTATATGGCAGTGTTGTTGTCTTCTCTTTTTTGACTTTTGTCTCGGTTAAAGGTAGACAACTCAGCGGCTCTTTTGGTTATAATCTCACAGTGATATAACCTTAACAACACTTTTGTCTTAGTTTCCTTTTATGCGCATTTTGAATGTCTTGACAAATATCTATTTTTCTAAGGAATCGCGATCTTACCGATTATTGAATCCTTGGATAGATATTTTCGATTGCCTCCGGAACATTGGGTTTATCTTGAGCATTAAGTACATTCTTTTGGGTCTTGATAATTGCGTGCCTTGATATTCTTGATCTTGATTCTTGGTCTTACGTCTTGAGTCTTTAGAGTCTTGGCGTCTTGAGTCTTGAACTTCTTACGAGTCTTGACGTCTTACGAGTCTTCGGCGTCTTACGAGTCTTCATAGATATCTTGGTGATATCTTGAGTCTTCATCTTTGAGTCTTGATTCTTGATTTCATCTTGAGTCTTTAGTATCTCGATTTCATCTTTGAGTCTTGATATCTCGATTTCATCTTGAGTCTTTCGATATCTCGATTTCATATTGAGTCTTGATATCTCGATTTCCTCTTGAGTCTTCGATATCTGATTTCATATTGAGTCTTGATGTCTCGATTTCATACTAACTTCTTGAAACTTGGTTTCATACTTAAACCGGTTTCTTGAAACTTCTTGAGTTTTTCGAATCTTGAGATCTAACCCGATCTATATCTCGACTATACATTTTGCAGATAACATCCTGAATACTCTAAAACTGATTCCTGACTCAACTATCAAGATTATTCTGAACATGTCATACTCAGGGGTTTTGGGATCTAATCAAAATCATATCTTTATTAAATTCATCTCCCAACATTGCACATACCTTTTTTCTCTCTCCCAATACCCAAAACTATCCTTCATCTTTATTATTTTATTATTATTCCTTAAACAAAACAATAAAAAGAAATGAGACAATTACACCAGGACGGAGAGAGTACTTTTTATTAGACTCTTGTGCAAGACTGTTTTACAGTGAGATAACATAATTTAAGTATGATGTTTTAACACTTTGGAAGAATCACTATAAAAAAGACGGGTTTAACGCCGGTTTTAGCGACGGAAAAAACCGTCCCTAACGACATTAGCGACGATTTTGGCGACGAAAAAAAATTCGTCGTTGAATCGAGGGTCGCTAACCGTAGCGACTGTTTTTTGTGACCGTCGCTGATTAGCGATAGTTATTTTTTTAAAATAATTTTTAATTTTTTTTTATTAAATCTGTCGCTAAATCCGTCGCTAAAGCGTGAATTTACGAAAAAAAAATGGCTCACGGTGGTTCGAACCCGAGCCCAGGAGGCGTTCGGGTGGACACCGAACCACCCAAACCATGGACCATGTTGAACCCAACCACCAATCATATCATATATAAGTCACCAAGTCTCCCAATTAAATAAGATAAATTTTTGCTCCCAAGGGGGACCGAACACGGGACCTATCTGAGCGGGGATCAAACCGCTCGGACACTTGCTTTCTTGTGTTTACTTAATTAAATAAATTCTATATGTCCTAAAAATCATTTTTTTCAATTTTTTTAAATCATTTATTTCAATTATCTAATTTAATGATTTAACCATATTTTAATATAATAATTTTTATTTTTATTTATTTATAAATTTAAATTAAATTGTATTATATTAAATTTTATTTATTTATTTATTTTTAATTCATTTTTTTTACACTTTTTTTAATTTTTTTTATTTTATTTATTTAATTTAACTATCCAATAATCTTTAAAATACTAATTATATATATTTTTTATATTATAAATTATAAATAAATGATTATATTCTTTTAAAATTGTATATGTCCTAAAAATTTATTTATTTTAAACAAATACTACTATCTATTTAAAAAATTAATACTTTCTATTTAAACAAGTAAATACTTTCTATTTAAACAAGTACTACTTTTCATTTAAACAAGCAATACTTTCTATTTAAACAAGTAATACTTTTAATTTAAACAAATAAGATTTTTCATTTAACCAAGTACTACTTTTCTATTTAAACAAGTACTACTTTTCTATTTAACAATTAATATTTTCCTATTTAAACAAGTACTACTTTTCATTTAAACAAGTACTACTTTTCTATTTAAACAACTACTACTTTTCATTAAACAAGTGATACTTTCTATTTAAACAAGTACTACTTTTCATTTAAACAAGTATTACTTTTCATTTTAACAAGTACTATTTCTCATTTAAACAAGTAATACCTTTCATTTAAATATATAATACCTTTCATTTAAACAAGTATTACTTTTCATTTAAACAAGTACTACTTTTCTATTTAAACAAGTACTACTTTTCTATTTAAACAAGTAATACTTTTAATTTAACAAGTAATACTTTTCATTTAAACAATACTACTTTTCTATTTAAAAAAGTACTACTTTTCATTTAAACAAGTAATACTTTCTATTTAAACAAGTACAACTTTTCATTTAAACAAGTACTACTTTTCATTTTAACAAGTAATACTTTTCATTTAACCAAGTACTACATTTCATTTAAATAAATAATACTTTTCATTTAAACAGGTACAACTTTTCTATTTAAACAAGTAATACTTTTCTATTTAAACAAGTAATACTTTTCATTTAAACAAGTACTACTTTTCATTTAACAAGTAATACTTTTCATTTAAACAGGTAATACATTTAATTTAAATAAGTAATACTTTTCATTTAACCAAGTAGTACTTTTCTATTTAAACAAGTACTACTTTTCTATTTAAACAAGTAATACTTTTCTATTTAAACAAATAATAATTTTCATTTAAACAAGTACTACGTTTCATTTAAACAAGTAATACTTTTCTATTTAAACAAGTACTACTTTTCTATTTAAACAAGTAATACTTTTCTATTTAAACAAGTACTACTTTTTCTATATAAACAACTACTACTTTTCTATTTAAACAAGTAATACTTTTCATTAAAACAAGTAATACTTTCATTTAAACAAGTAATACTTTCTATTATTTAAACAATACTTTTAATTTAACCAAGTACTACTTTTCATTTAACCAAGTAATATTTTTTTATTTAAACAAGTACTACTTTTCGTTTAACAAGTAATATTTTTCATTTAAACAAGTAATACATTTCATTTAAACAAGTAATACTTTCTATTATTTAAATAAGTAATACTTTTAATTTAAACAAGTAATACTTTTCTATTTAAATAAGTACTACTTTTCTATTTAAACAAGTAATACTTTGCATTTAAACAAGTATTACTTTTCATTTAAACAAGTACTACTTTTCATTTTAACAAGTACTACTTTTCATTTAAACAAGTAATACCTTTCATTTAAATAAATAATACTTTTCATTTAAACAAGTACTACTTTTTATACACACAACTTTTGAAACTGTTTTGATCAAAACCGTAGGATTTTATAACTTGATCAAAACACTGTTTCCAAGCACGGGATGCCTGCTTCAGCTCATAAATGGACTTCTTTAGCTTGCAAACCAGATGCTCTTGGTCTTTTTCAATGAAGCCCTCGGGTTGTTGCATATAGATTTCTTCGTCAAGACTTCCGTTGAGGAAAGCTGTCTTGACATCCATTTGCCAGATCTCAAAATCTAGATGCACAACAATCGACAAGAGAATTCGGATGGACTTGAACATGGCTACGGGCGAAAAGGTTTCCTCATAGTCGACCCCTTCTTTCTGAGTGTACCCTTTCGCCACGAGTCTCGCTTTAAAGGTTTCAACCTTCCCGTCCGGTCCCCTTAAGTGGTTCGACTAGCTCCCACACTTTATTGTGATCCATTGAACCCATCTCGGCTTCCATTACTGTTTGCCAAGATATTGCATCCCTGTCTTGGATCGCCTCGTTGTAGGATCATGGATCTGATTCTTCTCCCGAGATCAAGTCCGAGGACTCTCCGATCCCTAAGAATCGCTCGGGTTGTCTGACAACCCTCCCACTATGATGAGGTTCCGGTTGTGTAGGCGTGACACGTGGTATATCTTCTTCCAAAAATCTAAAGTGCGTACTGATTACGGCCTTTTGATCTTCGGGGCCATAGAACATGCATCCCTTCGTTCCTTCGGGGTATCCTATAAACAACCTTAATTTGACGTGCATCCATTTCCGACTTCCTATCCAACATGTATCTTAGGACATCCCCAGATCTTCATGTGTCCTAAGCTGGGCTTTCGCCCTGTCCACAACTCCCTAGGGGTTTTTGGAACCGATTTGGATGGCACTAAGTTCAGAATATAAGCCGTTGTTTGCAAGGCGTAACCCCAAAACGATTTTGGTAAATCTGCATAACTCATCATTGATCTTACCATTTCTAGAAGCGTTCTGTTTCTTCGTTCTGCAACCCCGTTTTGTTGAGGGGTCCCGAGTGCAGTCAACTGGGATGCAATCCCTTCTTCCGACAGGTAGTTCAAGATTTCATCGCTGAGGTATTCGCCTCCACGATCAGATCGTAGAAACTTGATACGCTTTTCCTTATGATTCTCTGCTTGAGCCTTAAATTCTTTGAATTTATCAAATGTCTCAGATTTATGCTTCATTAGGAAAATGTATCCATAGCGTGAGTAATCATCGATAAACGTAATGAAATACTTGTAGCCGCCTCTTGCTTTGATTTGCATTGGACCACATACATCGGTGTGAGCGATCTCCAACACTTCTTTAGCTCTAAGCCCCTTGGCTCCAAATGCCCTCTTGGTCATCTTACCCTCCAAACATGATTCACAAGTTGGAAATGGTTCAACCAGGAAAGACTTCAATGAACCATCTTGGACCAACCTATGGATCCTTTTTGGATTAATATGACCTAATCTTAGATGCCAAAGAAGTGTCTCGTTCACATTGGTCGAACGTTTCCTTTTGCTTGAAATAGTAGATGAGCTATATGATGCATTGTGTGTGTGGTGTGCACAGATAATAATGTAGAGATTGTTTCGTAATGTTCCATGACAGATAACCACATCGTTACGAAAAAAAGTAACATGCTCATTAAAACGAACGAAATATCCATCAGCAAATAGTTTTGAAACTGAAATAAGGTTTTTGCAAAAAAACGGGAACATAAAGAACATCTCTTAAAATTAAACTCTTGTCTTCAAAAGACAGGTGCACGTCTCCCACTGCTTCAGCTGCCACTCTCGTAGCATCGCCTAGCGTGACGAGGATCTCTCTTCCACTAAGTTGCCGGGTCCGCTTGAACCCCTGTAAAGTGAAACAAACTGTTGGGAAATAAGGGGTGCCCGGATCTATTCGAGTTGAATTTAAATACATATTTAAATTAATCAATTAATTATTAACATTAATTAATCCTAATCAGTTCAACATAATAATCAACAAGCAAATAAACATCAGGCGTACATGTATTTCACGTAAAACCTAAGCATACGGAATCTAGGAATCACGTAAATACTAACCTCTCGTAGAGACAACCGCTGAGACGTTGGATCAACTCAAAGTGTCTTCTCAAATATGTCCCACGTCCATGAACGTAATCCAGTGGGAGGATTATCAACGAACGATTTTAATCTTAAAAGAGAAAAGAAATTTTTTTGGCTACCACCTTTGTGGATTTCTAATTTTTCCAACACATGAAATTGCACTTGGGGATGAAAAATTCATCCCCTATTTATAATACTAGGGGTGGTCGAAAATTTGACCTAGGAATAAGATGGAAAATTCTTTTTCTTGATCTCCAAGAAATCTTAAATATATTCAATATATTCTTTTCTCCATATTAAAATATTCCACAAAAATCTCATCTCCTAATATTAAGGGATATTTTCGAAAATTCTAATTAGTTAGGAAAGAGATAAGATCTTTGATTTTTCTTGAATTTATGGGATAAACTTGTATTCCAAGAATACATATTCCATAAAATATTTCCAAGAAAATCAAGAAAATCTTTTCTCTCTTCCTACCTAATATTTTCGAAAATTTAATGAGGAAAAATAAGCCAAAATATTTTCTTCTCCTTTTCATTAATTAGACTTTAGTTTGGGCTATTTGAGGGGCATTTAGGAGAATTAAGATTGGACCTTCAATTGGCTATGAAGCTTTAATATTTAGCTAAAATATTATTCAAGCCCATTAATATTAATTTACTCCACTATAAAATTAATATTGAACTATCCATCTTAACCCACATTACGACTTCACAATAATATGGCACCCGATTATTATTTCCCACGTTTAAGATTATCTTGTTGGGGAATGAGTTGCACAGATCTATTCGGGGTGAATATTTAAATACAAATTTAATTCATTAATTATTACTAGCATGAATTAATCCTATATTAATTCAAATAATAATTACAACAACATATCATGCATATAAAAAGCCACGTAAAACCTACGCATGCAGAATCTACGGGTTTACGTGAACGTACCTCTCGGGATGGCAGTGGCTTTGGTCGGACGGACTAACCAAAAGGACTTCCCAAGTATTCCCTTAGCCCTTGCTTTCGACAATCCGATTGGAAGGATACTCATGAACAATTAACAAAAGGAAAAAATAAACTTTGTTGCACTTACGTATGTGGATTTGCTAATATTTCAAAGACATGGAATTGTACTTTGGGAATGAACTAATCATCCCCTATATAGAGGAGGGAGGGTGAACGAAATTTGTGTGTTTTTCAATGTGGAAAAAGACTTTTCTTGGTCACCAAGAAATCTTGAATATATCTCATATATATTTTTTTCCCATAATTAAAATATTCCACAAAAATCCACCTCCTCAAGTTTATGGAATTTTCGAAAATTATAAGGTGCAAGAATCCAAGATTTGGATCTTCTTGAATTTATGAGATATTCTTGTATTTCAAGAAATACATATCTTCCATAATATCTTTTCAAGAAAATCAAGAAAATCTTTCTTGCTTGCCATTATATTTTCTACTTTTTAGAAAATTTCTATATAGATAGGCTAGTGGGGAGATTTCTTGAATTTAATGAGACAATCTTGTATTCCAAGAATACATATCTTCATTCCATAACAAAATTCAAAGAAAATCTTTCTCCCATCATATCTATAAATTTGAAAATTTTAGGAAATATAAGCAACAATATTTATTTTATTTTAATCACCTTTTCAGTTATTGGACTATATGTTGGGCTACTCAGGGGGCCTTTAGGAGAATTAAGATTGGACCTTCTAATGGATCTTGAATATCTAATATTGAGCCACAATATAATTCAAGCCCATAAATATTAATTAATCCCACTACATAATTAATATCAGACTATCCATCTTAACCCATATTACGGTCAATATGGCTCCCTGGTCATTCTTTTCCGTGTTTAAGATTATCTAGCCCATTAATTAATTCAAGCCATTTTGAAATAGCTTTCCATTAATTAATATCTTTTGTCCTTGGTCGAGGAGCGGTTCAACATTATTATCCATCTTAGGAAACTAATTCCACTTGCAAGATTTGGTATGATAAAACTTATGAACCTCCCAAGGGCAAATCAAGCAAAGCGTACTTGCACACGATTCTTCAGATTAAATCTTAGCAATCACATGTGACCAATAATATTGCCCAAGATAAAAAGTATTGAATCTCTCCGATTCGCTACCCATGATAAGTCAAAGCAATAGTTACCAATCCCACGTGATCCTATTTAAGGGGCGAAGGTTAAGAAATAACGAACCACCGAGGTCTAATTCTTCCTTGTTCGATTCGAAGAATTTATCCTCCCAGAGGTCCTATTCAGTAGATCGGGTCATGCACTAGTGTAATCTCTTGGTCAAGACAAACCAATCCCGAGCCTTACACCTCAACCTTTCGCGCGATGGTTGTTCATTTCCATCTAGGTCGTGAATGGGCGTTTTTTTAGTTACAAGGATTTATTAATTTAATCTTACGTGATCGGGTATCACTAAATTAACTTCTGATGTAACACGCATTTAATTATTGAACAGTTATCGATAAATATATATAACATTCAATCATATTTAAAGCATCGATGATAAACAATTTATTTCATAAATAAGTGCGAAATTAGGTTTCGATTATACAAAGTAAAAAGCATACTTTTCAGTATAATCCCCAACATATCTTAGTCCATTAATTAATTAAGCCACTTAACAGACTTTATATTAATTAACATTTTTGTCCTTGGAGTAAAGACAGCTCAACATTATTATCCATACCGGAAATAAGTTTTCACTTGCAAGATTTGGTATGATAAAGATTCCGAGCCCACCAAGGGGACAAATCAAGCAGCGTGCTTGCTTGCACGCGATTTCCCGTATTAAATCTTAGCAATCGTCATGTAATCAATAATATTGCCCAAAATACAAGGTATCGAATCGCATTGATTCTCTTCCCATCATAAGTCAAAGCAATAGTTGTTAATTTCACACGATCCTATTTAAGGAACGAAGATTAAGAATTAACGAACCACTGAGGTCTAATTCTTGTATATTAAGTAATCAAGAATTTATCCTCCGAGGGGTCCTCTTCAGTGCATCATGATGCACTAGTGTAATCCCTTGGTCAAGACAAGCCACTCAACCTTTCACGATGGGTTGTTCATTTCCATCTGGGTTGTGAATTTGTACTTAGTCACGAGGAACTGTTAATTTGATCTTCTGTGATCTGGTATCACCAAATTAACTACAATGTGACATGTACTGACTTTATCAAACGGGTATGCAGTAAATATATATATAACATTCATTCATATTTAATGCAACATGTGATAAATAATTTATTTCAGTAAAATAAATAAGAAATTCAGTTTGATTATACAAAGTAAAAGCATACTTCTCAGTATAACCCCAACAATCTCCCACTTATACTCAAAGTCTGCTTTTAAGTATACTACAACATGTCTCGTGTTCTATGTGACATATAATGTCACCCCACACGAACCTAATAATATTTCTCCCACTTATACTCAAAGCAGATTGACAATGCTCTTAACACCCATTTCTTCCATATGTCTCTCGAATGTACTCTGAGGCAGACCCTTTGTGAATGGATCTGCTAGGTTGTCTTCAGATGCAATCTTTGCCACCTCTATATCTACTCTATTAACGATTTCTCGTATAAGATGGTATTTTCTTTCTATGTGTTTGTTGGCCTTGTGGGCTCTCGGTTCCCTAGAATTTGCAACTGCTCAGACATTATCCAATAAGAGACCGTGATCGTCTTTGGGCAAATCGAAACGACGTCCAAGTCCACCACTTAAGTTCTTGAGCTAAACCGCTTTTTTTCATTTATTTCTGACTACATGTCGGCTTCCATGGTAGAATCGACGATGCATTTCTGCTTAACGCTCCTCCATGTCATGACTCCTCCCCCCATGCAAAACACACTACCCGAGGTTGATTTTCTGGAGTCTATGTCTAATTGAAAATCTGAGTCCGTGTAATCGATGGGGATTAGGATCGTCGATTGATAAACTAACATTACATTCGTGTCCTCTTGAGATACTTGGAATGTTCTTAACCGCGATCAATGTTCTTTCCCCGGGATACTTTGATATCTAGCCACCATTCCTACGACAAAGCAGATTTCCAGTCTCGTGCACAACATTGCATACATAAGGCTTCCCACAACCGAAGCATAAGGGATGCCTTTCATGTCATCTATTTCCTTTTGTGTCTTGGGACACATTTCCTTAGATAGATGGATTCCATGTCTGAAAGGTACGAAGCCTTTCTTTGAATCTTGCATGTTGAATCGCTTCGAAATGGTATCTATGTATGAAGCTTGCGAAAAGTCCGATCATCCTTTTCTTGCGATCTCGGTGATCTTGATCCCTAGGGCGTGACGGCTTCTCCCAAGTCCTTCATATCAAACTATTTTGTGACCCATGCCGCTTACGTCGACAACATCTTTACATCGTTCCCGATGAGTAGAATGTCATCTCACGATAGTAACAAGAATAATAAAGGCGAGTTCCGTCACACTTTTTGTACACACAACTTTCGAAATTGTTTTGATCAAAACCGTAGGATTTTATCACTTGATCAAAACATTGATTCCAAGCACGGGATGTCTGCTTCAGCCCATAAATGGACTTCTTCAGCTTGCAAACCAGATGATCTTGGCCCTTTTCAATGAAGCCTTCGGGTTGTTGCATATAGATTTCTTCGTCAAGACTTTCGTTGAGGAAAGCTCATCCATCTGCCAGATCTCAAAGTCTAGGTGCGCAACAATCGACAAGAGAATTCAGATGGACTTGAGCATGGCTGCAGGCGAAAAGGTTTCCTCATAATCGATCCCTTCTTTCTGAGTGTACCCTTTCGCCACGAGTCTGGCTTTGAAGGTTTCAACCTTCCCGTCCGGCCCCATTTTTCTCTTGTATACCCACTTGCATCCAATGGGTTTTATCCCATTAAGTGGTTCAACTAGCTCCCATATCTTATTGTGATCCATTGAACCCATCTCAGATTCCATTGTTGTTTGTCAAGATGTCGCATCCTTGTCTTAGATCACCTCGTTGTAGGACCATGGATCTGATTCTTCTCCCGAGATCAAGTTCGAGGACTCTCCGATCCCTAAGAATCTCTTGGGTTGCCGGACAACCCTCCCACTACGACGAGGTTCTGATTGTATAGGCGTGACGCGTGGTATATCTTCTTATATAGTTTGCAACGGAGTTGGCCCCTTAAGTTCTTCCAAGGTAATCTCGCTTCTAGGCTTTTTATCGTTCATATAGTCTTCCTCCAAAAATCTAAAGTGCGTACTGATTACGACCTTTTGATCTTCGGGACCATAGAACATGCATCCCTTCGTTCCTTCGGGGTATCCTATAAACAACCTTAATTCCAAACGTGCATCCAATTTTCCAGCTTCCCTATCCAACAAGTATGCCGGACACCCACAGATCCTCATGTGTCCTAAGCTGGGCTTTCGACCCGTCCACAACTCCCTAGGGGTTTTTGGAACCGATTTGGATGGCACTAAGTTCAGAATATAAGCCGTTGTTTGCAAGGCGTAACCCCAAAATGATTTTGGTAAATCCGCATAACTCATCAATGATCTTACCATTTCTAGAAGAGTTCTGTTTCTTCGTTCTGCAACCCCATTTTGTTGAGGGGTATCGGGTGCAGTCAACTGGGATGCAATCCCTTCTTCCGACAGGTAGTTCAAAAATTCATCGCTGAGGTATTCGCCTCCACGATCAGATCGTAGAAACTTGATACTTTTTCCCTTATGATTCTCTACTTGAGCCTTAAATTCTTTGAATTTATCAAAGGTCTCAGATTTATGCTTCATTAGGAAAATGTACCCATAACGTGAGTAATCATCGATAAACGTAACGAAATACTCGTAGCCGCCCCTTGCTTTGATTTGCATTGGACCACATACATCGGTGTGGACGATCTCCAACACTTCTTTAGCTCTAAGCCCCTTGGCTCCAAATGCCCTCTTGGTCATTTTAACCTTCAAACATGGTTCGCAAGTTGGAAATGGTTCAACCAGGAAAGACTCCAATGAACCATCTTGCACCAACCTTTGGATCCTTTTTGGATTAATATGACCTAATCTTAGGTGCCAAAGAAGTGTCTCGTTCACATTGGTTGAACGTTTCCTTTTGCTCCAAATAGTAGATGAGTTATAGGATGCATTGTGCGTGTGATGTGCACAGTTAATAATGTAGAGATTGTTCCGTAATTTTTCATGACAGATAACCACATTGTTACGAAAAATAGTAACTTGCTTATTAAAACGAACAGAATATCCATCAACAAATAGTTTTGAAACTGAAATAAGGTTTTTACGAAAAACTGGAACATAAAGAACATCTCTTAAAATTAAACTCTTGTCTTCAAAAGACAGGTGCACGTCTCCCACTGCTTTAGCTGCCACTCTCGTAGCATCGCCTAGCATGACGAGGATCTCTCTTCCACTAAGTTGACGGGTCCGCTTGAACCCCTGTAACGTGAAACAAACATGATCAGTGGATCCCGTATCCACTACCCACGAATGAGTAGCATACGCCGCTAAACAAGTTTCAACAACTAGTGCGAGAGAATTACCTTTCTTTTCATTCCTTTTGGGATTGGAACAGGCCCATCTCCAATGTCCTCTTTCGCCACACTCCAAACAGATCTTTGTACTTAAACTTTCATCTTTGAAGTTTGAATAGAACGGGTTAATCCTTTTTGTCTCTTCATTTATCTTACCACCAATTGGCCTAGAAAAAGAAGAGGACCCTTTTGTAACCACGTTCACTTTCTTGCGCTCATTGTCCTCTTCGACCAATGTAAGGGCTCTCACAAGATCATCCATAGTAAACCCCATATCTTCCATTAGATACGTTACATAAGGATGATCGTAGCTCTTTGGCAGAGAACTGAGAATGATATCAATTTTGGTTTTGAAGTTATATTTTTCGTCAAGATATGCCAATTCTTCAAAGAGAACCATAACCCTAAGAATGTGTTCTTTTGCAGTCATTCCTTCTTCCATTTTCAGCTTGACCAAGTCATGCTTAATGCTTTGGATTGCTATATGGGCCGGATGTGCAAACATCGCTTCGAGATTTCCCATAATGTCTGCAGCTGATGCAAATCTTTGATGAAGGCGTTTTAATAAATCCGACATGTGTGCCAAGATTATGTCCTTTACCAATTCATTTGCCAGCTCCCATTCATTATATTCCATCTATTCCCATATACTAGCACCCTCAACTGGTTCTTTGGGTTTTGGTGCATTAAGTACCCATTTGGATTCATGTGAAGTGAGGGCATTCATAAGGTTATGTTTCCAAACAAAATAATTATCTCCAGTGAGCAAATTGTATTTCAGTATATTGAACAGTGAATTAAAAGGTTGCGACATGATGATACTGAAAATAAACATACATCTTGAGTTAATATCCAGATCAACACAAAGAAAATCACATAATTCGATCACATGATTCATATTGAAATCTCAAAAAATATGAGCGTCGATCACCCAACATCTCAAAAGCAGTTTTTAAATGAGCCTCTTGGGAGGTCATCATTAAAATCACATTCAAGCAAATTATAAACAAGAACAGTTACAAACCTTTAATTAAAAAAATTAATAGTTGGCTCCCACTTGACCAATATAAAATTGACAGGGACTTCGGCGAAGTATATGCATATCAATTTTATACCTAAGTAATAACCATGATTAAATACAGAATTACTACTTCGTTTTGATCGAGCCTTTTGGGAGGGTCATCGTTGCCACTAATAATAATTCACAATCATCCTTTTGAGAATTTATTCATGTGAAAGCTATCTTTTGGCCGTCCCTTAGGGGAATTTCTCCAAAAGAATTCACAAATAAATAAATCATGGAGGTCAAAATTAATTCGATTCATGACCGAATTAATTATTAAAACATACTTAGTAATTTTTGAATTTGAGATTTTTCGTTGGGCAATTCTCATGCAAACACATTTAAACAAATTAAATAAAGCACAAGAAAATACAACAATAAATCAAGCAAAGCAGAAAAATAAATATATTGGGCACAAATTATCCAATTGTCATGGTTTGATTTTTCTTGGCTTGATTTTGAAGAAACACCGTCTTGAATTTCTCCCACTCGATCGTCTCGAAAATAACTCCATCTCGTAACGCCACGCCCCAAGTAGCTTCGGGATGCAGGATGCATCGATCCATCCGCCCTTCGCCCGGCGACGCGCCAGCGCCCATCACTCTGACGCCAGCCCTTCCAGCGCCATCTTTCTAGCGTCGTCGCCCGGCAAGCTCGCCGCTCGTAGCGTCCGCGCCTCTCACTGTAGCGTGTCAAGCCCGCTTTAGTCGCGCTTAGCGCCTAGCAAGAGACCGATCCTTTGGCGCGCGTGCGCCAGTTCATCTGTTTCAATGAAGTGCTGCGCAGCGTGTGCCTCTCGCCAGCGCGTTTCGCGTGATACACGTCACCCACGTACGGTTCTGGATCCGTTTTAATATCTCGCTTCTGTCTTCGTCTTCGATCAAGTTATAATTTATTTTGCAAAAATAAATACACCTAAATCTAGACTAGTCTATTACATTGAACAAATCAAATAGTCTAATCTACTTGTGAATTTTCTCACGAGAAAAAACAAATTCGAACGAGTCGAATTAAAACCATTCATACGCATGAAATAAATAAACACATTAAATACCATGACAATTGGATACCTGCAAAAGAGATCTAACAATGCTACTATCCAATTTTTAATAAAATTTAATGGCAACCATAATTTAAATAATAATTTAAATGCACAGCTCGAAACCGAGGCTCTGATACCAGTTGTTGGGAAATAAGGGGTGCCCAGATCTATTCGAGTTGAATTTAAATACATACTTAAATTAATCAATTAATTACTAACATGAATTAATTCTAATCAATTCAACATAATAATCAACAAGCAAATAAACATCATGCGTACACGTATTTCACGTAAAACCTAAGCATGCGGAATCTAGGAATCACGTAAATACTAACCTCTAGTAGAGACAACCGCTGAGACGTTGGATCAACTCAAAGTGCCTTCTCAAATATGTCCCACGTCCACGAACGTAATCCGGTGGGAGGATTATCAACGAACGATTTTAATCTTAAAAGAGAAAAGAAATTTTTTTGGCTACCACCTTTGTGGATTTCTAATTTTTCCAACACATGAAATTGAACTTGGTGATGAAAAATTCATCCCCTATTTATAATACTAGGGGTGGTCGAAAATTTGACCTAGGAATAAGATGGGAAAATCTTTTTCTTGATCTCCAAGAAATCTTGAATATATCCAATTTATTCTTTTCTCCATATTAAAATATTCCACAAAAATCCCACCTCCTAATATTAAGGGATATTTTTTAAAATTCTAATTAGTTAGGAAAGAAATAAGATCTTTGACTTTTCTTGAATTTATGGGATAAACTTGTATTCCAAGAATACATATTCCATAAAATCTTTCCAAGAAAATCAAGAAAATCTTTTCTCTCTTCCTACCCAATATTTTCAAAAATTTAATGAGGAAAAATAAGCCAAAATATTTTCTTCTCCTTTCATTAATTGGACTTTAGTTTGGGCTATTTGAGGGGCCTTTAGGAGAATTAAGATTGTACCTTCAATGGGCTATGAAGCTTTAATATTTAGCCAAAATATTATTCAAGCCCATTAATATTAATTTACTCCACTATAAAATTAATATTGAACTATCCATCTTAACCCACATTAATAATATGACTCCCAGTTATTATTTCCCGCGTTTAAGATTATCTTAGTCCATTAATTAATTAAGTCACTGAATAGATTTTATATTAATTAACATCTTTGTCCTTGGAGTAAAGACAACTCAACATTATTATCCATACCGGAAATAAATTTCCACTTGCAAGATTTGGTATGATAAAGATTCTGAGCCCACCAAGGGGACAAATCAAGCAAGCGATGCTTTGTACGATTCTCCGTATTAAATCTTAACAATCGTCATGTAATCAATAATATTGCCCAAAATACAAGGTATCGAATCGCATTGATTTTCTTCCCATCATAAGTCAAAGCAATAGTTATTAATTTCACCATCCTATTTAAGGAGGCGAAGATTAAGAAATAATGAACCTTCGAGGTCTAATTCTTGTATATTCAGTACCGAAGAATTTATCCTCCCGTAGGTCCTCTTCAGTGCATCATGATGCACTAGTGTAATCCCTTGGTCAAAACAAATCAATCTGAGCTTTACACCTCAACCTTTCACGATGGGTTGTTCATTTCCATCTGGGTTGTGAATTTGTACTTAGTCACGAGGAATCGTTAATTTGATCTTCGTGATCGGTATCACCAAATTAACTACAATGTGACATGTCTTGACTTTATCGAAACGGTATGCGATGAAATATATATAACATTCATTCATATTTAATGCAACATGTGACAAATAATTTATTTCAGTAAAATAAATAAGAAATTCAGTTTGGTTATACAAAGTAAAAGCATACTTCTCAGTATAACCCCAACACAAACATGATCAGTGGATCCCGTATCCACTACCCACGAATGGGTAGCATACGCCGCTAAACAAGTTTCAACAACTAATGCGAGAGAATTACCTTTCTTTCCATTCCTTTTTGGGTTTGGAGCAGGCCCACCTCAATGTCCTTTTTTCACCGCTTGATTAAAACACTTTCCTTTTGGTTTCTTTTGGATTCCTAACCTACTTACCGCCTTACCTTTGCCTTTCTTATTACGAGCTTTGCTTTGGTTCTGACTGATCATCTTCACTTTGACCTTGCCTTCCACTGGCCTAGATCTTGAAAGAAGTTTCTTAGTCACCAACGCCTCGTCTTCTTGTACCAAATGCTTCTCTATCATCTCCAAGACCTCTTGTAGAGTATCCATAGTAAACATGTGATCACTCATCACAAAACTACAGTTAAAACTCATTAAAACATCTCGGAAGAGTTAGGAACAAAATTCGATTTGAGCCCTGGCCATCATACTTAGCACCGAGGTAAGCAAGTTTCTCAAAATGGCGCTGACTTTGAGAACATGATCCTTCTGGTGTTCCCCTCATCATCTTTAGCTTGGCCACGCCATTATGATGAAACTGTTCAGTCATGCGGCTTTCTGTTGAAAACATTTCTTCGAGACTTTGCATGATTTCCGCAGCTGTTTCAACATCTTTATGAATGTGTTTCAAATCATCAGACAATGAAGTCAAGATCATACATTTCATAAATTTGTTGGCTTGCTCCCAGATTCCATACAGATCTCTCCGCATTTGATGACCCATCAGTAAGTTTTTCAGGTTTGGATCCCCCAAGAACCCAATGTTGTGGTTGTGCAGTGAGGACAAATTTCATATTTCTTTTCCAAACTCCATAGTTTTCACCAGTAAGTTGGTTTTCTTTGAGCATATATTTCAATGGATTAAAAGGTTGCGACATGATGATACTGAAAATAAACATACATCTTGTGTCAATATCCGAATCAACACAAAGAAAATCACATAATTCGATCACATGATTCATATTGAAATCTCAAAAAAAATATGATCATGCATCAGCCAACATCTCAAAACAGTTTTAAATGAGCCTCTTGGGAGGGTCATCATTTAAATCACATTCAAGCAGGTTACAAACAAGAGCAGTTACAAACCTTCTTTTTTTTTTAAATTAATAGTTGGCTCCCACTTGACCAATATAAAATTGACAGGGACTTCGGCGAAGTATATGAATATCAATTTTATACCTAAGTAATAACCATGATTAAATACAGAATTACTACTTCGTTTTGATCGAGCCTCTTGGGAGGGTCATCGTCGCCACTAATAATAATTCACAATCATTCTTTTGAGAATTTATTCATGTGAAAGCTATCTTTTGTCCGTCCTTTAGGGGAATTTCTCCAAAAGATTTCACCAATAAATAAATCATGGAGGTCAAAATTAATTCGATTCATAATCAAATTAATTATTAAAACATACTTAGTAATTTTTGAATTTGAGATTTTTCGTTGGGCAATTCTCTTGCAAACACATTTAAAAAAATTAAATAAAGCATAAGAAAATACAACAATAAATCAAGCAAAACAGAAAAATAAACATATTGGGCACAAATTATCCAATTGCCATGGTTTGATTTTTCTTGGCTTGATTTTGAAGAAACGCCGTCTTGAATTTCTCCCACTCAAACGTCTCGAAAAAAAACGCGTCATGCCCGATCATTTCCATGGTCGGGTGCACGCTTTACACCCAAACCGTCCGTTCGGTCAATTTTGCCCGTCTTGGCACGCCAGCGCCCTCGCCACGACGTCGCCGAGCAGAACTTCGACACCACTCGGCGGCTTCGGTACGGCCGCCAAGCGTGTGTGTGCGCCACAAGCCCCATCCCAGCAGCGCCCGCCCGCCCACCTGCCTCGCTCCTGCTCCACATCGCCTTATCGCGCTCCAGCGCCCGTAGGCCCTCGACAACTTCGCTTTACGTATCCCAGTTGGCGCGATGCGTCCCGTCGACTGCGGCTCTCCGGCGCTCGGCCTCGTCGGCCTTGCCCCTTTATGCCCAGCGTGCCTTTGGCATGCGTTGCGCGCGGCCTTACGCTACTGAGCACGGTTTAGGATACATTTTAATTTCTCATCTCCGTCTTCGTCTTCGATCAGGTTACAATTTATTTTGCAAATAAATAAACCTAAATCTAGATTAGTCTATTACATTGAACAGGTCAAATAGCCTAATCTACTCGTGGATTTTCTCACGAGAAAAATAAATTCGAACGAGTCGAATTAAAACCATTCATACGCATGAAATAAATAAACACATTAAATACCATGACAATTGGATACCTGCAAAAAAGATCTAACAATTCTACTATCCAATTTTCAATAAAATTTAATGGCCAACATAATTTAAATAACAATTTAAACACAGAGCTCGAACTGAGGCTCTGATACCAGTTGTTGGGAAATTAGAGGTGCCCGGATCTATTCGAGTTGAATTTAAATACATATTTAAATTAATCAATTAATTACTAACATGAATTAATCCTAATTCAATTCAACATAATAATTAATGAACAAATAAACATCATGCGTACACGTATTTCACGTAAAACCTAAGCATGCGAAATCTAGGAATTACGTAAATACTAACCTCTCGTAGAGACAACCGCTGAGAGGATGGATCAACCCAAAGTACCTTCTCAAATATGTCCCACATCCACGAACGTAATCTGGTGGGAGGATTATCAACGAACGATTTTAATCTTAAAGGAGAAAATAAAATATTTGGCCACCACCTTTGTGGATTTCTAATTTTTCCAACACATGAAATTGCACTCGGGGATGAAAAACTCATCCCCTATTTATAATACAAGAGGGGTTTGAATTTTTGCCCTAGGAATAAGATGGGAAAATCTTTTTCTTGATCTCCAAGAAATCTTGAATATATCCATTATATTTTTTTCTCCATAATAAAATATTCCACAAAAATCTCACCTCCTTATATTATAGATATTTTTGAAAATATCAACTAGATAGGAAAGAAATAAGATCTTTGACTTTTCTTGAATTTATGGGATAAACTTGTATTCCAAGAATACATATTCCAAAAAATCTTTCCAAGAAAATCTTTTCTCTCTTCCTACCCAATTTTTTTCAAAAATAATAAAGGAAAAATAGGCCAAAATATTTTCTTCTCCTTTTCATTAATTGGACTTTAGTTTGGGCTATTTGAGGGGCCTTTAGGAGAATTAAGATTGGACCTCCAATTGGCTATGAAGCTTTAATATTTAGCCAAAATATTATTCAAGCCCATTAATATTAATTTACTCCACTATAAAATTAATATTGAACTATCCATCTTAACGCACATTACGACTTCACAATAATATTATCTTAGTACATTAATTAATTAAGTCACTGAACAGACTTTATATTAATTAATATCTTTGTCATTGGAGTAAAGACAACTCACCATTATTATCCATACAGGAAATAAATTTCCACTTGCAAGATTTGATATGATAAAGATTCTGAGCCCACCAAGGGGACAAATCAAGCAAGTCGTACTTGCACGCGATTCTCCGTATTAAATCTTAGCATTCGTCATGTAACTAATAATATTGCCCAAGATACAAGGTATCGAATCACATTGATTATCTTCCCATCATAAGTCAAAACAATAGTTATTAATTTCACATGATCCTATTTAAGGAACGGAGATTAAGAAATAACGCACCACTGAGGTCTAATTCTTGTATATTCAGTACCGAAGAATTTGTCCTCTTGTAGGTCCTTTTCAGCGTATCAGGATGCACTAGTGTAATCCCTTGGTCAAGACAAGTCAATCCGAGTCTTACACTTCAACCTTTCATGATGGGTTGTTCATTTCCATCTGGGTTGTGAATTTGTACTTAGTCACGAGGAACTGTTAATTTGATTTTCTGTGATCTGGTATCACCAAATTAACTACAACGTAACACGTACTGACTTTATCGAACGGGTATGCAGTAAATATATATAACATTCATTCATATTTAATGCAACATGTGATAAATAATTTATTCCAGTAAAATAAATAAGAAATTCAGTATAACCCCAACAATCACATCAATACGAAGATAAAGTCCCTTCTCAGGGCCCAATGGTCAATAACAATATACTTGTATTAAATTTTTTTTTTAAATATTACGGTGTGTTTAAGTTTAGAGTTACTCTCCTGTGCACTAATTGCACCTTGCACCTTGTGCAATTGGATTAAATTTTAATTTGGATGAACTATGCACTCTAAACCCTAACCCCTAAACAATTAACCCTAAATCATATATGAATCATTCGGGTCGGTTGAACAATGAACCACTTGGGCCAAGTGAACCATGAACCACTCGGGTCAGGTTTGGGTCGGAAAAAAATTAAAGTTAAAAAAAAATTGAAAAAAAAAAACTAAAACTGAAAAAAATTAGAAAAAGAACTCATAAAATTAAGTTGTTTTATTGGTGTATGTGGTACACATGAGAATTTGACTTATATGCTATACATATATATATGGACGTTAATAAATTCTATTATTAAAATTCCGTACTGTTATTAATTAATTAATTAAAATTGCTCGTTTTAACCCAAAACAAATTTATTTTCCAAAATAAAAAATGAAGCATTTGCTGAGATCAGGAAAGGCTTTGAGGCCAAAACGCATCCCAAGTGTTGTTATAATGATTAAGCTACATATCAAGTGGACATGGGCTATTTCATTTGGTAAATTCTCTTTTACTTGCAATTTCAACCACCACAATCTTACAAATTAGGCTGCCAAATCCCATTATCCTCCAATGTTATATCATACATTAATGAGATCATGAATCTTAATTAGTGGCTCTGTGTTCATTTTTCACTTTCATTTTGCTACTCGGTTAATGATTGGTGTTGGCAACCTCTCTAACTTGTTTCCTTCGTAAATTATAGATTGAGTTTCCCTTCTTTCATTCTTAAACTCTGTATACAACTTTAGTACCCCTTATACTCCATTTTATTCTATCAGCACCTTTTAACTTTTTAAAACAATTGAATTTGATATATAGAACCGAAAAATAATAATGAAAATGATTACTTATTGGGTTTCTTGGTTTGTTTGTAGGGAATGATTATCATTACATAGAAGTTGATTGGTCTAGTGAAAACTAATTATAATAGAAAATATATATTAAGTTTTTTTTAAATGTTGAGAAAAATATCAAATATATAAATAAATAATGCTTAAATATACTAATCAACTTTTTTTAAGAGAAGAGTGTTAACTTAAATTTCAAAGTTGTCTTAACTTATTATAGCTTTTCTTCAGAAAATAAAAAAATTTAAAACACTGCTTTAACTTCAGATTCTACTTCAACTTCCTATTTCTTTTTTTTTTCTAAATCAATTCCAAATGCTGTTATTTTAATTACGAAAATGATATAGCTGCATTTAATTTTTTTAAAGCTGCTTTATTTTCTATTATTGTTTGATTTAATATTTTATCTGAATATTTGTGTTTTTTTCATTTTTCATTTATTTTATAATGAGTTATCATGTTTATTTTACTATTATTGATTAATAGTGTCGTTGCTGAAATAACAATTTTATATATTTAAAATGTAAAATATGAAAAGAAAAAAAATGGAATAATGGTGATAATTATGGGACCCCAGGAACCTAGGGGCAGATTCAAAGAGTATGAAAAGTCTCAAAACTCGATATAATCTGAGTGGATCTTATATGCAACACGTGCATCGTAAACTTTTTAGTGTATTTTAAAATTATATAATTTGATATACTAGAATATGTAACTTATTTTTCATATTAATAGTTGCATGATTCAGTATAAACAAATTATATTTTAGTGCAATAATTTACATGATTTTAAAATATATTATAAACTGAATATTGGACTTGGTGCATACAAGAGTTAGGATTTTCATAATTATCAATCGTGATTACCTTAATTAACGTTGTAACAAGCGAGTTGCTTATTTGCAACCATTTTAAAAAGAATAAATTACAAATATATTTTAATTAAAATAACTTAAAATACACGTGTTAGTAAGATTGTAAGAATATCGTTTCAAAAAAAAAGATTGTAAGAATAATATAAACGTGCTCACAACTAACAAAATAAATAGATGCAATATAAAACCAAATAATTAATAAGCATAAATTAAATAACTACTAATTAATTTATATAAGATGTCAATAGAAGTAAGGAGGGGTGAACGATGTGTGGGAAAAATGCATATGTTCTTTTGTATTGTTATCATTTTTTTACTCGCAAATGTTACTTTTATAATTATAAGATGGCTTAACTTTTCTCGAGACAGGTGTACTAGGTAGGTTTTAAAAAAATAGGTGTTTAATTTTTTTATTTTTTTTTAAGAGTGATGCTTGTGTGCACTAATTGCACCACAAATTGCATAAGGTGTAATTGGTACAATTGTATTCAATTTTAATTTAGATGAACAATGAACTCTAATTCTAAACCCTAAACTATGAACCTTAAACCCTAAACCATTAACCATTCGGGTTGGGTGAACCATGAACTACTTGGATCGGGTTCGAATCGGGTCGAGTTGGCCCGGACCTAGTAAAAAAACTGAAAAAAAAAATGCAAAAATAACTGGAAAAAAAAAACAATTGCACGAATTCTAAATTGGTGTAAATGGTGCATATAAAATTTTTTTTTTTTTTTTTTTTAAATGAGTGGCATCCTATAAATATAAAAAAAATGAATGTGAGGATCTGTTTAAATTATTTGGTGTTTAAAGAAAAATGGAGTTGAAGAGATTTGGATAGATGAAAAATTATCAAGTATGAATGTTGTTAAATAGGGATATAATCAATTAAAGTTATTGGCAAATTTTTTGAAACTCAACACAAAAAATGTTCAATGGAGCTCTTTAATATATAAAACTTGACAATATAAACAAATAAACTCAAACTCAATTGTTTTCAATTTTGTTAGCTCATGAACCAATTCGTTAGTAGTCTAGGTCATGTAAATTATATCTTTAATGGAGTAATGAATATTTTAAATTTAATTTATAACTTTCAAACTTATTATTTATAATAAACATATAATATGAAATTAAACTTGTTTAATTAAATGAAAATATATAATTTAGTAGATATATGTGAGGTTTAGTTATATATATTCTATATATCTTTGTAATTAGTTGGACAATAGTTTAATTTAAGATTGATATTATCAAATTTGTTTAAGTTAAGTATAGACTCAATTAAACTTCGAGAAAGTTCGTGAACCAACAATATATTTAATATTTAATTTCTAGTTTGGCTCAATAATAAACAAGTCAACTTCAAACACTCTAAATATCAATCAACTCGATTACATCCCTATGCTTATAGATTTCAGCAAGATCATTTTTATGACATTGTAATATATTTCTATTAACGTTAAGTATCAAATCGTTTTTTTTTCAAATAATTTTGTTAAAAAGATGCGATGACGAGGGGCCTTTTTTTTTCTCAAAATTGTAAATTTATTAAAGGGTTTAAATTTTTTGTAATCCTATAATTTTGCTTCGTTTTGAAATTTATCTCGATTGTTTTGACTTTTTGATTTTATTCGTGTAAATTATAAAAAAATTTAAAATTGATCCTTTAACCTCACATTATTAATTTATTATTAGTCCATCGGTTTACTTTATAATGACAATCCACATTGTGATCAACCGGTTTTGAGTATATGCCTTCTTGGTGTGGTACAATGGCTTATATGTTTAAAACATGTGGCGCGCCACATATGCAAGGTTCCACCATCATTTAATTAATTTCTTTAATTAATTCAATCTTCTAATTAATTATATAAACATGAATCCTAAACTATAAACCCTAAACCATGAACCATTCGGGTCAGGTGAACCATGAACCACTCGGGTCGGGTTCGGGTTCGGATCCGGGTCGCGTAATTTTTTTTTTATTATATAAACCTAAACCCTAAACTATGAACCCTAAACATGAACCATTCGGCCCGAGTGAACCATGAACCACTCGGGCCGGGTTCGAGCTTGGGTCGGGTTGAATTCAGGTCGGGTAAAAAAACTTTAATATAATTAATAAAATTGGGTAAAATATGGAATATATATAAATGAAAATATTGAATTAATTAAAGAAACTAATTAAATGATGGTGGAGATTTACATATGTGGCGCGCCACATAAGCGGTGGACATATAATTTTTTGTCCACCTACGGGCATATGATCAAATTCGTGTGATCAACTATGTAAATGTTTATACATAAACAAGTGACCATTTGTACCAAAAAATTGTAATATATCCATCTTAATCTGTGGGTAGCTGTTGTTTCCCTACAATTTTTACCTTTTTTAAATTTTTTGCAATCTATCTAATCGGCTAAGTCTTATATGCATTCAGGTGTACCGTGCAATACTCATAGTGCATTTTAGAAATATATAACTTGTTATATTGAAATATGCAACTTGTTTACATTAAACCGTGTAACTATTTTTTATATTAATAGTTGCATGATTCAGTGTAAACAAATTGCATATTTCAGTATAACAAATCGCATATTTCTAAAATGCACTATGAATGCACGGTGCATATGGATACACATAAGACCCACTTCTATCTAATTATATCTTTAAAATGGTCCAATAATTTAGGCAATTTCCATCAACACTTTCTCTTTTGTCTATTGTCACCAACTTTGATCAAGTTGATGTTCTTTTTTGTATGTTGAAAGACACGCTTTACAAACTGGTTTGTCTAAAGAAGACCTATCAACTTGATGCTCTACTTAACATCAAACCCTAGGGTTGTAATCACCTCAACCACTTTTATTATTCTTAATTGTTTTTGTACAACTTGAAAATAAATATCACAATTAAGCTATATAGGTGCCTAATTACCATAGAAGAAGAAAAATTTAGATAAATTAAAGAGAGGATTCTATTATTTCACTATTAATTAATTACTCCTAGGCTAAGTCTTGTATGCATTCAGGTGCACCGTGCACTTATAATGCATTTTAGAACTATGCAACTTGTTATACTGAAAGATGCAACTTGTTTACACTTAATCGTGCAATTATTAATATGGAAAAATAGTTGCACGGTTAAGTATAAACAAGTTCCATCTTTTAATATAACAAGTTACATGGTTTTAAAATGTACTATGAATGTACGGTGCACCTGAATTCATATGAGAACTAATCTTACTCCTGCCATGAATGCATATGAGACCCTATATTGCTAGAAATAAAGACTCTCCACTACATATTTAGAGTGAAAAATACTCTAAGATACAAAAGAAAAATGTAGTGACACTTCACTACAAAGTGTACCAATATTACCCCTCAATACATTTTTTAATTATTTAAAAGCAAAAAAATCGTCACCTCCCCAAATAAACCCCTAATTTCGGCCCCATCCCAACAAACCCACACAATCTCTTCCCCCAATTCATTTTCTTCCTCACTCACTCTCTTCCTGTCACTCTCTCTCTCTCTCTCTCTCTCTCAAAACCATACCACACTCTCAATCTCTAAAATCCACCGCCCTCGGTCCTGTAGTCCGAGGTATTTTTTAGTCTTTGGTTTGGTGGAGGTTGGTAGACAGCGGCGACCCATGGGGCGTCTCCCATTTTGTCTCTAGGTAACGCCCGCGACTGCGTTCGCCCGAGGTGGGAGGAGGATCGCGTGTGCCAGTTGAGGTTTGAGGTCGGAGACATGATTTTGGTGAGGGGGAGGGGGAGGAGGAGGAGGTTTTTGGGGCGTGTGACGGAGAAAGGGTTTGCGATGGCGTGGTGGTGTGAGGGTTTTTGTTGGCGTGGTTCGTAAAAATGTAATTTGTTTTTTTTTTTACGTATTTTTTGTAGATCCGAGAAATTGAGTATTTGAGTGGTATATCTTGTGTATGTGGTGGATTTTCTTGGCGTGCGGTGGTGGCGGCAATGACAGAGTGTGTGGCGAAAACAACTTAGGGTTTTTTTTTTTTTTTTGTAATTTGAAAATGGGGAAGAAGGTAATCGTTTTTGTTTTTTATATATTTTGTTTTTATTTTTCTGTATGTTTTGTAGATCTGAGAAATTGAGAATTTGAGTGGTAAGTTAATTTGTCTGTAATTTTTTTGCAAATTGGTGTTGTAATTTTCTGTAGAGTGGCAGTGGAGTGAATCAGATTGATGTTTTGTAATTATCTACAGTATGCTGGTTGATTTTTTGTAAATTTTTAGAGTGTAATTTTCTGTTTTATTTTTGCGGATATTTTTTTGTTTAATTTGTAATTAGATGTTTATTTTTGCGGATTAGTGTTTTTGTTTAAATTAGGACCCAAAATACAATTTTTTTTTAAAAAAAATGTACTCCAAAATTGATCTAAAATACAATTTTTTAAAAAAAAAATGCACTCTAAAATTGACCCAAAATACAATTTTTTTTTAAAAATGCACCCCAAAATCGACTCAAAATACAATTTTTAAAAAAAATGCATTTTCAAAATTAGGCTAATAATTAAAATGTGTGTTTATTTTGAAATTTGATAGAGTAGAACAGTGTAAAAATTGATTAATATTGTATTATTATAATATTATGAATATATTGAAAAAAAAAAGATATTGTAAGTGTATTGAGAGAATAAAAATGAAAATAGATGATAAGTAAAGTAGAATTTTAAGGATTTCAAAACTTTATCAAAATAGTCGTGAAACGAAACATAGCCGTAGTGTCACGTTAACCATCACTGAATTTCCAAACACAACTCAATTATCATATGTAATGTACCCCAGTGAAGTCTGATAAAAAAAAAAGTGAAAATGTACCCCACTGAAAATAAAAAAGAATGAAAACTATTAAGCACACTCAACATTTTGACCATTATACAATTTCTGGTGAAAATCAAAGAAAAACATACCCCATCCCAAAGTCAAGTTGATCCGGTGTTTTCAAACACTTATCCACTCCTAAAAGCACTTATGAAAAGGTATTGTGAACACTATTTTCACCGTACACTATAGTAATAAATAGTTGATCTTTACCAATAATAATAATAGTGATATATAGTAAAACTGGTGCATACAATATTTTGCCCGCAAAGAAATACAAAAAAGTGAAGGTGATTTTTTCCATTTATATAAAAGAATTTATGAGTTTTGAAGCTCCAATGTAAATTAATAATACCACTTTAACAATCACTGAAGCTCCAAATGTAAACTAATATTGTATAATCAAGAATGGATTCATTTCAGTAAAAAGAAAAAAAAAAACCACTTTACTCTATAATAATTAATAACAATACGTTTGATCAAATTTGCCCAATTTTAATAAATTTAACTCAAATAGTTCAGATGCAATTATCAGTGCATCAACAGTCCAAATTAGTCTACAAATCCACAATTGTCCAGACTGCTGCTAATCAAGAAATGCATTATTAATAAACAGAACGAAAAACATTAAATCCAGAATGACAAAGTCTGATTATTTTACAACAACAACAAACCAAGTCTTGAAAAAAAATAATACAAGAAATAAAAATGTGACACATTACTCACATTTGCTTCAACATACCTTTCCCTCTGATCACATTAGAAGCCTTCTCATTCTTCATGATTTTATGAAACAACGCAGCTCGATCTTCCTCCACAATCTCCCTCAACAGCTCGTCCTCGATTTTGGGGCTTGCCAATGTGACGGGTCTTCCCGCGTGCTCGCCGCTAAAAATCATATCCGAAACCCCTCCTTCCACGTCGTCCTGCTATGTTTCTCCTCCTCGGCGTACCCGTTGCCAACAGCTGATAGGCGTAAACCACCTTTGTTCTGCCGGGCCGAAGGCCCGCGCGAACGGCCTGCTTGCTCTTCGGCGGGTTCCCTCGGAATCCAACAAGATCACGCCGAGATGCAGCCGTCAAACTGATCCTTCCGCGCAAGCTGTAATCGACGCCAACATAACCCTAGGCGGGCCCGGGCTCCTCAAACTTATCCATAACACGTCCCGTTCGAACAACTCGATATCTCCTTGAAGCACGAAGCACTTCTCGACCCTTACGCCACCCGTAAAACTTCACCGAATATCTGTAAAAGAGATTGATCGGGGCGATGTTGTGGCAAAATATTAGCAATTTCGTTCGGAGGAGACACGGGGCGAGGCTCATCCGAAAACGGACCTTCGACCCGGACTTCATATCGAACTTGAATTTCTCGAGATCCTCCAGCTCCTCGTCGCTGAAGTACTGGCGAGAACACGCGGTCGTTCGGATCAACCACGGATGAATCGCCCCGAGCGTGATCAGGAGCTCCAACTCGAGCGGGAAGCCCTTGTAGGCGGGCGTTGATTTTGAAGCTTTAAGAGAAGCTCTTGCTGCAGGCTCGTCGACTTCATCATCAATGTGTAGACTTGCAAACCTGGGAGCCTGTCGTTGCTGCTCCCCGCCCTCGTACCGTCTATAAACTTCGCGTCAGCTTCCGCAACATTTTCAAAGCCTGTGCTCTTTCCCCTCCCTTATTCGAATCAATTTTCTTCGATATTTTATCAATCAAAAGCTTCCTTCCCCGATTCTCCAACGAAAACTGTGTCTGCCTCTCCTTATTCCGCTTCTCATACTTCGGATCGAGCTCCTTCAAAACCTCGTTGACAAAAATCGGCCGCGCTAAACAAAGCGTGTTGAAATACTCGCCGAAATTATTCTGAAACAGAGTTCCCGAGAGCAGAACACGAAGCCTCGTGTTGACCTTCATCAGCGCCTTTCTAAGCCTCGATTTCGTACTCCTCGGGTTGTGCCCCTCATCGAGGATCACAATCCCGGGGCACTGCTTCAGCAACTGAGCCATGTACTTCCGATGCGCGTAATGTGAATCTTCCCGAGTCAAAGTCAAAAACGACGTGTACCCCATTAGCAAAATGCTCGGGTGCGAGAGCCACATCTGCATCTTCTCGAGACAATCGAGCACGTGCATTACGTCCTGATTTTTCGGCAGCCCCGGCGCCACCTTCATCCTCTGCTTCAACACTTCGCCTTTGTACGTCTGGCCACCGTGGATTTGGTACACGGGGATCGGGACTTTCCACTTGATTATCTCCTTATACCACGTGTATAGCGTCGTTTTTGGCGCGAGCACCAACGGCCGTGACCCAGGGAACAGCTTGAGGTAGCTCACGAGGAACGCGATGATGAGCAGAGTCTTCCCCGCACCTGGGGAGTGGGAGATCACGCAACCGCCCGTTTCTTTTCTTTTCTCTCTCCATGCGGGCGGGTATCAACGACCGGCTATGTTTTCGCCAGAGAAACTCAAGGCTTTCTTCTGGTGGGTCAGGAGTTTGTCCTTGAGCTCGGGGATCAGGGCCCACACGCTTTTTTCTCACCCTGTCCTATCGTTGGCGGAATATGAGGGGGGAATGCAGAACTTCGTCGATATCATTGGCTTCACTGTTTTTTGTGCTCTTCGGTGTCGCCTTCTTGGTTCGTTGTTCCTTGTTTGGAGTAGAGTATGAGGTGCAACCTGTGCAAGGAAAACAGAACAGTGAATATAATTTAATTAAACCACATGAAAATGCCATAAGATATATAGACTATTTTTTCAAGCTTAGTTCCAACTATTTTTTCAATTAACACTTCAACTTGCATTTATAGCAAATCAAGTTTTCAATTTCAATTTCCATTAGAGATATAAACAGATTACTCATTATATACTCATATTTTTGGAGCATCAATTATCAAAATAATGAAAAAGGGCAGAACAAACTTACAAATGGTGGCAGGATATCCTTAATTTTGGTCTCTACAAATCCACACAACTGGCACACAGTTCCAACTTGTTAAATCGAGTCTAAAATCATGCTCGCATTTCGTCTCCCAACTTTTTAGTACTCGGCTTTTTCGCTCTTCCTCAGCGGTTGTTGCAAATTACAATTCTGTCAAGTTTACAATCAATTATAAAACCGTTGCACAAAATTCCATCCACATTCAAATAACGAAACTTGAAAAAATTCCAAAAAACCATACCTCATTTTCATCAAGAAGATACCACGAAGCGAGCGCGAGTTCCATTTCCTTCCACAGCATATCAATCTCCGACAGCTCTTCCCCATTCTCCGTCGTCGCCTTCTCCTCTGTCTCGTCTTTCTGATCAGCAAATTTCGCAGAAGACTGATGCTCTTTCCACTGATCAAGCACGGGTGGCTGCGGGGCTCGTTTTTTAAGAGTCGAGTCGATGTTATTCATGCACCTTCTGATCAGCTCTCTGCATAGCTGTGCAGTAACAGAGCCTTTTCTAAAACTCCTCACATCATAAATGCTTTCTCTAACATAAAAGCAGTCCCTTTTCATGTTAGCCGAAACGGAATGGCTTCTCACGCGATTGTACTTCCTGCGCGTGAATTTTGCGCCCTTTCTGCTGCTTCCGCTGTCGCTCTGCACGAAGTCGAAATCTAGCCCTTTCTTCTTTTGGGACGACGCAAATCCGTTCATGTAGAAGTATTTCGACACCATTTCTCCGATTTCTTTCGAATCGTCTTCCTCTTCTTCGGGTATTTTGAAGTTGAAAAAGCCGTTTCCATTGGAAGACGAGGCGTTGTCGTGAGAGGTTTGACCGGAGACAAGAGCAAGCGAGCTCTGTTGACCATCTTCGACAACTTGTTTTGGCTGATGTTTCGTCTTCTTCTTCTTCTTTCCTCCCAACACGTCCACATCGTGTGATCGGGACTTGTGTTTCGACTTTTTTCTAAAAGAGTTGAGCCATCTCTCGGCTCCACCTTGCTTATATTCATTGTCGTCCTGAACTGACATCACGGACGGGACGTGTTCGTACTCCTCCTCGTCCTCCTCCGACGAAGTTTCATCATCGAGCTCGACGTAAAAAGTCTTGTTCTCGCCCAACCGACTCACCTCAATCTCGTAATCTTTGAAATTATCGCAAGCCAAGTAGCGTTCGGGCTGCACATTGCGACGTTTTGACCTCCGCAATTCGGAGGGGTCGTACGAAGCCAAGAATCCGACCTCACGCCCCTCCGACCCTTCCTCAAGCGCGGCCAGTTCAACTTTCGTGACGATAGGGGTAACGACGTCATTCTCCAGCTTGAAATTCACGGTATGAGTAACACTTGGCTGTGCATCGGGTTCACAGACCTTATCGGGGTTGTATTCTGAAATCTCGAAAACGAGATGGTTCTTTATGGTCCGAATATTGAAGGCCGTTCGCTTCAGAACGGACGCTGCGATAAGCCAAGAGAAATCGGTGCAAAATCGGGTTTGTATAGAGTTTAAAACTTCTGCACTGAAGTCGAAGTCCTCGGACGAGCTCCAACGGTAGTATTGATCTTCGCACGTTTTCCATTCGAGCCTCTGAAGAATCGTAATTCGATCCATTTTTAGCATGATCTTCTCTTTACTCAGCTTCTTGCTCGTCGACAAGAGATTCGGACCCTGATCGATGTAGAGACTGACGAAGAAGTGGCAATCACATGCATCGCCATGAGGTTTTCGATCAATGGATCGTATCCGTCCATCAATCCACCCCTGCATCACAATTTTATGTAATCAGTTCGATTCCTCAGTGTCACTTTCCATATTTAACCCTGTGTTTCCACTTTCGGATCATAACAAGTGTCAATATATACTTTACTGTCCACGTGTTATGCATCCAGACTATGGAAATCTGAAAAATGTTACAGGTAATATCATTACTACTAACGAATTTCCAAAATCAATAAATTGTGCTTACTGGCTCGTCGTTTTTCTCATCTTCGTCATCCGAATAAATCGGGGTTGTGAGGAGGCTTTGAAAATACACAGATGTCGACTCCCTGCCTTAGAAACGATATACAATCAGACGGTATAGCTCTTCTTGACCGTACACGAAGATGTGACATCGGGACGTCCTCCTCAACCACCGATCCATTATTAACAATGAGCGTCGTGAAAGACCCGTTGTTAATATTTATCGCTCCACGGGTTTCCCGACCCGTTTCAGAAAGCCTCAAAAGCTACGAGTCGACAAAAAAGCGAAGCACAAAGGTACAAGTCAGGGGAAAATATTGGATGCTCAATCAAGAAAAACAGGACTAGTCTGATTATTACTATCTATTTATCAAAAATAATAACATGGAACAATGAGATAGCAAGTCCAATGCAGTCATTACTAAAAGATCACAACTTTACTAAATAATCAAGAAAAATTAGGAAAAAAATGTACTAAATTGGTAAAAAAAAAGTAATCTTTAATGTGACATAAGTGTAAATATAGGAATGAAATAAGCTCTGTTCATACGATTTGGATCAATTGGATGGTTAGTTTGATGTATTTGCACCCTCTTCATGCTTCCTTATTAAAAGCAGATTCGATCTTTTTTCGAATAACGATTCGTTAACCTGAAATTGTCAATACAACAAAATTAGCAAGCAACGTCACATCCAGATAAATTGCAACTTCAAAAGAATCTTTGGGCATTGATTTTATTTTTTTCATTCATTTTTATGTAATTTGTTTAATGATGTGTTATGTAACAGTGTGAGAGTGGCAAAAATAACAAGTTAGAGATAAAGATGCTTTATATGTTTCACTTTTTTCAGGTATAGAATGGGAAAGAATTTTTCAAAGGTCTTGACACTTTCAAGACTTGCTTTTACAGGTAAATAATTGCTTCATTGCAGGACACCTATGATTTACAGCATAAAACACAATAAATTTAAATTAATTTAAAAAAAAAAACAAAAAGAATAACATAAACCCATCATAATCAACTTTTTCAAGTGTTAAAAGAAATATCTATATATTCTGTAAAAAGCATAAAACTTAATTCATCACAGAATTTTCTTCAGTATCAAATTACATATAAAGAAACATCTATGTTCTTCCTAATTGGCTCCGATTTCTGAAACAGAAATAAGGATCAAAAGCTGACAAAATCCATGCATGAACTCAATCACCAAAAAAAAATTCCCAAAAATAGTCCAGAAAAAGGGGGAAAGTCCAAAAAAATAAACAATAAAAAAACAGAGATATATAAAATTACCAAATTCAGTAACAGAGCAATTCAGTCTCGATCATATATTAATAAACCCAGTTCCACGATCATCAAAAATCAAAACCCATCTGTAAAAATCAAGAAAACAACAAAAGAAAACAATCAGAAACACAAAAAAGGTCAAATTCAAGAATCAAAATGCAGAGCAAGTGTAACTGAAACCGACTGCCAAATCTCCGGCGAGAAAAGTGATGATTCCGGCGATTTTCAGAAACAGCTAGAAATTAATCAACTCTCTCTCTCTCTAAAAAATAAATTATTTAATGGAATTCATTAAAATCTGAAGATACAGAAATGCAATAAATAGGGGGACAGTGATATAGGAGTGTAAATGCAGAGCAAAAAAAATAGAAAATGGAAATTAAATGAGGGGTAAAAAAATTCTTGGATTTTGTGCAATGTGTCTGCTTTTTCTGCATGGAATCGGAAATTGAGGCAACAAAAAAATCATCGAGAATCGGGTAGGGGAGGGTTTTCGAGGGTATTTTGGTAAATTCACGAAATGGAGGGCTGTGATTTGGAGATTTGGTTGATCGGACGGTAGAGATTGTGTACACGTGGCATGAGTGTTGGGAAAGTAGTAGTAGAAAGATGCACTAAATTTGAGGGGGCCCAGATTTTTCTATGACTTTTTTGGATAGCTAAAGAATCCATTGGTGAATTTTTGTTACTTTTCAGATCAATTTTGTTTAATGCTTTTTTTCTTCTTTTTATGTTAAAGAATTTAGTCAAGATTTTTCCGATTTTTAAGGTTTGTACTTCACCTAACGTGGTTATGATAATTAATTTGGCGTGTAATTAGGTTTCGTTATTATATGATTGCACGGTTGATATTGATGTTATTGTCATGATTTTGTTTGATGGTATATTGATGTCTCTTAATAATGTACATTCTTGTTGTAAAAGAAAAAATATAGCGGATATATTTGTTATCACTATTTCAAATTTAAATTTAAATTTGTTTTTCGGGTATTTATAAATACGGCAAAGTGATTGTTTTTCAAAAAGCAGATGTTTCCCATCTTTTTCCACCAACTTTAACATTATCTATATTTTTTTAAGAAATGTATATTTGTATATATATTTATCTCCGGGTGGATATATATTTAACAAAGATTGGACCCAGATCGGCGGAGGACGAGCACGATGCATTTACACGCGCTCATAGTGGGGGTGTAATGTGCATGTTTTCATTACTGCCGGCAAGAGAGAAATTGTTGTCACTTGAAAACAAATAAATGTGCAAGAGTAAGTCTACAGTTAAATTTATTCATAGTATATATGAAAATTACATTATTATACTTGCAAATTAATAATAATGTACTTACCAACTAATACTATTACACTTAAAAATTAATATTTGTATCAATTTATAAATATAACGGTATTAATTTTATATTATGTACAAATTTCACGAGAGAACTTGTGGACATGGAAATATTAAAATGAAAATGTAGTTATGTGTTTGGTCTTGGCCCAACATGTAACTTGATCATTTGAATTAGGCTTCTTAAGTGGTTTTTCAAATTATTTTTAAATGAAAATCGAATTGTGTGGTTTTTTTTTTTTTTTTGGTCAACATATAATTGTGTCGTTCGAATTGGTCTTTATATGTGATTTTCCATATTATGAAAGTGTAGATAAAATCTAGTGTTAAATTAATTTTATTCTGTAATTTTTATGTATTATGTGTATATTTTTAAATAGATTTTATTATTCTATTAAAAAATATTTTAGTTTTTTAGTATTAGTAATTTTATTTTAAAATACAACTTTCGGACATAACTCATATATTATTTATGTTATTAATTTATCTATTTTTAGTATGATTTTTATATATTTACTAATTTTAAAAAATATTTCATTAAAATTTTATGTATGTAATTATTAATTATGTCATTATTTAAGCATCACAATCCATCCATCCACTCTCTCTCCACATCATCTACTTTTTAAATCTTAGCTTTTTAAACAAATTTCTATGATAGTTCATTTAATCATCCATACATTCATTCACTATTTATGGATCCCATTTATTTCAATCCCACTTTATACATATTATAATTATTAAAATTATATTATTTTTTAATATTGATATTATTAATCAAAATATTAAAATAAGATAGTAATTAATTATAAAATAATTCCAAGTAAACAAAACTGAGAAAATCTAAGTAGAATATTAAATTAAACATTTAGATTACTTGAAAGTTAGGAAATGCAACATTCAATTAAAACATTACAATGCATTAAAACATTCAATTGTTAAAAGTTTCAATTCACATGCATATTTGAAATTAATTAAAATTTTAAATATAAAAAAATTTATAAGTTTACATATATTAAAAAGCATAAATAAAAATAAAAAGATTCTCTTATGTAAATCACATTTATTTTTTTCTGAAAAATCTGTTTCTCTCTCAATCCATTCCATTTGGATGGATGGACACTCTCTTCAATCCAATGAAGACCCTCTGATGGTGTTAAACACTGGTCTTTCATTCATCCGATGGTTAAAACCATTGGATGATACATGGATGCTCTTAGAGTGGATGACTTAGAGGGTCAAAGTTCTATTTGACTTTTCTTTCTTGGGTTCATCATCCAAATCTATTATTATTCTTTTAGGTCAAAAATTATCCTATAAAATGACCAATATACCTAATTTTCTAATATTCATCTTCATATTGCAAAAAACACAATAAAAAATTCATTTTTATATAAAAATTACACATTCATGTTCAATTAAAAAAAATATTACAACTTTATATAAAAATTAAAAAATTGCAGAAATTTACATATTTAAAATTCAAAATTAAAAATCTCAAAATTACGTCTTCGTTTTCGACATGCACATATTCATGAAATTCATGCACATGTTCATCAAATTGATGAATGTATGCATCTCAAACTCGATGACTCGGATCGTAACTCGGTTGACTCAGTGACTCGGGCGCAACTCGGTTGACTCAAGCACTGCAACTCAGACGCTCCTCACCACAAACACAGTGAGTCAGAGATCCAGATCCATCATCCTCTTCCGCCATTTCCGCCGCCGCCGACATACAAAAGCTTTTGCAGTTGGATATCACAATGGTGGACTTTCTCCTAAAGATCTAATCTCGTTGAACGCCTGTTCATGAATATTGTGCACCACAAAATACACTGGCCAACGGAATTATCTACCATCACACACAGTGGTCATCAAAACAATACAAATAATCTTTTGAAAACCCAAAAATCACACACAGAAGCATCCGCCGGAGAGTCCGACGGAGCAGTTGGCGTGGATGGCGAGGGAGAGAGTGTAGTGGGCGGTGGGGACTGGGGAAGACAGGTCCGAAGGGCTGGCGATGGTGGCGGCGACGGCGGCGGCGAGTTGCAGGTGGTGGTTGTTTCTTGCAGGCGGCGGCGGTTGGATGCGGTTGGTGGTGGTGTTTTGCAGGCGGTGGAGGTAGGTTGCAAGTGGTGTGGTGTCTCTTGCAGGTGGTAGGTGGTGGTGTGGTGGTGATTTTATTGGAGGAAGACGGGAGAAAAAGAGAACTGTAGTATATTGATTAGAGGGGCTGATTGATTTTTGAGGAGAGAGAATTTGATGTGGGGTATTATGAGTATTTTATCTCTTATTTTATACCTAAATTTAAAAGATGTTTGGACTTAAGAGTAATGCTGGGGAGGATTTTGGACCTCTTAGTATTTAATTCTATTTATTATTGATTTTTAGATTTGATTTGTGAACACTTTATATGAACAACAAGAAAAAAAAGTGGATGACTATTAGGTTGGTTTATTCTTTTTATTCTTCTTAGTGCCAACTTTTAAAAACATTCTTCTTAGGTTTCAAAGTAGATAAATGGACGTAAATGCCTCTTAACTATCCTTTTTTTTTTTTTTCTTGCTTGTAGTGTCTATTTTCCTTTATTTATTTCTAATTTTTGTATATATTTGTACAATTAGGAAGTGATGATAATTTTTGGATATTTTCCTTTATTTAAAATGGGATGATAATTTAAAATAGAATTATTTTATGTATATACATTAAAAATTTCATATCTAAATGGACAAAATACCAAATTTTGCATATCTAAAATATAAAAAATTAGATATTTTCATCGATATCGACAAATTCTGGCATTTTAAATCTTTTTCGACATGCAGCATATCGTCTAAAATCCGTATACGCATATATGCACGAAATACATGCACATATGCATATAAATTTGAAACAAAAATCCAGAAACTTTACAGATCCATCTTCATCTTCTTCCACCATCTTAAAATCTGCATCATCATCAGCATCTTCAAATCCATCTTCTTCCACCATCTTTTTTCCCCCAATTTCTTTGATCCTTCCATTTCATTTCATTATTCCTTCTCCATGGCAGGATTTTAGCAAAAACCACCAAATCATCATCACTCGCCAAAACCTCAACACAAAACCCCCAATTCTCAAATATTTCATCACAAATTACTATCATCATCATCAACAAAATTACGAATAAGACGAGAATCACAACCGGGAAAAAAGTTACCAAAAAAAAAAAAAATCCGTAAATTACGAAACAAATCAAAACAAAAAAACAACTTAAATGCTTACTTTCCAAAATCGAGGCATCGTTTAAGATCCGAAGCGGTGATGGGTGGTCTTCACCTCCTATATCATCATCTTCTCGTATGGCTCAACTCACTCGTCTCAGATCTGCCACCAAGGTCGCGGATCCGAACATCTTGGTGTAGATCTGAAACGGTGATGGGTCGCGGCGGCGTGGGGAGAGGTCGCGACAATGCGTGTTGTTATATGACGGCGGCATCGTCATCTCGGTCGGAGGGGTGAGTTGAGGTTGTGGGGGGGGTTGAGGGTGGCACGGGATCTGCTTTCTCTGTTTGAATCGGGCGATGAATCGCCAGCGTAAAACTCCCTTTTCTCTCTCTCGATATTCGCGAAAACACGCTCCGGTCGCTCCTCCGGAAACCACACTCGGTGGGTGGCTCACGTTTTTTTGTGTGGATTAAGTGGGTGGGGTGGGGCACTGAAATGTCACGACCACCCTTATTTAACCCAACATATTACACATATAAATATAATTTAACACGTAGAAACTTTGATATAATTTGTTTTTCTACAATATAAAATCAACATGCTTTCACACCCAAAATAACTTTGTCTTCATTCATATATATATAAAAAAGATAGCAACAAACTAGCATTTCGTACTCAAACACCCGGTCGACACCTTTAGAACATACCATACTTTATAACATAACATAATACATATTCAAAAGCAACAAAATATCAATAACGACTTAAAAAGAGCGCGGTATGCCCACGGGTGTCGTCTTTTATGTACCAAACAACTCAAAACTGCAGGAACTCCGGCTTGTCGATAGATCCGTCACATCACACCACATCACGATTACCTACAATGCATAAACTACGTGAGATAAAACTTCGAAGAAGTAGAAATTATGCATGAAATGTAATTCTTTAGGAATCCTTCCCGTGCACTCTCATTTTGAAATCACAATTTTATTCATGAAACACTCATTAGGGCCCCTGGCACACTGTTATACACTGGATCGAGCTCATCACATATACATAATCAAATGGCCAATATAAATATCACATAAGTATGATCGGGACGTGAGGCCCATCCTCTTCAGGCCCAACGGGGGGTTCTCCTCGCATTATCGCCCCCATATGTGTTGGGAAATAGGTTGCACAGATCTATTCGGGGTGAATATTTAAATACAAATTTAATTCTTTAATTATTACTAGCATGAATTAATCCTATATTAATTCAAATAATAATTGCAACAACATATCATGCATATAATAAGCCACGTAAAACCTCGCGACGCGAGAATCTACGGGTTTCGTGAGCGCATTAAGGATGGCGGTGAATTCGGTTGGGCGGACTAACCAAAAGGACTTCCCAAGTATTCCTTAGCCCTTGTTCAACTATCGGTGGAAGGACACTTGTTTAACAATTAACAAAAAAGAAAAAAATAAACTTTGTTGCACCAACATGTGGATTTGCTAATTTTTAAAGACATGGAATTGTCTTGGGAATGAAAGAATCATCCCTATTTATAGGTGAGGTGGTCGATTTTTTCGTTGAAAAAACAATGGGGAAAAAGACTTTTCTTGATCACCAAGAAATCTTGAATATATCTCCTATATTCTTTTTCCCATAATTAAAATATTCCAAAAAAATCCCACATCCTCAATATGGATAATTTTTGAAAATAATTGATCAGAATCCAAGATTTGGATCTTCTTGAATTTATAGAGATATTCTTGTATTTCAAGAAATACATATCTTCCATAATATATTTTCAAGAAAATCAAGAAAATCTTTCTTGCCCATATATTTTCAAAATTTTTGAAATTTCCTTATGAATAACCAAGTGGGAGATTTCTTGAATTTAATGAGATAATCTTGTATTCCAAGAATACATATCTTCATTTCATAACAAAATTCAAAAGAAAATCTTTCTCCCAACTTATCCATAATTTTGAAATTTTATAGGAAAAATAAGCAACAATATTTATTTTATTTTAATCATTTTTAGGTTATTGGACTATTTGTTGGGCTTCTTTCGGGGGCCTTTAGGAGAATTAAGATTGGGCCTTCTAATGGACCTTGAATATCTAATATTGAGCCACAATATAATTCAAGTCCATAAATATTAATTAATCCCACTACATAATTAATATTGCACTATCCATCTTAACCCATATTACCGTCAATATGGCTCCGGTCATTATTTCCGTGTTTAAGATTATCTAGCCCATTAATTAATTCAAGCCATTTGAAATAACTTTCCATTAATTAATATCTTTTATCCTTGGTCAAAGAGCGGTTCAACATTATTATCCATATAGGAAACTAATTCCACTTGCAAGATTTGGCATGATAAAGCTTATGAACCCCAAGGGGGCAAATCAAACAAAGCGTCTTTTACGATTCTTCGTATTAAATCTTAGCAATCACATGTGACTAATAATATTGTCCAAAAAAAAAGTATTGAATCTCATTGATTAAGCTACCCATGATAAGTCAAAGCAATAGTTATCAATTCCCGTGATCCTATTTAAGGAGCGAAGATTAAAAACAACGAACCACCGAGGTCTAATTCTTCTTTGTTCCGGGTTAGAAGAATTTATCCTCTGTAGGTCCTATTCAAAGGTCATCGGTCATGCACTAGTGTAATCTCTTGGTCAAGACAGTCAACAGGCCTTACACTTCAACCTTTCACAATGGGTTGTTCATTTTCCATCTAGGTTGTGAATAACGACTTTTTAGTTACAAGGGGGATCGTTAATTTAATCTTATGTGATCCGGTATCACTAAATTAACTTACAATGTAACACGTGACGACTTATTGAGTGATTATGCAAAGAAATATATATGTAACATTCAATAATATTTAAAGCATCATTGATAAACAATTTATTTTGATAAATAAGTCTGAAATTAGGGCCGATTATACAAAGTAAAAGCATACTTTCGATATAATCCCAACACTATGTCCACCAAGAAGTCATCCCACCATTTGAATCATAACGGTGCGGTCGAGATCCACCCTCTAATGGCCCCAATGAGATCCATCACCAAACTTCGACCGCTTAAAGCAGAAGTCCTCCATGAACACCCACACAACATATCACAAATACTCGATAAGGGTTCTCCTCATAACGACGCCCTTTATCATATAAAAGCGATCCACAAGGGTTCTCCTCGCACGTCGCCCCTTGTGTTTTCAATGTATAACCAGTGGCTACACACACATCATCCGCTCAAATATCATCTCATGATAATGCGTATTATCTTTGATGCAAATGCAAGACATAATATCTCACAAGATTCACATAACTCCGAACTCACAAGTTAGATTCATATAACTTTCGAGCTCAAGCTCCTTCCACAATAATCACTAAATATCAATCAATCTCACAATTTCGTAAAATTCACATATTGTCAATTATACACCAAATAATAACATAATACTATGTTTATGCATTGTAGTTGCAGATGAATTTCTACTTACCTTGAACCCGAGAAGTCTTGATAGCCTACACCCGTACTACACCTATCGTCTTTCACTATCAAATATAATACAAGTCAACTATAAATAACATTATAATAAAAAAAATATTTCCTACCACTAGTTACTTAAATTCAAATTTTCAATTTCAACAGGCTATTTAACTAGGAAAATTTTAATAAAATACTTTGGCTCTTAAATAAATTCCTACGAATTAGGGTAGCTACCCAACATCATATAGAATAAGTTTGTACCAAAAATCCAACCAATATTTTAGACAAAAGTATAAGATATCAAGCCTTGAATCCAGAACAGGGGACTGAACATGCAGTTCCATAGTCAACACTTCAAAAATCCAAATAAAATAACAAAACATCGAAATAATACTCAACCTTTTCCAGATATGATCTTGATCAAGTATAGAATCTATAAAAAATAAGTTTCATGTAAAAACGTTCTCCCAAAGTCCTTTCCTCTTCGTTTTCCCGAAACATCACACAAATCGACCAGTTTTCTTGTAAGATTTTTTAACTAATAACCCATACATCCAAAAATTACTAAAGTTTTTCATGTGGCAGTAGACGTCAACTAGAACATCACATAAAAAATTCAGAATTTTATAACCAGCCTATAATTAAATAAAAATTGTGCAAGATTACTGATTTTCTTACCTTAATTTTCGCTTCCAATTTACAAACTCCAGGAGAAAACACCCCCAACTCCTTTCCTTCTTCTATTATTTTTTACTAGTCACGATAATCCCCAAGAGTTAAGGAAAGTAGCATATAAAAATATAAGGCAAGCTTCTTGAAGTTTCTAACCACCTTATACTTAGTTTGAAAACCTTTCACATTCCAATATAGCATTATTAATTCTTATATTATTATAATATTTTCTAGATGAATTCTATCCTACTACTAACAATACAAACATACACACCTTACGTCATATATATATGTATGTTACCTACCTACATATATCATATAATATATATACTCATTTCCTAATTTCCATTTAACTAATATTACTAACCATCAAATTATTTAAACTTAATTTCCATAGCAATAAGACAATTTGCATTAAACACTCACTCATCACTAAACTCCCAATTAATTGCATTAGAGTATTCTTACTACTAATCACATATGAGCATAACAAATAATTCAACTTTAAAACAACTTAAACGCAAAATAAATAATACGGCATCACAAGTAACACGTAAATAATATTAACACGTAAATAATATAAAATGCATGCAATGCTTGAAATATATTGGTCAATGAGTAGTAATGAGAAGCTCGGGTATCACATCCTCCCCTCCTTATAAAAATTTTGTCCCCGAAATTTCACTTACCTGAAGAGCTCTGGATATTTAGATTGCATTTCATCCTCTCGTTCCCAAGTGGCTTCTTCTACTGCCTGATTTCTCCATAAGACTTTGACTAGTGGGATTTCCTTATTTCTAAGTTGTTTTACTTCCCGAAGCAAAATTTCCACTGGTACTTCTTCGTAACTTAAATCTTCTTTCAGCTCTACAGGCTCGGTACTCAAAACATGTGACAGGCTCGCGATGTATTTTCTCAATACAGACACATGAAACACATTATGTATTTGAGACATTGATGCCGACAGATCCTTTATAAGCAACATCACCAATTCTTTCAATAATTGGAAACGGTCCAACATATCTCGGACTGAGCTTTCCTTTCTTCCTGAACCGCATCACACCTTTCATTGGAGAAACTTTTAGGAACACCTGATCACCCACTTCAAACTCTAACTTTCTTCTTCTTTTGTCTGCATAACTCTTTTGTCGGCTTTGAGCAGTCTTCATTCTTTCCGAATCGGTTCTCGCCTCCATTTAATTTTCGAATCATGTCGGGACCCAAAATTTTTTTTTCCCGACTTCATCCCAATGTGCGGAGATCGGCATTTTCTACCATATAGTGCTTCATGCGAACCATCACCGATAGTAGATCGATAATTGTTATTATAGAAAAAATTATATCAAAAGGCAAAAATTTACTCCTTGACCTTGGAAATCTAACACACAAGCTCGAGCATATCTTCTAGAATTTGTATAAATCATTTCTGATTGCTTGTCGGTTTACCGGATGATATGCGATCTTGAATGACAATTGGGTCCCCAATGCTTTGTGTAAACTCTTCGGAAAGATAGACCAAAATCGGGAATCTCTATCTAAAACAATAGTGAGTGGTACGCCGTGGAGTCAACCGGTCCATAGAATATGTAATACAAATCGGAAGAAAGTGCGTTGATTTAGTCAGCCGATCTACAATAACCGGATCGCATCATGACTCTTAAACTGTCTTGGAAATCTGTGTGAAAGTCCATCGTTATATGCTCCCATTTCCACTCTGGAATGAACAAAAGGTAAAAAGTTCTGCTGGTCTCGATGTTCAACTTTGATTTCGACATGTTAAGCATTGTTCCTTTGTATATTGACAAGCGTCTTTCTTCATACCTGGCCACCAGTAATGCAATTTCAAGTCTCTGTACATTTTAGTAGCTCCCGGTATGTACTGAATATGGTGTCGAATGTGCCTCTTTCATAACATCTTCTCGGATATGGTCCACATTAGGTACATCTGATCGGTCTCTATATAAAGTACATCGTTCTTTGATAGCTGAAAGTCGGGCGATTTTCACGAAATGTCGTCCTTCACTTTGTAAAATACTCATCAACTTGTTGCCCTTGGTGAATTATGTCTAGTAATGTTGGTTTTAGTGTCAATCTTGCAAGTTTTCTTTGTTACCAATCCGTGTTCAACGAGTTCTATGTTCATTCTTTGTAGGTCAAGCAACTCGATTTTCTGAATCAAGGTCATAGCTGCCACCTTCTCTGCTGATTTTCGGCTCAACGCATCTGCTACTACATTGACTTTCCCTGGATGATAATTAATGACACAATCGTAATCTTTTACAAGTTCTAACCATCTTATTTGCCTCATGTTCAATTCTTTACGGTGAAAAGTATTTCAAACTCTTGTGATCGGTGTAGATTTCTACAACGTTCCCCATGCGAGATAGTGTCTCCAATTTTTAAGTGCAAATACCACTGTCTGCAAGCTCAAATCATGTGTAGGGTAATTCTTCTCGTATTCCTTCGGTTTATTAGGGATGCATACCTTTATCACTTTATCATTCTCGCATCAAATACACAACCGAGGCCATTCTTGAAGCATCATCAGACACTTTGAAACCTCCGGTTCTGTTGGAATTGTTAATATAGGTCTTTGATGTAAAGTCGTTTCTTCTTGAAAGCTTTGTTCACGCCTCGGTCACTTATATGTCATATTCTTTATGGTCAAGCGTGGTCGAGGAGAAGCAATCTTGGAGAATTCCTCCACAAACTGCGATAATACCGCCAAACCGCGAAGAAAACTACGTCTTGACGTGGTTAAGGTCGTGGCGATTAATGATTGCATCAACTTTGCTTGGGTCAAGGGAAATTTCGCTCCCGATATCACATGTCCCAAGAAAACAACCTTTCGATCTAACCGAATTCACATTTCTTGAATTTCGCTTACAAATCGTTTTTCTTTCAAAACCTCTAACACTTTCCTCAAAATACTGCATGGTCTTCTTTTAAATCTTTTGAGTAAATCGGATATCATCAATAAATACTATAACAAATCTGTCGAAGTCTTTAAATACCCGGTTCATCATATCCATGAATCTTTATTTGGAGCATTTGTCGATCAAATGGCATAACCGTAAATTCATAATGTCCATATCTCTCTTCTTGAATGCGTTTTAGGAATATCTTCTTTTTTATCTTGGTGATGGTAACATCGATAAATCAATTTTTCGAAAATATAGAAGCACCTTCGAGTTGATCAAACAAATCATCAATTCGAGGCAAAAGATATTTGTTCTTGATTGTGATTTTGTTGACTCTCGATAATCGATACACATCCTCAACGTACCATCTTTCTTTTCGAACAAGCAATCTTGGTGCTCCCCACAAATGAAAAACTAGGTCGAACGGCCCTTCTCCAATAGGTCTTGCATTTGTACTTTTAGTTCTTTCAATTCAGTTGGCGCCATTCTATAAGGTGATTTTGAAATCGGTGAAACCCCTGGTTGTAGCTTAATAACAAACTCAATTTCACGATCTGGTGGTAAACCTGGAAGATCATCTGGAAACACCTCTGGGAATTCTCGTACAATCGAGACGTCATTAATGGTTGAACAATGTTGCCCTCGATACTCATCCTTACAGATAGCCCTCACCACTTTCCAATTAATCTTTGTGCTTTGACGTACCGATATCATTTGGAACTTGGAAGCTTTTTTCTTTATGCCAACAAAAGTAAAAGGTTTTTCTCCCCACCGGGTGAAATGTGATACTTTTTTCCGACAATCAATTGTAAGACCATATTTTGATAACCAATCCATACCCAATATCACATCGTAATCATTCATATCTAACACAATCAAATCAACAAATAGTTCTCTGCGCTTCTATCGAATTATGATCCTCGTAAAAATCGGGTTGGTGCATTTGAGTCACCAAAAGGAATCATCACATCAAATGGGCCAACCTTTAAGTTAGATGGTTTACCCGGTCTTCTCACATACTCATTAGATGCAAATGAATGTGTAGCTCCGAGAATCAAATAACACAAAAGTAGAAATACCAAAAATAGAAAAGTTTACGTAACCCTTTGGATTGTTTTTTGCATCTTCCTTAGTCATAGTAAAAACTTCGTGTTGGAGCTCTCCTTGCTCTTTTCATCTATTTTTGTTTGGACACATCTTGGCTATATATCCTCTTTGTCAACACGAAAAATAAGTCTTGATCTAAAAGGGCAATCTCCGTCATGCGATCTACCACCAGTTCAAACATAGGAATTGGTGGTGGTGGCGGTACTCCACCTGGTTAGTCTTGAAATGTTTTTACGGACCTCTCTATTCGGTCTTTGTCCTTGTCTTGGTTGAAAAGTATGCCTTGGCTTTTGAAATGGTAAAAGGTCTCTTTTGTTATCTCCACTCCATTGTGGTGCTTCTTTTCTTGGCCGGCGCGGATGTCTTGGGCTTATCTTATCATGAATTCTGCGCTTTCTTGTTATTTGTGCCCTCTCTGCAACCTGAGAATATGTTACCTCTTGAAGTCCTGCCATGCTTACATCCCGATAAAGTTTTGGCCTTAAGCCTTCAAGGAATCTCTCGACTTCGATTAGGAGTGCTCACCATATTCGACAAACCTCGATACTTTGCTCAAATTTCGGAGATAATGCATACTTGATCATAGTCCCATGTTTTAGCTGTATGAATTCATTCATCTTCATTATTCTGACAGGAGATGTGAAGTACTTGTTTCTGAAAATATCCTTGAATCTCTCCCAAGTCATTGTAGTAACATTTTCAATGCTTTTGATCGTGTCCACCAAATGTCCAAAGCACTACCACGCAACATAAACGAGACACACAAAACCTTCTCCACTTCAGGTAGCTTGCTATACTGAAACATGTTATCCAGAGTTCTCAACCAATCTTCTACAATAATAGGATCAGTAGCATCTTCAAATAATGGGGGATTCAGTTTCCGAAATCGCTCACAGACCATTTCAGCAGAATTAACTCGAGGTTGTGGTTGATTAACTTCAGCAAGTTGTTGTTTATCTGTGTCTCTCTGTTGAATAAGTTGTTGAATCTGTTGGGACTGACGCTCAACAAGATCTGCCAATCGAGCAATGATAGCATCTCTACCACTGCCACTACCTTCGCCTTCATTTCCCGCCATATCAGTTTAGAAACACTACAACTCCTACACCACATGGCCAATATAATTCATGATGCACATAATGTAAACAAGATTAAAATAAACACTTACTGGAGTAGCTGTGCTTCCTGAGTTTTGAGCTCGTGTGTACATAGACAGTCTACAGGATGCAAATCGTGCTCTGATACCACTCTGTCACGACCACCCTTATTTAACCCAACATATTACGCATATAAATATAATTTAACCTGTAAACCTGATATAATTTGTTTTTTCTACAATATAACATCAACATGCTTTCTCACCCAAAATAACATGTCTCATTCATATATATAAAAAGATAGCAACAAACTAGCATTTCGTACTCAAACACCCAGTTGACACACTAGAACATACCATATTTTATAACATAACATAATACATATTCAAAAGCAACAAAATATACAATAACGGAAGCAAAAAGAGCCACGGTATGCCCACAGGTCATCATCTATGTACCTGACAAATTTCAAAACACCTAGTAGAACTCCACAACTTGTCCAAAGAGATCCGTCACATCACACCTCATCACGATTACCTACAATGCATAAACTCGTGAGATAAAACTCGATAAGTAGAAATTATGCATGAAATGTAATACTTTAGAAATCCTTACTCGTGCACTCTCATTTTGAAATCACAATTTGTTGGGAGATGAATTTAATAAAGATATATATGATTTTGATTAGATCCCAAAACCCCTGAGTATGACATGTTCAGGATAATCTTGATAAGTTGAGTCGGGATTCAGTTTTATAGTATTCAGGATGATATCAGCAAAATGTATAGTCGCCAGATATAGATCGAGGTTAGGATCGAAGATTACGAAGAACTTCAATTATGGTTCTCAAAATCGAAGTTAGATGAAACTAAAGTTTACGAAGACTTGAGAAAGCGAGAAATCTGAAAGACTCGATTGGAAATCGAGAATCAACTTAAAGATGAAATCGAGATATCAAGACTCAAGATGTATGGCCGAGAATCAAGACTCGGCATGAATACTCAAGATATCGATCGATTATATCTGTAAAGACTCAAGAAGGCGTTGAAGAACTCGAAGACTCAAGAAACGCCTTGAAGACTAAAGAACTAAAGATCAAAGAATCTTGAAGGCGACGATAATTGCGAAGACTTCATTAATGTATTGAATGCTCGGTATAAACTCGAATGTTCGAGGCAATGAACATATCTATCTAAAGGATCGCAATCTTGAGAAGATCGCGATTCCTTAGAAAAATAGATATTTGCGAAGACATTCAAATGCGGACAAAAAGGAACTAAGTCGAGTGTTGTTAAGGTTATATCAACTCGAGTTTGTAACCAAAAAGTGCGTTGAAAGTGTCTACCTTTAACCGAGACAAAAGTCAAAAAAAAAGAAAAGATTGCGTGCCATCTCGACAACGGCAGTGACAGTCATTGAAAAAAGATGTCGGAAAGTACAAAAGTTCGATCGCAAAAAGTGAAGACCGATTACATGAAAGACTATTGCCTAAAACGTGTTAGGGAGTTTCAAACCCTAAATATAGTGGTGGGTTCTCACACACCATAAGAGGAAACTCCGGAGTTATCTCTCCTCCGGATAGTTTTCAAAAGTGACCTTGGTGTATGCCCTATAAATACTTGTGACCCTCTACATTTGTAAGGTTACGGGAAATTTGTAAGCAACTTTCAAGAGCTCAAACTTATTATACATAAAAGTTAAAGCACTTTCGAAAAACTTATAATTTCCCAAAAGTGCTTTTTATATTGAAGAGAGCTCATTAAAATAAAGCCTAGCTTGATAAGATATATCAAGCTTAGTCGAGATATCTAGCTTTTGCATTGTACTTTATTATAAAGGATATCTCATCTAGTTGAAACCAACGAGAAACCCCCAAACCCTTGTGAAGGTAGTTTGAGTGTGATTGTTGGTGAAAAGAGTTATATAGAGTTAGTAAACTACGGCGGAGTAGTCGAGAAAACTCTAGAGGTGAAGTTAGTAAGCTATACGAGGTAGTCCCGAAAGCTTGTTTGTGTTTGAGTAAGTAAACTACGGAGGTAGTCGAAAGCTCAAGGTCGGGTTGAGTAAGTAAACTCGTGGAGTAATCGAGAAAGCTTCGGGCGAGTTGAGTAAAGTAAACTACGCGAGGTAGTCGGAAAATTTCATGAAGTGATTAGTGAATTTCTCGAGGATCGGAGAGAGTGGGCGTAAGGAGCTTGAGTCTACGAACCCTTTATAAATTCTTGTGTTGTTTATTGCTTTTCTTTATACGTGCTTAACTGTTGCATTGACTTCATCTGAAAAGCATATTTTCACCGACATTTCGGTTGGAATCAATCCTTTGGAAGTTATATAATTGAATCACGGCCTAATCACTATTCCATTCAAAGGAAGGTTTAACCAAAGCTTAAAAGCAGTATAAATTAAAGTCAACCATTCCGCTTTGCATCGAGTAATTTAGAACATATAGTTACCAAAGCGAACTTACTCTTACGAGGGTTGATGAAGTTAGAATTATCGATCCAGCAACTCGGGATCTCTGAAAACTTCGGGACTCGGTTGGGATTATCGAGGTTTACGAAAAGCGGCTCAGGATCGTTATGTCTCGATAGACTTTGACTTAGAAGCGATTTTGTGCTTCTCATGACCTAATCATCGAGGACAACGATTAAAGTGACCTCGATGAAAAAAAAGTTTTAAAAACATTGAACCGTGTATTTCCCCATACGTGTAAGACTCGTTTACACCGGGACCAACAAGTGGTATCGAGGCGGGAGTTCAAAAGATCACTAATTTGAAAAAGTGATCACAGGTGATCAAATTTATTAAAATGGTGGTTCCTTGAACACTAGCCTTGTTGACCAAAAGTCTAAATTGCTTAGCCTCCGTGGTTTTCTAAGCGAAATAATTGCTGAAATTTTATAAATCTCGGACATCATGTCTTCTACGAAGCTTACAATGTTCTCGGTTGAGAAATATGATTTGTGGAAATTAAGAATTGGGGCTCGTTTGTATTCCTAAGCATGAAAGAATGTGGAGAGTAGTTCTTGAAGGACCATTCCAATTCAATATTGTGAATCGAGTTCTGAAGAAGATGAGAGAAATGGTTCCGGGACTGAATTGTCAAAGTCGGATGATCAACTTACTCCCGATCGAGGAGAAAGTTAGTCAATCTTGACTATATTACCAAAGATACAATATATAAAGACTTATTGATGATGGTGTTATGAGGAAGATCTTCTATTGTGAGAATTGAAGAAATATGGGATACCTTTCTTGAGATTGCTAAGGAAGAAAAGTGCGAAGAAAGTTCCACTCTCGGATAAGAGATGTGTTCGAGAAAGTGGCGGTGATGACATCGTCTCATAGGTATGGGAGAGGTAAGTTCTTCTATCTCTGTTGTTGCTCCTACACTAAAGACAAGAGTTGTCAAGTTCAACTGTAAGCAGTCGATTTGACTGATGGATTCTTTTGAGAATCGATGAAGGACTATGTTGTTTTTTACAAGAAATCGCTAAATGAAACTCAAGAAGCGAGAAGCGAATCAAGGCCGAAAATCTAAAATGGAAAGACTCAGCAAAAGCTAAAATCACTTTCTCAATTAATGGGAGACTCTTGATGAATGGATGTTACGAAAGTACAACTCTCGAGAAAAAGAAGTTGATAATGACCCTGGCGAAAAATTTAGAAATCAATGAAGAGATTAAATTAATCGGGACTAAGTTCAATGACCTCTCCGAGAAGCGTGAAACTCTACGGAAGCGTGAGGATAGTCTTGAAAAAGTTAACTCTATTGAATACGCATCTAAAGTAATAGATGAAATTGAGTTACAGAGATCCGCCACTATAAAATCTGGATTGGGATACATTCGGGGAACCTCGCAAAAAAGGTCATCGAATCTTTGCATCAAATAGTGAAGAAGACAATCTTTGTAAAACCGATGGCACCCCACTTTAAAAGCGAAGAAATGCCCAAGGTTGTAAACAAGGGAAAAGGACCCGTGGTTTGATGGCCCGAATGATCGGGCAGAAAGCTAGAAAAACCTCGGTGAAGGCTAGAAAACTCCGAGCACTTTCGATTGGAAAAATTTGACGAAGTACTTCAAAAGCCTCAGGCTAAGAATGCAAACCTTAAAGGATCTGTTTGAACCATCGGAGGAATCTTCGAGAAGAGAAACACTTTCAGAGACATTCTCAATGAAGAGACCAAGTCCTCGATATCTTGAAAGACCCAAATTCGGTCTGAATAACCCGAACCCACTTGCCTAAAAGGTAAAGGTTATGGAACCCAAATCAAAAAAAGATTTAGAAATTTAAAACAGAAGTTCAAAAAGAAAATGAACAAAAGGTCCGAACAAAAGAAGAATTCAAAAGCCCATGTTCATGCTAAGGCTAACACTCATACACATGAAACCGCTAAGGCACCCGAGTAGTAAATGTGTATGTAGATGTTTATGGAAGCGGATCGACCACTCTAAAGTGATTAGAGTTGTTAAGCTGATTTGGATTCCAAAAATCTGTTAACGAGATAGGACCCTATACCAAATGGGTACCCTGAGATCTAATCTGTTTTTGAAAAAGCAGAAAAAAATAACCGAGGCCCGAATGAAGATATCATTAGCCCTGTTGAAAGAAGATCTGAGATGTCATTGTTTGAAGATGAATTTCCTTCATGGACTTGAAGAGAAATCAAGCTGAAGAAGGAACTTCATCGAGAGATCATATTGAAAAAGGACATCGGAATGGAGAAAATTCATATTGATAATGGAAGTCGATATCTTGACTAAACCTTTAAATTTGAATCAAGATTTGAGAACTTTCGTTGAATTAGGGATGTTAGATCGGTGTATAGAGTAAAATCTGAAAAAATTGAAGGTTTTTCGGATGCATGAAGTTTTTTCCGAATTCTCCGAGAAACTTCAGGGATAAAATAAAATCGAATCGGAGTCTCGGAAACTTCAGTTCTTGAAGGTCGATTACTTTCGATGTTATCTTGAACCCATTCAATACTTTCGATATTATCTTGACATTTTATCAAGGTCGATTACTAAATTAAAGACCGATAGAGAAATTAGTCGAAAGAAGTAATGAAATGCGACTCATTTTATTGCTTAAGTGAAACTTCGGTAATCATTTGCAATAAATACAAAACACCTAAGGAATGTTTTTGGGCGGGATCTTTTGAAATTCGAAGAAGGTCAACGATCATTTAATGCTCTGTTACATTAATGACCAATGAGGATATTTTGGCGGCTTACTTTTTCGGGGATTGACCTTTCATGCAGATTAATTAGCGATTAATCTCAACCGAATTTGCTTTTCACCTAACCTAACGTCGAATTCCCACGATCTCAAACTATTTATTCCTCAAAAATCCATTCAAGTCAATTTTTATCAAACCCTTCGTTCCCAAATCCTCTGCAAAAAAATCCCTTTTGCCTTTAAAACCTAAACCCTAAATCTTCAAAATCTTCAAATCTCAAATGGCTCTTAACGCTTTTTTCGACAAATTAGCGAAACAAATAAGTCATGAATGCGAATCGTGGTTTCTTTGGAGAGTACGTCCAATGCCAACACGGAAGAGACGGCTCACTTAATCGCGTTTGGCCTAAGCGAGCGAACCTCGTCATGAATCGACGGGAGGCAGTGTGCTTTCATGAGGTAATCAAATTTGTTGCAAATATGGAAATAGATGGGGAGGATAATATAGAATCCAAGATTTACATTTCTCATCTTGAACAATCGATGAAAATGTGGATTTTGTTCGTGAATTTTGTATAGTCCCTAAGGATTTAAACAGCGTATTTGAGTTGTGCGATAGGGGAGATGATCCTCATTGTATATGTTGGGATGAGGCGGGAGTATCTTGGACAAGGTTCGAGAAACTGTTAAGTTTGAGGCTACTCGCACAAAGCGGCATCTCTTGCCAAATACGTAGTATTGATGGATATTGTTGGAAAGTGCATAATGAGTCGATCTGGAAGCTTTGAGCGGTCGACACCCAAACTCCGACCGATGGCGGCGATTGAGGACTTCGCCACCAAGGATTTCAAGCGGTTGAAATGTCGATCAAGGTGGTGGGCCGCAAAGCCAAGGTCATAAAAAGGAAAGGATGGAGCAATATCTATCAAAAAGCGAATCCTCCACGCCACCAAAATTGCATTCATATTGGAGATGTGCCAAGAGGAGGAGGACATTTTTTGCCAACTCTACCCCATTTCCCAAGTCCAAAGTGTTGTTCAAGCTCATTCTTTGCGAAAAAAGGACTATAAAGGAAAGAAAGAGAAAAAGTGGAATCACCTATATTGCCGGTCAGGCCGAAAAAAACCCAACAAACCCGGGGGAAGGTTTTGTTGGATGCCAAGATAAGCGGGGTGAGAAGTTGAAAGCGAAAACTCTCGCTCCCAAGCGCCAAAAGAATGGTGGTTCTAATCGGATGAAGATGGCAAATGATTCGAAGAGATTCAACAACCGAGAGCCAAACCGCCGTAAAATCACCATTGCAAGTCTTGGCTCGGAGTTATCTCTAAACGGGACGGCCGAGGAAGCGGGTCTTCCTACGAGGGTGCTTGAGACTCCTTTCGGTTGGGATAAAATTTCTCAAAAATTTTTTAAAGGAACTCAGACCTCGAGATTCCTACCAAAGATGTGTCGCTCGAACAGGAAAAACCAACTTCAGAGTCAATTGGAGATCGTGCGGCTCCAGCCCAGAACCTATTTCGGATGTAAACCGAGATTTATTTACAACATTGAGATCTTCTGCTGAGACTCGAGATGACTTATTTTGGATGAGCTCTGAGTGATCTACTTCTCGATCCTTGATTGATCTTCGATGAACACGATGACTTAGATTTGAAGAAGAGCGCGAAAATTTGAAGAACCGAAAGTGGAGGAGCAAGGGGAAGCGGTTCATCCTTGGCCGCTACTGCAGGCTTCAAAGCTCATTCCACGATCGCAAGATATCTTCTTGATTAAGGTCGTGGTTTTTAAATCCTCAATCGGACTCTTCCCAGATCTTAACATTGCTTGATTCAGAGTGAAGACCGGTGGAATGAGAGATAGCTTTTCCTCATTGAATTCTCGAGGATTGAGAAAAGACAAAGCTTCGGGATGAAAATTTCGGATTTTGATGAGCTAGTTCAGAAGAAGATTGCTGAGAGGAGATCTCTGAAGTTGGTGCCCCTAATGGCAAAGACAAATCTCAAGATGGGGACCAGCGGGGAGATCTTGAGGATCGGTCTCAAATGGAGAAGGAAACTCCTTGTGGCGATCACACAGAAATCTTTCAACCTCGGTGAAGCTAGCACTCTTGGGCATTTTTTGGCACTATTAACAATTATGCAAAGGGATTTCTATCTTTAACTTGAATTGTCGATGCTCGAGGCTCGATTAGAGGCGAGCTCGGGGATCTGATCTTTCCAGTCTTGGTGACCCTCGGGTTGTGTCGAACCTCAGATGATCAATCGGCCGCGAAGGTGCAAAATGTTCCCGAGATCGACCTCCCCTCCCATTACGGAAGCTTGAGAAAGGTTGAGCCAATCTTGAACAAAATCGCTCGGATGGAAGAGACATTGGTGACCAAACTCGAAGATGGAGAATCTTGAGTTCATCTTGAATCGTGAAACTTCAAAGACACTCGACCTCAAAGATGACCTCCATGGAAGACAAAGGTGAATGAGAAAATTTGGAGGAGTCAAGGATGAAATTTGAGTGCTTAACCAAAAAGCACCGAGGAGAATCCGAGTTCTAGAGGTGAAATTGGCAGAGAAGAAGAAGCGAAGTCTTGATCAAGTCTGTTGTTGAAAAATGAGCTCAATGCTCATGACCAAGATAACCGAGATGTTTAAAGATGCTCTCTCGGCCGTTGCCCATCTTTCTCGAAGAATTTTACGTGGCTAAAAACCACCTCGGGAGGCTAGGAAGATGAACATAATGGTTAGAAGGTGAGGTCTTGTTTGTGTAAGCAAAAGCAATACCATATGGTGCACTCTCCAGACTTCTTCCAAATTACGATTGCGAAGGGAAAGACCCAGGATGAAGACTTCAAGAAGTTATTGTACGTACTTTGGAGAAAAAAAAAAAAAGGTAAATGAATAGCCTATCTAAAGCTTTGAAGGAAGTCGAAGCTCTTGAAAGTGAAGTTCAATAAGGTGGAGAAGCGATCTACACTCGGGTTTACGAGAAACCCGGCTTGAAGTCAGTAAAGAGAGAACCGAAAGTGATAGAGCTAAGGTTGGAACAAGCTGTGTCGCTGCTTGAATTGCCTATGAAGAGGAAAGCCAGGCATTGTTGAACACGAGCAAGCGTGCTAAGGCTTCTAAGCGGTTCAAAAGAAAAGTTGATGGTAGATTTAGAAGAATCTGCGAGGTCAACCTCGGAAAAAAGTCTTCAACCACAAGGAATGCTGAAGAAAACACTCAAGATAGAACAAGTTAAAAAACTGCTTTGCCGGTCCAGGCGTGCTATGTCGGGAAAAGAAATTAGAAGAAAGAAGCAAACGAATGAGTGGATACAAAAAGTTTGCGAGCAAATGGAGAGGGACTTCAAAAGCACTGAAATGGCCGCACGTTGACAAGTGGATGCCTATCAATTACAACGATCGTGGGGAAGAATAAAAGAACCTTTTGGTTTTTACTATGATGTGCTCGAGGGAATGGAAAGGGAAAAGCTCGAGATCAAATGAAGCATTTATTGAATATCTCATAACCTTCTATCCTAAATATCTCCAAAATTTGGATTAACCTTGAGGATGAAGGAAAGGTGCAGATAGTAGCCCCCGGTCCATATACCTACCGTCCTCCAAGACTTGGTAATGACTTGGTGAATGAAAAAGTCATTTCTGAAGAAATTGCTCAATATCTTTGTTAGGTTGGGTTTGACAGAAACAATCAGGATATCATTAAGGAAATAAATGCCACCAAGAAGAGGTATTTGAATGTTCCTTTGGAGGTGCCTTGATGAAGTTGAAGAAGAAAAAGAAATAAGAAAAGCGAAAAATGAAGGATCGAAGACTTACTGAAAGACAACATAATTTTTCTATCTTTTTGTCTTTTATTTTTTGCTTTTGATAAGATTCATTGTAACTCGTAATAGACTACCTATCATCAATGAAAACTTATCATTTATGCTCAAAAGATAATATCTCATTATCTTATTTACATGTCTTTTACTTTTGATATCTTTGAATGATGTCTCGAATTAATTGTTTATGGAAATTGTTTATTAAGTTTTTGGGGATGAATCCTTTGAGAGATTCATTCTTGAAAATTGTTGAATGATTAATTGTTAGGAGATTCTCTACTTAAGAAATTGTTGGGAGATTCTCTGTTCAAGAAATTATTGGAACATAACCAATCTTGTAATAGGATAAATGAAACACGAGTTTAGGTTGTATGGTTGTAACAAGATAGGTTTTGACATCATCAAAGGGGGGAAATTTTGGGAGATGAATTTAATAAAGATATATATGATTTTGATTAGATCCCAAAACCCCTAAGTATGACATGTTCGGGATAATCTTGATAAGTTAATTCGAGATGATTTTTATAAGTATTAGGGATTAGATCTTCAAAATGTATAGTCGTGAGATATATAGATAGGTTAGGATCGAAGATTACGGAAGAACTCAAGTATGGTTTCTGAAAAGAAATTCGAGAATGAAGGCTAAAGTTTCGAAGACTCGGTGTAAACCGAAATCTGAAAGACTCGAAATGGCCCGAGAATCAAGACTTCAAGATGAACTGAAGATATCAAGGCTTCGATATCGGAAATGTGAAGAATCGAGACTTGAAGATGAATACTCGGAGATATCGGGCCGAATATCTGGGAAACTTCGAAGACTACGAAGACTTCGAGAAGGCGTTGAAGACCTTCTCGGAAGACTCAGAAGACGAAGAATCAAGATCAAGAATCTTGAAACGCCGATAATTCGAAGACTTCGTTAATGTCTTGAATGCTCGATATAAACTGAATGTTCCGAGGCTTTGAACATATCTATCTGAAGGATTAAATCTTGAAAGATCGCGATTCCTTAGAAAAATAGATATTGCCAAGACATTCAAATCACGAACAAAAGGAACAAAGTCAGTGTTGTTAAGGTTATATCAATTTCGAGTTTGTAACCAAAAAAGCGTTGAAAGTGTCTACCTTTAATGGAACAAAAAGTCAAAAAAAGGAAGACAACAACGTTGTACCATCTTGGCCCGGCGGTGACAGTCATTTGAAAAAGATGTCGTACAAAGTTCGGCTGCGAAAAAGTGAAGACCGAATTTTACATGAAAGGCTATTGCCTAAAACGTGTTAGGAGTTTCAAGCCCTAAATATAGTGGTTCCTCACACACCATAAGAGGAAACTCTCGGGCATATCTCTCCAGCGGATAGTTTTTCAAGTGACCTTGGTGTATGCCTATAAATACTTGTGACCCCTCTACATTTTGTAAGGTTCACGGAAATTTGTAAGCAACTCAAGAGCTCAATCTTATTATCATAAAAGTTAAAGCACTCGAAAAACTTAGAATTTCCCCAAGTACTTTTTATATTGAAGAGGAAGCTCATTAAACTAAGCCTGGCTTGATAAGATATATCAAAAGCTTAGTAGAGATATCCTAGCCTTTGCATTGTACTTTTTTGTAAAGGATATCTCATCCTAGTTGAAACCAACCAAGAAACCCCAAACCCTTGTGAAGGTAGTTTGAGTGTGTTTGTTGGTGAAAAAGAGTTAATATAGAGTTAGTAAACACGGAAATAGTTAAAAAAGCTCTAGAGGTGAAGTTAGTAAGCTCTGAGGTAGTCGAAAGCTTGTTTGTGTTTGAGTAAAGTAAACTACGGATGTATTCGAGAAAGCTCAAGGTCGGGTTGAGTAAGTAAACTACATTGGGTAGTCGAGAAACTTCGGGGCGAGTTGAGTAAGTAAACCACGGCGTAGTCGAAGAAAACAAAGGAAGTGATTAGTGAATTTCTCGAGGATCGAGAGAGAGTGGGCAATAGGAGCTTGAGTCTACGAACCACTATAAATTGATGTGTTGTTTATTGCTTTCTTTATGCGTATAACTTTATTTGCATTGACTTAAATGAAAGCATATTTTCACTAACATTTAGGTTGGAATCAATCCTTGGAAGTTGCATATAATTGAATCACAACCTAATCACTATTCCATTCAAATGAAGGTTTTGACAAAGCTTAAAACAAGTATAAACTAAAGAGCCAACCATTTTAGCTTTGTCGAGTAGCTAGAGAACGGATAGTTACCAAAAACTGAACTTACTCTTCCGAGGGTTGATGAAGTTGGATTATCGATCCAACAACTTCGGGATCTCTGAAAACTTCGAGGACTCGGTTGGGATTATCTCGAGGTTTCGGCGGCTTCGAGATCATTGTCTCGATAGACTTTGACTTAAGCGATCTGTGCTTCTCGAGGACCTAATCATCGGGACAACGACCCAGTGACCTCGTATGAAAAAAGTTTTAAAAACTTGAACACATGTATTCCCCATACACGTGTAAGACTTCGTTTTGCAGGACCAACTGAATTTTATTCATGAAACACTCATTAGGGCCCCACGACACCTTTGTTATACCTTTGGATCGAGCTCATCACATATATACATAATCAAATGGCAATATAAATATCACATAAGTATAGTCGGACGTGAGGCCATCCTCTTATAGCCCAGCCGGGGTTCTCCTCGCTTATCGCGCCCCTATGTCCAAGAAGTCATCCCACCACGCCGAATCATAGGAGTGCAGTCCGAGATCCACCCTCTAATGGGCCCAAATGAGGTCCATCACCAAACTCGACCCGCATAAAACAGAAGTCCCCCTCGGCTGAACACCCACAACATATCACAAATACTTGATAAGGGTTCTCTCATACGTCGCCCTTATCATAAAAACGCCCCTAAGGGTTCTCCTCGTACGTCGCCCTTGTGTTTCAATGTATAACCATGTACAACACACACATCATCTGCTCAAATATCATCTCATGATAATGCATGTTAGGCCGATCTGAAATGCAAGACATAATATCTCACAAAGATTCATAACGCCGAACTCACATGTTAGGATTCATATAACTTCGAGCTCACAAGCTCCTTCCACAATAATCACTAAATATCAATCAATCTCACAATTCACGTAAAATTCACATATTGTCAATTATACACCAAATAATCACATAATACTATGTTTATGCATTATAGTTCTTGAGATGAATTTTACTTACCTCAAACCGAGAAGTCTTGATAGCCTACACCATTTACTACACCTATAAGTCTTTCACTATCAAATATAATACAAGTCAACTATAAATAAAATTATAATAAAAAATAATCTTTCCTACCACTAGTTACTTAAATTCAAATTTTTCAATTTCAAACAGGCTGTTTAACTTGGAAAATTTTAATAAAATCTTTGACTCTTAAATAAATTCCTAAAAATTACAGTAGCTACCCAACATCATATAGAATAAGTTTGTGCAAAAATCCAACCAATATTTTTAGACAAAAGTATAAGATATCAAGCCTTGAATCCAGAACAGGGGACTGAACATGCAGTTTCATAGTCAACACTTCAAAAATCCAAATAAAATAACAAAACATCGAAATAATACTCAACCTTTTCCAGATATGATCTTGATCAAGTATAGAATCTATCAAAATAAGTTTCATGTAAAAACATTCTCCCAAAGTCCTTTCCTCTTCGTTTTCCCGAAACATCACACAAACCGATCAGTTTTCTTGTAAGATTTTTTAACTAATATCCCATACATTCAAAATTACTAAATTTTGTCATTTGGCAGGAGACATCAACTATAACATCACATAAAAATTTCAGAATTTTATAACTAGCCGATAATTAAATAAAAATTGTGCAAGCTTACTGATTTTCTTACATAATTTTCCTTCCAATTTACAAACTCAGGGAAAAACACCCCCAACTCCTTTCCTTCTTCTATTATTTTTTTACTAGTCACGATAATCCCCAAGAGTTAAGGAAAGTAGCATATAAAAATATAAGGCAAGCTTCTTGAAGTTTCTAACCACCTTATACTTAGTTTGAAAACCTTTCACATTCCAATATAGCATTATTAATTCTTATATTATTATAATATTTTTTCTAGATGAATTCTATCCTACTACTAACAATACAAACATACACACCTTACGTCATATATATATGTATATTTACCTACCTACATATATCATATAATATATATACACATTTCCTAATTTCCATTTAACTAATATTACTAACCATCAAATTATTTAAACTTAATTTCCATAGCAATAAGACAGTTTGCATTAAACACTCACTCATCACTAAACTAATTGCATTAGAGTATTCTTATTACTAATCACATATGAGCATAACAAATAATTCAACTTTAAAAACAACTTAAGCATAAAATAAATAATGCGGCATCACAAGTAACACGTAAATAATATTAACACCTAAGTAATATAAAATGCATGCAATAACGTGAAATATATTAGCCAATGAGTAGTAATAAGAAGCTCGGGTATCACATGAAATATTTGAAAATGAAAGATTGGGTGTGTTCAGCGTATGAGATATATGGGGTGAGGCGTGGGATTTTAATTTGATAGGGAGGAAGGGTGTTTTATTAAGTAGAGTGCTTTTTAGGTTTTTATTGGCTTTGAGGGTATATTAGGTAATTTATTTCAATTTGAAACCTATTAGTAATTATAAAAAGTAGGTGGAACATCTTAGCAATATTTTCACTATTTTGGAACCTCTAAATAATTTTCTCAAAAAATTAATCATAGCCCTCACGTCCAACTATAAAATCTTCAAAGTCAAAATGAAAAACAATGGTGTTTAAGCGTTCAAATTAAGAGGGTGTATTGGTTGTGGAGTCTATAGGATTTTTTTAGACTTTCAAAGTCTGAGGTATTCAATCTGGATTTTCAAAAGTCTTTAAAAATCCTGAGGTATTCAATACAGATTTTAAAAAGTCTTAAAAAGTCTTTAGATATTCGATAGTTTATGGATTTTAATACTCTATGGATTTTCTTTGATTCTCTTCAAAAAATATAAATAGATTTCACTCTCCAAAATTTCTTCTAACAACACGAGATTTCTACGTATTCTCTCAGGAAACTCTGAAGACGAAAGGTCAGAAGAAAAAAACCTTCGTTGTTCTCCTACCATCGCCCGCCCTTTGCCGTTCTCTGCCACTTGGGACTCTGTGACGCTTCCCCCGTCTGCGATATGTGTTGATAGTCGCCTTACGTGGAAAATATATCGTGGCTGTGTTGAGTGACAACTAAACAAGATAAAACCCACCGTGTAGAAACACGATTATTATGCGAGGTGAAACGATGGAATATATAATGATAACAAGGATTTTGTGACCCGGTTAAATCAAGATCGACTCGTCCCAAGGGCCGAATCAAACCCCGGGGTTGTATTATTAGTGATTTGGGGATGTGAGCACAACTACAATGTAAGCGAAGCACGATTATGCGTGTATGTTACAAAAGCTTATGATAAGCTGTTATGTGGGTGATATTAGGGAAATTTCTCAACCGTTTATCTGGCCTCTAAGGGTCTATTTATAGAAGTTTGACAAGCATGTCTTTGTCTTGCTTAATCTGTTGTGGTTTTCATCAATGCAAGTACCGTGGTGTTGCCACATTTCCTACCAAGCTTCTTGGTTGACATGTCTGTCTTCTTTGCAGTAAATCTTTTGACTTGTCATCCAAGTGGTACTTGCTTAGTAGGTGACCTAGTCTTTGTGTTAAGCTGCTCGTGTGCTTGTTCTGAAGACTATTACATTACTTTATGAGGTCTTGTGGTAAAATAGCCTTGACCCTGCTTTATACTTTTCGCCTTATGGAGACGGCGGGTCTTCCTTCTCTCGATCATTTGGCGTTACCCGTTAGGCGCCGCTACCGTGCTCGCCCATCTTGGTGAGTATGCTTTGGATGATTTGGGCAAGCATACTTTTTATGGTATGGCGGCCTCTGATGATCTCTGGTCGCCCAAGCTAGTGAGGGCTCTGGAAGGTGGGTTAGCCCGATCGAGTGTTTGCCTGGTTGGCAAGCACATCTGATCAGGCCAAACCCTTCGCTTTGTCGTCTTATTGGTCCGTGTTCGTCTGGCGAACCGTGGGAAAGAGAGTTCTTGATCGTGCACAACAATATGTACCATAGCAAAGTTCTTAAAATGCTGCTTCGATTAACCAGCACGCCAAAATACAGGCACGGCGGCGCCACTCTCCGGCCGCTCATTCCCCAAACTCCATTTCTATTCTCCGGCAGCCCATCCATTCCTCTCCTCGCCTGAACACGACTCCATCGAACAAAAACACATTATCCCCTGCCGCTCGAGCCTCGACACTACCTATCGAGTACTCTCCGTTGCCTCAACGCCGGCAGGCACTCCGACGTGCTCTCCATCCTCCATCGTATCCCGCCGTCTCGCTACTTTGTGTTCTACTGGAACAATGTAATCCAGTGGAGCGTGTCTATGCAGGATCAAGAATGTCCTCAAAGTGTTCGATGAAATGCGGCAACTAGAATGAGCGCCCGATGGCTACATTTATTCTTTCGTATTCTAAGCCTGTGGGGATTTTGCGTCGTTGATTACTGAGATGTCGGTCCACGTGCTCGCTCTTGTTTCTGGATTTATTGATTGCAATGTGTTTGTGGACAATGTTGCGATTGATATGTACGGGCAGTACGACGCGTATGACAAAGCGCGGTAAGGTGTTTGATGAAATGCTTGAGAGATTTTTTGATAGTATTTCGTGGAATACGATTATATCTACGTACGTGCAGGTTGGGGACTGTAGAAGGGTTGAGGAGATGGCTTTCAGAGGTGATGTGGCGTTGCGGACGGATGTAGTTAGCTTGGTGAATGTTCTTACTGCTTGTGATTCTCTGCAATCGTGGAGAAAGGGAAAAAGATTCACGCGTATATGCGATAAGGGCAGGTTTACTTGAGGATTTGTTTGTGGGGAATGTTGTAATGGATATGTATGCAAAGTGTGGTTTTAATGGATAAGGCCAAGATTTTTGTTTGATAGTATGGGTGAAAGATGTTGTATGTTGGAATGCTCTGGTTACAGGGTACTCTCAGATTAGGAAATTTGATGATGCTTTAAGATTATTTGGGAGAATGAGGAAAAAAAATTTGAATTAAACGTGGTGATTTGGAGTGCTGTGATTGCAGGATATGCTCAAAAGGGAACTTGGGTTAGAAGCGATTAATGTGTTTAGGGAGATGATAATCTCAGGATCACAACCGAATGCCATTACAGTTGTCTCGGTTTTTGTACTTTTTGTCAGCTTCTGCAGCATCTAGTGCATTGGTTCAGGAAAAAAAAAAGACTCATTGTTATAGTTATATCTGAAGTGTGTTCTATATCATTTTTATCAATAGTTTTGTGCTTAAAATCTATGAAAATTAAATATAAATCGATAAAAAATGTATTAGCGATCTTGTCGAGTCTATGAAAATTCATATAATCGATAAAAAAATCGGTCATTTCTACGTAGATCTATGGATTTTAAATCGGCGATCTCCGATTGAATACTACCCTATTTTTGAACTTTGTGAAATTTTGAACAATGTGAAATCAATGCGAATAACAATATGCAAAAGATATTCTCAAATTAACTAGTTGCATAAAAAAAAGTTTTTCTCAAAATCCTGAGGTGATGTTAGTTTTGTGTTTTAAAAATCAGTATTTGAATTTTAAAATTTTAAATTCGATTTTAAATTGGAAATTTTGAATTTTCATTTAAAGAATCATCTAACCACACTATAAATTTACTATCACGCTACTGAATTTTTTTTTTTAAAATCACATTACTATTTATTAGGATTTTTAAGTCCAATAGATTTCGAACACTGATTTTCTAAAATCACTTAAAAATCAAAATAAACATTAACTAATAGTATTACTGTATTATACTGGGGATAGATACAATTCGATCTCTCAAATTACAGATAGATACAAAAAACAAAATTCTTACTCCCCCACTACAAAAATTATGTGTTGATTTGCCTTTTATTCCCTTAGTTGTGTCAACTTTTTCAACCCACTGGAACTCTTTCCCCACCCGACGTGAACTCTGTTTTAATTGTCAAACCATTTGACCTTTAAATCGTGTCATTGTTGCTTTATTTTGAAAATATTTTCCCCAGTCATTCTTACAAATTATAAACTAAGGCAGTGTTTACTTTGAATGATAAAGTTTGATAAAAAGATTAATTTTCTCTCTTATCACCCCCAGTTATTTTAATTGATAAAAAATTATTCATAATCCCCTGTCCGTGGATAAGCCCCAATTTTGAAATTAGGTTTGATATTTGATTCCTTAAAAAAGAGGTGTGATTATTAATTTTTGTTGAGGATATTACGGATATTAACCATTTCCATCAATATTTATACCATTTACAATTTCTTCGATCTACAAGTCTACAAACGAATTTTGAATTTCCTCTTCGATGTCGGAGCCAAACGTCGAACAAACTGGGAAGAAGGGTTTTTTGTTCGATTGGTGCCGTCGGAGGCAGTGGTGTTTCTGAGGTGAACAAAACCATCAGCAATATGAGAAGGAAGAGTCGGGAGATTTCCGCACATACAACAAGAAAATTTCGAAGTAATTGAAATAGCCTTTGCCCAAACAATCCATATTGGATTTTCACCTGTAATCGGTGAATTTGTGCAGTTTGGTGCTGGATTGAAGGAATTGGTGTGAGTGGGTGTGGGTATTGGCTTTGTAGTGGTGAAGAGAGAGAATAAAGGATGAAGAGAGAAAAATGTTTCTTGTGTTGAAGTTTAATGGTGGAATTTTTTCACTGGTAGGAATGATGATAATAGAAGGGAGGCCATTAATAAAGCTAGAATTCAACTCCTCCTCCCAAATCCCCTCTAAATGGGTTTAAAACTAAAGGGTTTTTTCCATATTTTTTAGATTCAGAAGTTAGTCAAATTTTATCACCCAATTCATCACCCACCACCGCGTCCATGATCGCTGCGTAACACAGGACACCCACCCTTATAGCCAGCCAATCGCAACAATATCCAATCAAGTTCTCGCCATAGTCACCCTGTCGTCGGTCTCGTGGATTGAAGACTCATTTTTTTGGTTCATGTTTGATTTTCGAACTGAGTTTGGGTGACTCTGGGTTCTTAAATTTCCATATTTTATGTCTATATGATTTTTGAAGTGGATTTATCAATTGTGTAAAACAAGTGTAATCAAATGGAATGATTCTTATGCTATGTGTTTTGTAGAATGTACAAAAAAAATATACATACTCCTCGTTTAGTTTGTTTGTATTAAAGCACTCAGATTTCATTTTCCATGGTTTTGCACAAAATATATGATGAATCAGAAAATTGCTCTTTCATTCATCAGCGGTATTAACTTTGCTTCAATTTCATTTAAGTTTGTGCACATTAAAATATTCTTTGATTCTCTGGTTTTTTTTTTTTTTTTGTCGATAAATTTTTTTGATACGTGGAAGATTATAAAAACATGTTAGCAGCTTTTGGTTCAATAAAAAGAAATGAAATCAAGTTCATGTGTTTTTGATTTTATTCTTCTTCTTGGCCTCATTAACTGGAATGAAATCAGGTTCAAGTAGGTTGGGCCGCCTGGGTACAGACTCGACATGAAAAGATGAAGTAGAATTTGGGTACAAAAGAAATTAAAAGGTATTTCAAATGTTTTCGTAACTTGAACCGGTGATTGAGCAGACGGAACCCAGCGGTCGATGGTTGACTCAGTCGGACCAGGATTCGGTGATTATTTATTATTTTATGTTTAGTTAAAAAATAAAATAAATATACACTCTACAAAAATTTAAATATATATTTTATAACTTTTTCGTATCGTATTTTATAAATTTTGTCACCTCATACATTTATCGCGTCGAAAGTGTTGGAGAAAAATGTGAGAGGAATATAAATTTTTAAATTTTAAATATTTAATATAAATTAATAATTTAATTTAAAAAAAAAAAGGTTATTTTAGGTTGAGCTTAGGGTTTTGACCGGTTTTGACAGTTCAACTGAAATCCGGTTATATAGTTTTTTTCTTAGGGTTACGGCGGTTCGATTCAACCCGATTTTGAAAACAGTGGGTATTTCAGTAAAAATATTATTTTCTATCCTATAATTATAACTTGAGTTTTTATCAAATTCACTAAAGTAAATTATGGATGGGATAAGAAAATTCAATCTATATTCCTATTTCATCACATTATCATATCCAACATAATTCTTATTTTCAAAGTAAACAAGACCTTAATATAATAATGATAATAATTAATTAATACTAAAAAATAAAATTAAATGTGCACTAAATATTATGCACTGTGAGCACAAAAATGCATAGTTTGCACCGTGAGAAAAACAATTGCCTAGTGAATAAAAAAAGATATTATGCACAAAAAAATTGTATTGTGCACCAAAAATGCGTGCATATACTCAGAAAAATGCATTGTTTACAAACAAATGCATATGTTCTAAAAAATGCATTTCATCACAAAAAATTCATTGTTTAAGGACAAACTATGTTTTTTTGTCATAGTAATTCCATAAAAAATTCATATATACAACATACTATATCAAGCATATTATCATCCACCAAAATTCATAATAAAATTAAATTTATTTTCATGGAGCAAAATCTGCGAATTTTCGTAAATCCAAAATAATGCGATATTTAAATACAAAACTCAAAATTATATGAATCCATGAATTTAAGCCAAATCAAAGCAACCAATTGCTTATTGCGAAACCCAAACTAACACCACAATATTCATAAAATCCATTTATAGTAGTCCGCGATATTAAAGGGTGTGTTTTTGAAACATAAGCTTGATTTTGAAGCGCTTTATTTTTCAAAGATTCTCTCTATTTTTTTAAAAATAAGTGCTTATGAAAACTATTACAAAATGTTCAAAACTACTCACCTACCGCCTTTCCGGATCCACTACCACCTCGACTTTAACACCACCACAATCTTCTCCCGACCCCGGGGAAATTAGGGGTTTTCGAAACCGCCCCACCGTCTTCTCTCCATGATCCTAACTCATAGAAAAACCTCATTGTAACACAAAACCCCCCCAAAATTTAGGGTTTTCACCACTATAGGGGCGACAAATCCCTTATAGTCCACTATAAAAAAATGCTAATTTAACGAGGGATGTCAAGGAAATTAGAACCCTAGATTAATTCGAGGTTTTTAGCAGCGTGAAGTTTTGAGGGAGGATTGAGGGAAAAAGCGTACGTAAAAGCGAGGGGAATCACCCTCGCCAAACTATTCTGACGGTCACACTCTCCAAGTTTCCTTTGTCAGTCAGTGCCGGCTCCTCCGCCAAATTTGAATTTGCGGGCATGTGTCTTTGTAGCGTTTGAGAACATTGGGAAGGAGGAAGAATCTTGCATTTCTTGGAGGCCATTCCCTTGTTAAATCAACCTCATTTTTTGATTATGTAACAAGTGGGATCGAAACCCGGAAGAAAAAATTGGTGGTTGTAGACTCCATTATTTCTAATCGCCGCAATATCTCCGTCGTCGTCATTTGCCGAAGAACCCGCAGATCAATGACGCCCGCCCGCCTCACCGACCACCCAACCGCCGCGAGTAAATATCGTCCCCCACGTCGTCTAAAGGCTCCTTGCCGTATTCTTTGGCGAAAACCCGCGTCTGCCCCTGCGTCGATTAGCGACGCACCCAAGATCTCAACAATGGCGGGACTCGTCTTCAACTAATCGAAAAAAGGCAAAATGCAAGAATAGGGTTGAAGGCTTCCCAAATGCATAATTTGCAACCAAATGTGGTTTGGATTAATGTTGTTGGGTAAGTTGAAAGAAAGAGGATAGTCTATTTAATAGTAAGTAAACAAGCAAGTGAGCTAAAAAAAGTTTAGGCGATGGTTTTAGACATGGTATTATTTTTCTTGTAGAATGTATAAATATCAATAATCACAATTAACAAGGTGATCAAATATTGTTGAAATACATCTTGGCGCTATCAATTCTTGGACATGAACATTACAATAATTTTTGTTGTTACAATTACCGAATCTGGATACAACAAATTGAAGCCCATCTCCGTCAAAGCTTCCAAGCGAGAAGGCGGGCTTGTGGTGACTTTGGCGAGGAAAATCCTCGTAATTACGAAGGCCCTTGCCCTCGTTAATAATGCTTCATTAACTTGGCGAGGATTTTTTGCCCTCGAAAAATCATGGCGATGTCGAATCTGAATTTAAATCCGTAGTTAATCGGTTCGAATAGCCAATAATTTTAAGGGGATATTTCCCCTCGTTAAACCCTCTTTAAAATAAGATTCCCTCTTTAAATTCATCGTTAAAACCCTCTTTAAATGATCATTATTATGTAATCGTCGTCTTTGAGCGTCATGGTGATGATTTTCCTTGACGAAATAGTGTTTTTATGGTACGGAGGATTTGTGATAGATAGAGATAAAAAAGAAGACGAAATGGGGTGGGGTGGATTTGGATGTGTGGGGGTGGGAGTCGAAAAAGAGATGTCATACGTGAGGCTAAAATGGTATTACAAATATAATTTGTAATGAATAGCAATTTTATATAGTGTTTGTAGTATGTGGACTTGAATTTTTTGTAGTTTATAACAATTTACCCTATACTGCATAGATTTTTATATACATAATTGTATGTTTAAATAATATTAATTATATCCTTTTAATTAGTATTACTTGTTTCTATTGAACAGTAATAATTAATCATTATTATTATTTTTCATTGAACAATACAATTGTTCTATCGAACAATAAATTTACTTTTATTTAATTAATTTATTAATCGAATCAAATCCTAAATATCAATTATTTTAATTTAGTTAATAATTATCTAAAAAATCCAATCGAAATTTGACATCAGTTTCATAAATTTAGAGGTTTTTCAATTTTTCATTTTCACATTTGAAAAATCTCATACGTTAAAAAAAAATTTCCATCAAACAGAACCATGACAAATAAATTCTTGAACACACTCAAAAACAGATTGACTCAAACAAACAGAGCCATACCAAATAGAATAATCGAACACAGAGAAAATTATCTCCTGGACTAGAAATAATTTTGAGAAAAGTGAAGATCTATAAACTTATTTATCATTGAAAATTAATTTTGTATTTATAACCATAATACTTTATTTATCACCCGATTAATATCTTTTTATATTATAAGTCGCACCTTCGATTATAAATTCTTAATATAAATCACACCTATTGTGAAATTAATTCCGTATTTATAACCATAGCCCTTTATTATCGCGATTAATGTTTTTTATAATACTCATCGTGGCTTTTCGATTATCGCTTCTTATCCTGAAATCACACCTTCTAGTGTTGCAAATAATACCCTTTATATAGTTAAAAACACATGGATTACGTTCATTTATGTAGTATCTTTCTTTTAATAATATAAAATCAACCACTGCTTGGTTTCACGTTAACATGTGAAAGCACATTCATACTATACTTTCGTTGAAAAAATTAAGGGCACCACGTTATAATTATAACACAATAAAACAAACAAATGTAACTGGAAAAACAAAGAAAATTTTAGAACTTCAGCATAAATCAACAAACTGGATATCCTGATAGCAGGCAGATAATTCTCGCTCAACCAAAAACATTCACATCAAGTTCACCATTAGAAATAAAACGAAAACTAAAAATAACATACCAAACTACATATATGAATTTGCAAACTGGATATTCACGGGTAGCAGAACATTTGTTTCATAAAAGAGATACATACATAACGAAGAAAAGACCACTCTCAAGTTGTTTACCAAGTTACTGTACAGATTCCATCCTACTAGTTTCCGGGTCTAAGGATAATTCCCCTACCATATAAAACTGGTGGGAGGAACAACATTAAGTCATAAAGAACCTTAAAATAAACAAATAAGTTAGTAACACCAAGTTCATGCAAAAACTTCCATTCAGTGAACACGCTACAGAAAGTCTATTCCACCTAACAATCGAATAATGTCTCTTTATATATCCTTATATATCGTTTGCTTCCCCAAATGCCATCCCATTACACACATTTGTTAATGATACCATCATCATCCAAAACAGATCATCTAACCAAAAATTATAGTCCTCCGGCCTCCGGTTCAAGAAATCAAGCAAGCGGCCTGCTCCCGGAACATCTCTGAACCCGCTATTTCACCTCAGGAAGCTTCATATCCCAAAAAGAGGTCATTAGCAGCAGGCGGTGCTCCATCACCCACCATATAGTCTGCTCCCATGTTGAGGTCTAAAGAATAATGGGGCTGACTCAAAACAGAAAAAGCTGATCATCCAAACATCTCATCTATTTCATTGAATCCTCGTGATACTGTGCAAGTTCAAACCCTCAAACTTTGATAAGCTGTACCCTCGTATCCATCAGAAAACAACGCTTTCCCTCTTAGCTTTCTTTTCAAGAGCTTCCTCCATGGAATACCTCGATTATTTTTCTTCTTTAATGTTTCTCATTGGACTACTTCTTCTTGAGATAAAACTTGCCTACTGTCTTCAATCTTCATCTTGGGGACATCAGGTTTTTCAAAATCTCATCACTATAACAAACCTCGAGACGGCTGAATTTGGCGGATTCATTTGATGTAGTCTGTTTGGCCTGATGAATCATAGACTAGGAAATGGGGGCGGGCAGCAAGAGGCCATACATTGCCCTTGCAGCTTCATAAATGGCCTTGAAACAGCCATCAACGCGTTTCAAGGTGCCTAACCATAGTCTGCTACCTCTATACGGCTCCTGATTTCTACCCATTTACCCCAAGTCCTCTGCCTAACGCCTCTGTAATTACATTGATTATTATCAGAATTTTCCCCTTCATACATCCCTTTTTGATCCCTTAGCAGGAGCTTTACGTATGGGTTTATTGTCGATTACAAGTGATTCGAGCTTGGTGTTATACTGCTTCCACGTCTCAAGAAATTACCTCTACAACACTTTTGGTTCCCTCTTCCGACTTCTTGATTTCCTCTTTCTTGTACAATCCATTGATTGAGGCAAAACAGTGGATGTGTGATCTGAAGTAAAAGCCAGTACTGCAAAAGGGACAACAAACCTAGTGAGTTATAGATTCAGAAGAACATCACATATAAGTGAATATATAGACCGGTTAGGGTCCTAGTTTTGGGAGTAACATCACACAAGAGAGCTTTCACCAAGAAAACATAAAGGGACTCCAAAACAACAACTTGTCAAGCTAATTGAAGTAATTGAAGGATTAGAAATCTAGGGTTCCTCTAGTTACCTTCAACTAAAAAAGACACAACTAGAACAGAGCCAGCCCTAAAAGAAAACCTCTTATAGCTAAGAGACAATTTACTTTGTCCCTAGAAACAAAATCACTCCAAAAATAGAATATAAACAAATCTTCATCAAATCGAACTGCCGTAGAAATTGGGATCAATTTATAAACCCAACCAAGAAAATAAAAAGAAATAGAGAAAATTGCAAACAAGAATCCGCAAAATCCAAATCTCACGGCCCCAGCACTCAGAGACAAAACCTAAACCCTAATCGAAAGATACCAAAATCCCAAACTCAAAAACAGAAACAAAAATCAGACACTTATCACAATATAAACCACACAAATCAATCAACACAAATACAAGAAAAGCAAAACCCTAACAACGCCAGAAGTTAAAAGAAAGAGAACAAGAACTTCTCAAATCATGGATGTAATTATCAACATACCACAGGCTTCTCAATTGAGTTGTACACTAGTATCCCTCCGCGAAGAATTCACGCTTCGTATCTATCAATAACAAATTCCCTTTATTATATTCATTCAAAATCGAAATCGAAATGAAAGGATTTTGCGTAGGATTATTCCACGTTGGTTTTTAAGAGAGCTGAGTTTTTTACTCAGTCCGGCAAGAAAAAAATCTCCATATGAATAAACCTAGTGCCCTATTTATAGCCTTCTCTAGATATTTCTTGAGTGTAGATATTTATAATTATATCACGATTTCAAAATATCTCGCACGATTTTCAGTGTGTTTTGTAAATATCGCGATTTTTATTAGAATGCAGTGTGGGGGTGAGGTGGCAACACAGGGACCGCAGATATATCAGCACGTGTGCGAAGCTTCCCCGAGCCACTCATTTATATTGATGGGGATATATGGATGGAGGGTTATCTGCTGCGACATGATCTGCTTTTTTGCTTGAAGGCTAAGCAATAAAGATTCAATATTAATTTGGGTTCTTATAAAATTTGACCCCTAAATTTTGGTCAAACTACAGTTTAGACCCCCAGTTTCAGTTCTGGTTTTGTAGCTGAGCTCTTGCGTGGCCTCAATTAAAAGTAAAACTTGATTTGATTATATTGAATTGGGTCTCTTGTGCATTGGGCATGGTGACCCATTTAAAAAAGTGGGTCGTAAAGTTTTGCTTACAAAGAAGATGTAGTGCCATCCTTTTGCTGTATTTGGATGTAGTAAAGTGGTGCTTTATCTCTTTGAAGCCATAGGTATAGAGTTCGAGTTCACCTTTAGGTTTTTTTTTCTTTTCATTTTTTAATTTGCCTTCTTTTTTCTCATTTTTTTATTTGCCTACATTTTTTTCTTTTTTTCTCGTATTTGCTTCCTTTTTTTTTTTGTTGATTTTTTTATTTAATTGTCCAAATTTTTAGAATTAGTTCATTGAAGAATGAATAAAATTTAATATTGAAATAGTCTAATTCTGAAAATATAGAAACTTGTCTGTTAAACTATCATTAAGCATCTATTTACATAACACAGAAACATCTTGTTAGCTAATCTTTGAACCGTGGCTAGAAAACATAAAAACATGCAACTAGCTAATCTTGCAAATGCAACTAGCTAATCTTTGAAGCCAAGCAACTAGATAATCTTTGAAGCATGCAACTAGCTATCTTTAAGATAAATTACGAACATACAATACTAAAACATGCAACAAGCTTATCTTTGAATCGTCTGTTGAAAACATATAAACATTTCAATTTCATTATCTTTGGCGATTGTCAACTAGAAAATATAAAACGTCTATTTATTTATCTTTGAAACGTTCAACTTTAAATACAGAAAACATTATTTAAGGAATGTGCGGCGTAAAATATCAGTACTGATTCACATAGAACAGCTATAATTTTTCAATTTAACCAACTACAAAATTACATAATGAGATATCCACCATGGAAAAATCCTATATATTTGGACCAGCAAGCCCATTTAAAGTCTTGATTATTGAGAAATTGTGAATTGAAGAAGTTCTTCAACGGAGACATTAACTCTTGGCAAGAAATTTGTTTGAAAAAAAACATATCTGGAGAAAAATAAGCCACCAAAGCTGCGATGGGTTGGCCTAAGCGTGAACCAGGAGCGACTCAGACGACAATAGATTTCACTGGACGGCATTGACGGCGGCTTCTCTATCTATACCTTTTGCTCTAAATTTAAGCGATAAAAATAAGTTTATGAAGCTAAAGGGATAAAATAGGATCCGATTATATATTTATTTGGGTTGGGCAAGGCGGTACGGATCAGTCAAAATGCGGGTTACATATAAGGGGCCCTGGCCGTTATATTGTCGAGATCGGGAAAAATATTCTTATAAAAAGAAATTTTTTAAATAAGAAGTTTTACATAAAAAAAATTTTAAAAAAATAATTCAATATAATACATATATTACATGTATATAAATTTATTAACAAATTCATATATCTAATAATATAAAATTTACTAAAATAAATACATACTTTTTAAAAATATAAAATACATATGTATCAAAATTAATATCATGTACTAGGAACTAAACAATAGTTATTACTCACATTGTGTATAAATGTTTGTTCAATACTAGTATATTTTTTCATAATATTAGTAGATTTTTTTCTATTTCAAGCAAATGACAAGCACCCAAGAAGGTGTCTATGACTCAAGATTGAAGGATGTGGTAATGATAAAAAATTAGATGTATGTCATCACGATTAACCATAAATAAATAATTTTTAAAGTCATCTTAATTGTATGATATATAAATTTTTTATATATAATGTAATTTATTTTTATATGGAAGTATAAATCCCTTAAGGCAGGGGCCGGAAAAAAAATATAATGTATTACAATGTGGTTTATTTACAAAATATAAGCTTTGGTCACAGGTTGGGACTCTGATTTTTATTCTTATAGAAGTTTGTTTACATATAGAATATTTTTATAAGAGATTTTTCTTATATATATAGATAAGGGTCTCATGTTACCACCTAATGCCGTCTTGTGTTTATATAGTCATTTTAAACAATATAATTTGATTAAAATATGCAATATATTTATCTCTTAAAATATCTGATTTTTTTTTTATTTAATAGTTATCTGATTGTAATGTAAACAAATTGCATATTTGATACAATAAGTTGTATAATTCAAAAATTTATAATCATCTGACAAGACTTAGCCATATTAATATTAAATAACAAAGTCAATTAGAAATAGAAATATTATAAAAATTCACGAATCATTCGGTAAAATTTGTTAAGTAGTATGATATTGATATAATTTATCTTAAAAATCAATATCATTCTTTCTTATAAATTAATATAAATATAATTTAATATTATGATATTAATTTAAAAATATTATGATATCAGTGATAAATATGATATTGAGCTTTATAAATATAAATGTAATGATATCTCATAGGAATTCACTTTATAAGTTTCTCTTTCCTCCCTTTTTATAAATGAAAAACAGAAGTCACTATTCATAATGTATATATAAGCACCTTTCAATATTGAGAAAAATGTCATTTTCATTCAATTTCTCATCATTTTATCTATCTTTTTCTCTATTATTTGATTACTCAAAACTCGCTTCATTTTTATTATTTTATTATTTTTTTAATTAAAACCTACTCAAAATAAATAGGAAAATTATGAAGACGGATGACTTACATTTTATATAATAAACAAAATAAAAAAATTGACGTGTATCAAATCATTGAGAAAACCTCATGTATAGGTCTTGTTTAACAAAATCCGAATTATGTTCCCCAGAAAACAAAGCTCTAATTTTGCAATTTTCATTCGTTTTTCAATTTAAACCCATTGACCCGAACTCGACCATAAGAAATATGTCAAAAACAGTATACACCAATGCAAGCAAGTACTGGTTGTGTGACTACTTTCACTAGTTTTTCATTAGTTATTTGTGCAAATCCTTTTTTTTTTTTTTTTTTTTGATAGAAAGTTATTTTGTGCAAATCTAATTTTGTGACTACTTATTGGTTTGTGAATATTAATTACTAAGCTAAAGGAGTTTTTTTACTTTTTAGTCTCAGGACCTGGATGTTTTTCAAAACTAATTTTAAAGCAGAAATGATTTAAACTTCCGGACTTAGTCCCGTGACGGAAACACGTTAGCTTTCTTATGAATTTAGTGCATAAAGTTATCCTGACATAATTAATCGCATTTAACCACAACCAACTTTCAACTACTTGCACACATGGTCCCATAGGTTAAAAAATTGAAATTAACAATACTTTAAACTAAACCAATAATGAACTTTTAATATGCCATCAAATACAAAATAAATCAACACCAATGTATCATCCAAAATTATCATTATAGCAACTGATACTACAGGAAAACAAATAAAAATAGAAACACAGAATCGTCATTCAAACAAGTCGATAATGTATCTTAAACTTTAAAATCCTTCATTCACACAAATGCGTCATAATACAACATGTCAATTACAATTCCAAACTTCAATCTGACAGCGATTGGGCCTGTAAAACCATTAAACATTAAAATCCATAACTACCATAGATCACTACAGAAGCTGAATCTTTGACTAATAAAACTCAACATCAACCGTTCAATCTCAAACTATATGCACATTCATATTGATAAACATAAAACTTGTAGGGGTTCTAATACAACCTACATTGTCAATGAATCACATTGAGTAACCAATATAAATCAGGGCAATGAAAGCAAACTACAATTCAGTATCCACCTGTACAATGTCCCAAATCTGCTTGCTCCCTAATCGAAGCAAAATTTCTGCAAAGTGAGCCCATATCCTTAATCACGGAATGGGCATGATATCTAAACAGACAGTTTTGGTAAATTTGATAGAAGATTCACATAAGAAAAAACAATGCCAAAGTTTAACAAGCAATCTCTCTTATTTCCATGAAAACCTTTCCAAAATAAAACAGGACCCTATAATTCTACAATCATAAAGCTGCAGAAAGAAAGTATCCAAATATCATACAAAGGTGCAAAATAAAAATAAACAGAAATAAAGGGGAGATATTTATATTACATAATTTATATTGCTCTTGTGAAATACCTCATTAAGCTGCCAATAAGCATATTTTTTTATATGATACTTCAATTAGCATATTTTAAGTGGAAGAGTACACCAGACCTTGCAATCCAGACACTCAACAAAAAATAGCCTTCGCAACATGGATGATAACAAAATTCTACTACCAGGTAATATATAAGACAGACTAAAATGTTTTTTCTATTGATCATCTTAAATTTTTCCTCTTTTGAGACAATAAGTCAGAAGTCCAATAATTCTTAGAGCTAACTTACCAATACAATAAAAAAACATGAACTGATCAGTATCATACACAGACAGCAATTCAAATAGAAACATTCCTAACAACGAATCCACAACTTACTTTGATATCTAGATCTGTAATGACCAAATTCAAGCCTTACATTTACAAATTTAATAGCAACAAGGAAGGTTAACCAGTATTAATATCCACAATGGTTTTCTCCAAAACCAACATTTCCTAAAAATGTATACCTTGATCTTGATTGCCTCAGGAAAGCCCTCCCTAACAACCCACTCAAATCCTCACTACCCTCTCTCCTTATCATCAACAACCTCCACCATCGCCCATCAATTCCCTTTCATTTTCCCTTTTTCACCACCATCCCCCCTTTCCTTTACTTCTTCTTAGGTCTAGAAATCTTGCCCAAATTCCTAAAATTGGCATGGCCTCCTTGATTGAACGTTTTCGCGAGCTTTTCTCGATACTCAACCGCATTCAGCGGCTCTCCGTCATAAATCCGACTTCCCGTAAATCCTCGGTTCAACGCCACCAGCGTTTCAGTTCAGGATTGGGGGTAGATCTCCCTAATTTCTTCGTCAATTTCATCGCTGGTGACTCTGCTATGTTCCTAATTTGAGGCCAATTGAGGAGCAGACTTTGGAAGGCACTCGAACCGCGGATATGTCAAGACTCGAGCGAAGGCCGCCCTCGTCTACGAGGCGGTGTGGGCGCAACGGCAGTAGATGGTTTAAGGGGGCGGCGGGATGTTGGCACGGAGCATTTGAAATTCGGTTTTTGTACAGATGAAATCAGATGCAGCACTGTGTGAAGCGTTTTTCTATTCTTCTTTTTTCTCTAATTACGTGGGTTTAGGGTTTAAAACAGTTTAAACATTAGACAGATTAAATAGACGTTTTTACTCGGTTAATGGCTTCCGTCAAGCGCCGTGAGATTTTGGGACCGAAAATACAAGTTTTTTAAATTTTGGGACCAAGTTTGCAAATTCTAAATTATTTTGGGACTAATTGTATGCATGGGTGATGCTAGTTTGAAAGCGTGGTGTGTAAATTGGGGCCAAAAGTCTGGCCTGCATTTAAAAAGTATTACCAAAATTTGACAAAGTATTATGTGTATAATTTTTCACATGTAATAGTGGTGTCTGATAAAAATAATCACACAATATTTTTCTCTTAAAAATGTCAATCCTTATGAATAATAGTAATAGTGATGTTAGGTGAAAATAATTAAATACGCCCTTCTCTACTTATTTATTAAAAAATAAAATTCTTGTGTGCATCAAATACGGTTTAATTAAATTATGTTTCTAAATTAAAATTAATTCATTTTGTTGAATTGTAGCACTAATAATTTCAAGTAAATCTTATCCCTCCATAGCATTCTTAGTCGATTGGAGTTCTTGTGTGCTTTCGAGTTTTAAGAAAAAATGATAAAATGTTGGGGTAGAAAAAGAGTTGTTTATTAGTATTTTATGTGATAAAGTGATAAATGAATGAATAGTTGAAATTAGAAAAGGGTTGTTTTATTACATTTTATGTGAAAAAATGATAAAAGTAGTACACACCGTTTTAAGAAAAGTTTGCGATTAAGATTGTGGCAAAATGAAAAAATGGAGTTAAGATTGGGATGGGGAGTATTAGATATTTTAATTGGAATATTATAAATTATATACCAATTATAACGTGCAACTGTTTAATGTTTAAAAAAGACTTATTCTTATTCTTTCAAAAAAAAACTTATTCTTATTAAAAAATTATAGTATATGTATTGAGAGTCTGAGACATCACGCGATCACAGATATAGTGTACACAAAGTGTTAGTTGCATGATCTGTCAGTGTAACACCCTCACCCAATTTTTTATAAATACAATGATTCTTGTGAAAAAATTATTTCTTCATTATTGATCATGATAATTTATTTCCAGATGTTTGCATCCTTGCTTTTATTTCATGATTACTTTCCATATGTCGCATATTTGTACCCAAATACAAAAGAAATTTTTGTATTTCGTATTTATTTTATCAATTTTATTTTATAAAAGAAATTCATTAAGAATGAATGAGTTGGATATAAGTTATATATACCCAATACAAGGGAGTATAAGAAAAGAAAAAGTTTACAGAAAATTTATCAACAATCCAACGCCAACATGGAATTTAACAATCAATCTTTAAAAGTAAAAGAAAAAAAAAAAAAGATATGACTTTAATTTGAACTTTGACTCAAAATTTTACTTTTGATTTTCGTCAATTATTTTCTCCGTCAAAACAACCTTCTTGAACAACAATTTGTTTCTATCCTTCAAATTATCCAAACCACGCATATCACAAGTTAATAAAATTGCTTCATTTTTACGGCATTGAGGATGCGCCAGTGATATGGTTGAAATGGAGAGTGAATCTGATTGTGAAAGCGAGTTGAAACTTTCGAAGCCAATTGTAATGGCCGGATCCGTCGATATCGTCTTTGATTCCATCGATATTTATTTGCATAAAGCGGATTTTGAATTCTTGTTATGTTGGAGGATATTCCTAACGCGATAAAATTCTCCTTGGTGATTGTCTTTTCCACGTAGCAATCTCTATGCCATCGTCGTGACATTTTGATTGGTGCAATCCTGGCATACTGAGTTTGAAATCAATTTATCAACTGTAACTTCCGTCAATAAACGTCAAACTTATGTAAAATTTATTTAAATTTCAATTTGCCAAACCGAATTTGAATAAGAAATTTTTCCAACACGTATTCTTTTATAATTGGGAAAATGATCCAAATTGAACATCGTCTTATCCTTTCATTTTTTAATTTCTAATCCTTTTTCTTTTCTAACGATTAATTAGATCTTATGTCATCTGAAAAACTAACGTAAATATATGTGAGATTTTGAAAATGCGTTGAACAAAAGTGATAGAAATGCACTGTAATAATTAACGATTACGAGAGATCTGACAATATTCCCCAAGATATGTGAAGCGATATACAAGAAAATAATTAAAGAATAATAATTACAAATTATATGGACAAACTAAATATCTCTTTGTCATTATCTCTATTACCCCCGTCCAAAGGCGTTAAGTGGGGTGAAAACGAGCATAAAAGCTTGAGACTGAAGAAACTCAAAAAATTTGGACAAAGGTAGACTTTTGGTGAAGATATCATCCATTTGGAGATGAGAAGGACAAAGGTGAGTGCAGCCAATCTCCAGAGAAAAGCGAGCTCACGAACAAAATGGTAATCCAGTGGAGTAAACTTTGCTGGTTTGTGAGCCTGAGGATTTTGGCTCAAAAATAGCACTCTTGTTGTCACTTAAAAAGTGGGCGAGAAAATCTGATGATTGTAGTTCACTTAACAAATTAGTGACCGGAAGAAGAAAACTAGCTCGGACTGCGTTTCATCTACCGCGGTACTCGACTCCTAACTCGACGAGCAACAGGTGAGTTATTTCTTTCGCGGACCAGAAGCGAGATTGCCCCAGTAAAATAGAGTAATCCATAAGTAGAGCAGCGTATACCGATTACGCCGTGCCAGTCGGCGCCAGTATCGAATCGAGTTATCATACCGTTGGTGAAGGACGCTACCAAATATAAAGTACCACTTAACATACAAGTGAATCGTTCCACGACTAGAAAATGAGCATCGGTTGGTAGGCGCTTACCAAAGCAGCGTATCTGAGAGATCGGGAGACGGTGATGAGTGGATCTGAAGAGCTCAACGAGAGACACATATAGAGTAGGATCACTCGAATAAATCACCATCAACATTGAAACCCGTAAAGAAAGTGGAGAGCGAGTTTGAAGTCAGCGATTCGACCCCGTTCAAGAATATCATGTGCATACTTGGCTTGACCCACGCAGCAGCTCGTCGGAAGTGTGCAAAACCTCCAAAGCCAAATAATTCAAGCGCCCCAAATCATGATAGCAAACTCGATGATCCCCGGGATATGAGTTTGCAACAAAAGTACATGGATTTCCACTGTATGATTATGTCATCCATATAGTAATGGATAAATGGCCGGATGTACCTCGATGAAAATGAAATAGGAAGAGTCCGCGCGACTACGGAAAAGCAAGACCAATAAGATCTGAACCGTCGTTGAAACCAAGCAAGTGGTGCTTAGCCGAAGGCCGTAGAGGGCTTTCTTAAGCCGACAAACATGGTCAAAGCGAGTCCCCAAATCGGTGAAAGCCATAAAAATTTGGTTTATCAAGAACACACCGTTGAGAAAAGCGCTTTTAACATCAAGTACGATAGAATGCGGGTTGTGTTGAACAAAGGCGAAATAATCCTGAAATGTAGTGACCTTGACCGTGGTACAAATATGTGATGAGTATACATGGCAAACCTTCCAGGCCACGAGGCAGACAACATGACGTTCTATAGTACCCATCCGCATGAAACTTACGTCACAGAAAAACCCATTTGAGCCAGCGATATTTGTGCGGAGGGCGTTGGACCCAAATCCAGTCACGAGATTGAGCCAGAAGGGCATCAATTTCTTCTTGCATGGCGACAAGCCATTCACAGTACATTAGCCTACGGTTTGAAACCTCTACAAAGCTCAAAATGCTTGACAAGAAGCGGATAAAAAGAGAGTACATAGAGAGCCCAGTCGGCCAGATCACAAAAGGTTTAAGCTCGCCCGAACAAATGTGATCATCGGGTGAAACCGGCAGTGTATACTTGTCGGCAATAGGATAGAAAGTAATTTGAGCAAGAACGTCAATGGGGTATTTGAGGTGGAGACGTCTAGAGGAAATTTCAGGGTAGGCTCCTGAGCAGGGAATAGGCAGGGGCGGGGGCTGGTACAGGCAGGTGGCACCTCTCTGCTAGTCATGTCGAGGCCAGGCGCCAACATGACTGAGATAAGTGCCTAAAGGCGAATCACCGGTGGTGTGGGTCTTTGGGCTGTCCGCGAAGGCTGAGCGCGGAAGGCATCTAGAAAGTCGTAGCGTCAGTCAAGATAGGGAGTGGTAAGCCAGTCCTAGAAAATGGAAGTAACCTTCGTATTGGTATTTGAAGCAATAACGTAATAAAAAATCAGGAAAGAAAGCCGGATCAAGCCAATGAAAATCCATATGACCTTTGAAGTGTACCCCGAAAAAATGCATGGGCCGGTACTGCAGGGCTCCAATTTATTTCACGACATAATTAGAATCTGGGGAAGACCGACATCTGAAGGGCACAAAATTAAGCATAATTTACATGGGTATGTAAGCGACAAGCTGAAAAGGGCGAATTATCTGGCCCAGAGGCGGAAAGGCACAACAGTCCACAAAAGCAATTTGTGTGTTAGCGTCGAGCCAAAAGCAGGTGCATGAGCATGAAAAGAAACATGGAATGAACTGGAATTCGGAGAATGTAACCTTAAGCGATGCTTACGTTTCAACCCTACCCATTCTTTGCGGAGTGTAAAGACGAGAATGATATATGAGTATGCCGTCTTTAGTTCATAGAAATTCTGAACCTTATTGTTCACAAACTCTGTACCCAATCACTTTGAAACACCTTAACCTTACAGTCAAATGGCAACTAATTGCAGGACAAGATATGAGTGAACGAATATCATAGAACTTCGGTTGTGCGTAAAGGATAAATCCAGAAAAACTTGAATAATCGTGATAAAAGCAACATAATACTTGAAAACCCTTGATGGTGAAAGCAGGTGCGAGGACCGGCAAATCACGATGTATTAAATCGAAGCAAAATCGTACGCATTTCTCATTGATGGAAAGATAATCTCTTTACTCTTTGCGATTTAGAAGGAACATACCTTCGGACTAGGCAAAAGCCGAGCGGCAGGATAGCCAGTTTATTGACAAAGAAATATGATGTGGGCGTACTAAGCGTAAATGCCATAAATTAAAGTAACCTTCGCTCTTTATTAGAATTGCTGACCACAGAAAGCGGAATACCTCTATCGAAAACAACGTATGGTCCTTATCACACATTACTGGGCGAATTTATATCATAGGTTGAATCCACGAAGAACTTATAGGGAAAGATCACATCAGCGAAAAATGGGATGTCGATTTACTTATGAATGTGAGATTTATAGTGATGAAGGAACCACTAGGCAAATCGACAATGAACATCTGCGGATAATTTTACCGACAGGCGAAATATTCAAAGCATTGCCATTACCGACAATGTGAACCATTAGAAGCATTATGGAAGTGGTACGTTAAATCGTATGGTAAAGCACGAGTTGAAATTACCGATCGAGGGCGAATGCCCTGCATTTACGAGAAGAATTAAAGCATGTGCCAAATTCGTAGACGAACTGACCTCACGAAGCGATGAAATTGAACCTTGCCGCATAATGTCCAATGGTCGCTCGGCGGGGCACTGGCATGAACAGAAAAACCAGAAGAACCATTATTGAAACCAGGCCCTTTCGCATCCACGGTTACGAATTGTGTCGATGACCGAGAGAACCGAGAACACCCAAGCCAGACGACCACCACTGATCGATTAGATTCTTCCGAGTGCGTTGTTATTAATAATGGAAGGCAGCCTCGAGAAGAGGTCCATGACGGGCGGTGAATCTTCCTTACCCGGCGAAGAAGTTTCCATGGAAGCCGGAGCATGGAATCTATCTTTGCTTGGCAACAACAAATCTGAAATCTGGATAGAAATTCAAAAGCCATTCTAGTATCGCAAAACTAACAAATGGAGCATGGAACAAAAACGGTAGCTTTTATCGGCCGACAGCAGAATGACGATAGCATAAGTTGATCATAACATCTTAAATTTCTTCACAAGTATTCAACCGTTAGAATGTTAGAAGCGAAGAGAAATTTTCATGGTGATCTTGGCGAGAGGGGAGGAATATCGACCTCAATCGATAATTCTACTTTGAGTCATTGGGTAAAAGAACCGAATGACGTCTTGAAGGAGAAATAGAGAGAAGGCGGAAAGCGGCGTCGTGAATTCTGATGATGATATGATTGCGATGCAATGTGAGAAATTTAGAAAATCTGAATTGGTTGATGATGAGAAATACTTTATTAATAATTCTTAATTCTGGAGATACATGATATTTGAAGATATGTGGTGGCGGACACACCTTGATTGATCTTTGAAATACATTTCCTTGAATTCTTATATATATATCTTTAATTAAAATATTGTGAAACGATTACAAAATAGTAATAAACTTGCAAATTGTGTATTAGCATATCTTTGGAAGAATGATATTATTTGTATTTATAGATTATACCTATATCGTAACAACAAAACTATATCATCTGAATGTGTCTTTAAACAAAGTATTATGTAGTAAGTATTCAACATGCTGCTATTATAATCACCCACTGAAATCAACACTCTTTATAAATAAAATATTGATTTTTAGGTGAAAAGAATCAATAAAATAGAGAAAATATGTATAATTCATTTGAGTATACATATAAATGTGATACGACTCTTATTAAATAAGATATTTAGTCCAAATAATTTTTGAAAATATATAAAAAATTCTGAGTCGTTTAGCTACACTGTATGATGACCCCCTAGGTAAAGTTACGAAATTAAAATCTGTATCTTAGGTGATATTATACAAGGAAAGTAATTAAAGAATAATAATTAAAAAAATTATGTGGGTCAAACTAAATATATCTGATGTTATCTATTAATATAAACCCTTCAAAATTGGAGTTGATTTTTTGAACTCACGCCATTTTTGAAGTATTTATAAATACTTTTTCTTCCAATTTATATTTACTGGAGTTTTAAGCTGATTTGAACTAAGGCTAGTCATAAGTAACATACTGATAGTGATAACCACGATTATCGAAGGACGATTAAGAAAATATTTAGGAAAAAAAGGATGTTGGATTCGATTAAATGCACTTAGCAAATTGTAAGTTGAGATTAAGTCTAAATTAATTAGAGCCCTACTAATTGTTGATGATGAACACATTAGGGGTTGGGGTTAGGTAAGACAGATTTAATCTCTATTTTGAGGAAAAAAATAAAAGAAACTAAAATGCTTAGAAAGCTCAATGTTTTTGTACTTGATTGAGCGGTGCCATCGTACATAATTTAATATACGTTAATAAAAATAATTAATATTGTTAAAAATATAATTGGGTTTTGATATAAATGGTGCATATAAGACTTTTTCATGGTGAAGTAGGTCTCATGTCGTTTTTTAAATGTACAATGTATTTCACTGAATCTTATTAATTTGATTCACATTGGGCATTGGATTGATTAGTTATGATAGAATTAAGTATGATTGAATATGATTAAGATTGAATTGACACAATCAAGATATGTGTTTGAATTGTGGGATTACAACTATTAATTATGTACTAGAAAATCAATATAGGGGTTAAAATACTAATCCAGTCAATTTCACTTCTCCATGGGATTCAGAATATCCCATAAATATGATTAAAACATATTTTTATATTCAATTGAAAATATAATGGTACCTCGTCCACTAAACCAAACAATAATTTAAATAATAATAATAATAATAATAATAAATTGATTATGAGACTAAAAAACTAATCCTAAATATATCCTTGCTCAATCTAAAGACAAAGCGAGACTTAAAATATACTATGATTTATTCCACGTTCAAAACATTACGACTTGCTAAGGAGAAATATCACAAACGATGAAGACTTATGATGTGTTTTTGCATCAATATTGAGGAGTTGAATATGTTCTCATGTAATCTTGTTGTCGTTAGTACTTTTGAGTGTGGATGAGTTATACAATTGACTAAAAGGTACGCTACGGTAATTCACTTAAAAACGAATTGAAGCACCTCATCTATCTATATAGAAATGCTTTAATGGAAAGAAAGGTCGACTTTTGCAATTGATTTATGAATTCACGTGCTACTTGGAACATATATGGAATTGGAGAAATGTAAGAATTTTTTAAAGACAAGCGACTATGTTAGACAAAATGCGTTGAGGAAATTAAATCTAAATTGTGAAATTGATTTGTGTGCGAAACATCGTGTATGTAATTATAGTTATTCGGATTGGCTTAAAGCGTCCTATGGAATTATATCTAGCTAGTTATGATGATTTGTGAATTAATTTTTAAAGTGTATTCTACATTAATTTATATTCTTTTGAATTTTACCTCCTCTATTAATATTTCTCTTTACTAATAAAAAAAATTAAAATCTACAACTTATATAAGTAAAATTAAGCGGGTGATAATAGATGAAATAAATCACACATTTCATAACTAAAGTTAATAAAAATTTGCTTATGAAACAAGTTAAGTATTGAACTTTATTTTTAATTTATGATATTTGACCGTCTGGGTGTATAATGCAGGTGTTTAGTAGTTTAGAAAAATATGTTGAAAATGAGTTAAATGGATCAAATAATTTAGAATTACGTGGCATGCAGCACCGATTATTTGAAGCAGCCAACTCAATAAAATTCTGAAATTAGTCGTAATTAGATGATGTAAATAGCACTACATTTCCGATTCGGTAGGCATCGGAATGAAGGTCAATGCAGGACCTCGATCGAGTTAGAAATTCACAAAATACATTGCATCAAAATGAGCTAATTATATTGGGTAAGAAAAATGCCATAAAGTTAACAAATTTTACCAAATTTGAAATAATAATGATTATTTAAGTCGATTTTCGATAAAAGTGCATTTGTCGCACAATTGGAGTGCGAGATGACATTATTCTTATGACTGATATGGAGTCAATCCGATCTGATGAGTTAAATCAAGAAATATTCAAGAAATCTCAAAATCTAGATATTTTAAACTGGACTGATTTTATGTATTACATTCTGATTAATCTTTAATTAATAGTAAACCTTACTTATTCTAACAAAAAAAATATATATATTTTCCAAGGAATTTCAATGTTATATGAATGAATTGCATCATCAAATTTTATCATCGTTCTGAAGTTTTTTATTAAATGAAAATTTTGCCAATTAATTTCGTCTTTCTCATAAAAAGTACATGCGCGTCTATTTGGATGAGTTAATACTAGATCAATTATTAGCATATATTTTGATCAATATTAATTAGGATTCATATAACTCGTAATTTAGTGTATTATATTAGAGTGGGTCTCTCCTTGTACTCAAGATTTTAGCGATACTCATAGAATTATTTAAATGCTGTTATACAAAACAAAAGAAAAGTATAACCATTCAAGCGAGCATTACAGCTATATTGGGTATTAACGATTGCATTTTCTATGTAAATAAGATACTTTTAGTATAACAAATTACATACAAAATGTAGCCTTAATTATGCAGTCACATTGAATATAAAACCTACCCGTTATAATGAAGTGTAAAATTAGCATATATAATGCCGCTTGACCCTCTAAGTTTTAATCAATTAGATTTGAGCTGTTTTTAGTATGTAGGACGGCTGGGTCGGCATATGTTTATTTTTTTATTTTTGTATAATACTTCTTTTTCTTTGAGTCGATATAATGACTTTTCCAGTTACTGGGAGGCATTACTTTTAAAATTAGAGGCATACTTGTTTGAAGATCTAAGCCAATGAGGCCGAAATATAAATTGAATAATATTGATATTTTGAGGGAATGAGGTGTTAATTTGTATTAGATTATATTTCATTTCATATGCATAAAGGCGTTTCCTTGTATATGAATTTTTATCTTAATTTATATATATACTTAAAATTATTGAGTAGATCTTTTGTTAACAAAGGTGCACATGAACTCTTTTTATAAATATAATTTTAATAAGTATGACTATTATATATACATTATCACTATTATTTATGTATTACTATTATAGTGATGGACATAAATATAACAATGATACTCATAAAGTCATAAAATTTGGCATTTACCTTTTTATTACGTGTTTTTAGCAATAGTTATTTATTTAAATCAAGTAGAATAATAAAATGACATTTAAGGTGAAATTATAATGGCTTTACACCCTATATTATAAAATCTTTACTTAAAATTCTAACTTTGTCGTTCAATCTTTAATAAAAACTCATTCGCTAAAACTAAGACTTCAAATAATATTATTCAAATTTCTATAGAAGAATGTAGTAATTTTTTATGAATAATAATGATAAGAACTTTACTTGAACAACGTTAATATTTATAAAAGCGAATTTACCATTGAACTAGAGTTAATATATTTTTATCAAAATTATATACATTATACTTTTCTCAATTATTGATTCTCTCAATTATTTATATATACTCTCACTTTTTTCATCTAATTATTACTTCTTTTTTGTCTTAAAAGTATTGGAACATCGTTCGACATTTAAGCGTATTTTTAACTTAAACGAGTTGTTTTGTTAATATTTAAAATGATAAAAGATATTTTAAAAATTTATGAGGTATGATAGTGTCACCTCTCATTTATTCTATAATGTATTAAAATTAATTTATCATTTAGTTTAATAAAGCAAATGAAAAGTGAAATGTGTCTTTATTGAGCTTGAAGACGAAGGGAATGTTACTAATTAATAATAATAAAATAATAAAATTCATATAAAATAAAATTAAATATAATTTATCTCAACACTTACATCACTCTTAAAAATATTAATATTTGAAATTATATTTCATCTCGCATATACAAATCTCTCATAAATAAATATACAGTAGGATGAATGCATTTGAATTTGGAAACACCTGATCCAAATACAATGAAGGAAATTTAGATATGGTGCTCAAGGGATAGAGTGGGGTATCAACTCAAATTTGAGAAGGAGTGCATGCGAGGCACGTGTCAAACCCACCAATGCAAACAGGTACAGTGACGTAGCATGCTCATGCTTAAATATTTTCGATGGAGAAACGTTAATGACTCAAATCGAGATTCGCATAATTGACGAATGGTAAACACGTTTTTAGCAACAAATATCTAATGGACCAGCCAATAGTCTTTTACCACCACTTTCGAGAATGACAACACTTCATAGATCACAAAATTATTGGTATTATATATTATATTGGTTACTTCACCAAATTGGTTATCTCTTGCATTACTCTAGCTGTATCCACATTGTATGATTTATTTTAAATTTATTATATTAAGATGTTTAATTATATTTTATAAATACCAAAATTATACGTTTAACATAATAAATCATAAATTTTAGTATAATAAATTATAAATTTCTAAAATCGTTTAATATAGTGCGCGGTGAGCAGGAGACCGCTCCACCCAAATTTTACATGATCGTCACAAATGTAACCCTCCACTTCATAAAATTAAGCTTAATATTTTATTCTACGCGGTAAAAAATTGAGCAGCCAAGGTGGATTTGAGGTAATTTATAAACTTATGTATATGGTGAATAAATTGATTCGATTTTTATTATTATGGGTAAAAAATAATGACATTTTGCATAATATAAGATGGAGGTAGTTTGTAGCGTTGAAAAGTATTACTCTCTCAAGTCCCAAATAAGTTTTGAGCTTTTTATCGCGTTTTTTGCGGTGAATTGTGTAATTGAAATGATAAAGTGACTTTTTAAGAGAGTATGATGATAGATGAAGCTCATCCTATTATACCTCTTGCTTAAAAAATCATTTTATCATGTGGTCTAATACAAATTAATTCAACGGCGATATAAAGATAGCTATTAATCTGAACGTAGTATTTAAAATTTAAAAATAATGTACATATTTTTTATATAATATTTTTAAAATGATAAAGTATCAATTATCGTAAAAGTGAAACTTGTTGAAAAATGTCGCATATTCGCACAGTATGGGTGATACAAATCTTTGCCCGTGGGCATGCAAGTTAAGAAATTGAAATGTCAATTTAATTTTGTTTAATGCTGCATGTCTATCTGTGCGTAATCAGTTCGATAGTGCTTCAGGAATTGTGGACTTTTGTATTGAATGTTGTAGTTAGGCAGCTTGCACCTATATCTTCTTTTTATTACATATTTAGGTTTCCGGCAGCAAATGCTCATAACTTTATAAGTAGTAGTCACATTAGCACAATTTTTCTTTGGTCATTATTAGACCTCAGTTACTTTCTAGATTTAGTGCATTCCTTATTCATATTGATTGGATCACAATAATTATAGTATTTTCTGAATAAGAAACAAAGTTTGATTTCTCTTGAATACATCATTCTCATCATTAGAACTATCATCGCCTTACAACCATACCAATATAAATAAACTCACTGAAGTTCTTACTCCCATTATATTTCAAATCCAATTTTATACTCTTGAACCATTTACCCGTATCAAGTATCAGGAATCTCTATCATGCTTTATAGCAGATTTGGCCTCATTATAAAGAGATTGAATAATATTCAACAAAACAACGAAGAATATTCATCAATATGCTTATTACTGATCAACTTAATATCACAGATCAATTTGATAAAACACATTCAATTCTTCAACTATCAAATTCGGAAATCAAGATTAAAATGAAATAATTTTTAAAGCGAGAAAAGAGTTTACTATGACTGAAATACGGTGTATAAGCACCACTTGATTTGCTCCATAACTCTTTGTGAAGTCCATAACACCTACTTTCTAAACACGGTCGGATAAATTACAAGGTTTTTGTTATTTATTTACTCTACATTTGGTTGAAAGCAGGTTGTTTACTTACTATTCTTATTAATTGTTTTCAAATTATTTGAGTAATTAATATAAATATTGAAGTTAGTCCTCCGATTATTTGAAAAGTCATGAGTACGTGATAAATTTATCAAAATGAGCTAAGCCAGATTGAGCCTATATAATACCACACTTTTAGTACTATTATTTGACAATATGTTTCATGCATTACATGTATTTTATATTATTCTGAAGGATAAAAGTTATTTATGTCTTATTAGAGTTTACATTATTTATCATACCTATAATTGTTTTAAAGGTAGAACAACATTATGCTCATACGTGATTAGTGATGAGACAATCCTTATATAATTTTATTGGAATTTAGTGATATTTAGATATTCCATTGTAAATTGTTTTAATTATTGTATAAATTTATGTAAATAATTTTAATAATTAATTACTACTGTAAATAGATATAAAGTTGATAAATATATGAATATACAAAATATACATACGTATTATATAGTATATGTATGTAACGCTAGTGTAAATAATATAGATATGTGTGCATGTTATAGAAATTGAGTATAATTTTAATAAGAAAATATTATAATGTATGCTATTAGTAAAGTAAACAAATAAATATGAATAAAATGAGCAGCATGCCCTGTACAAGTTGAAAGGCGGTGGTGTGAGATAGTTATCCACACACACCTCAAAGTGAGGAAAACAAAAAGTAAGAGAAAGAGGTTTCCGCTTCAGCGAAACAAGAAGAAAGTAGAAGGGAAAGGGAAGTAAGGCGGCGGCGATTGGCAGCTAGAGAAGAAGAAAGAAAGAAAAAAATATGGAAAGAAAGAAGAGAGAAAAGAAGGAGAAATCGGTGGCATACGCTAGGGCTGCAAGCGATATGGTAAAACCCTCACGATAGACGGTTTAGGAATTTGAAGTGGCGTTATTTTTGCGGATATGAGATAAGTAGAAATTTATTTACATTGATGTATAAATATAATATTTTATGAATTATGTATTTAATTGATTTAGTGATGATTATCATAAAATAGATTGAAAGTCGTTATAATGATGTTAACATGGTTGATATATAAATTTCTTGAGATGTTATGTAGCCGCATTATATCATTGCATGAACAGAAAAAGAACATTGATAGATTTAATGACCTCGAACAAGATGTCAATAGAACTTCTAAGATGTGAATGCTCAATGGAGGCTTTCCGGAGTAAGAGAATTAGATGATGAATTTTCAATGACCTACTCACGGGTAAGAGGTCATTGATGAATTCAATGACCTATAAAATTAAGATATCATGAGCTCGGGTAAAGAGGTCATTGATGAATTGTATTGACCTCGTTAAGATATCAACGAGCTCACGGGTGAAGGTCATTGATGAATTGTATTATTCCATAAAAGGTGAACTCAGCAGACTCACGGGTAAGATGAAATTAAATTGATTAATGTTATTGAAAACCTGGGTAAGATGCTCAAACTCAAGGTAAGATGGTCATTGAATGATTAAATAAATTGCACCAAGGTAGGAAGCCCAGTCGATTGATCTGGGCTTCCAAGATGGTCATTGGATAAAGCAAACCTCAAAGTAAGATGGTCACTTGATCTCTGAGCAAGATAGTCAAGCCAGATAAATAAGTTTAGTATCGGACAAGATGGTCACTAGACCTCCGAACTAGAAAGTAAATGAACCCTTTAGGTTGAGATAAATGAAAAATGATCTTATAGAGACAATGAAACATTGATAATTCTCTTAAATAAGTATAAGTATTACTTTATAATTTTTACTTCTTTGGTGTCATTTCACATGGTTATGCGTTGCAAATCAGGATGCTATGATGTAAGCGGACATACTGAACAAATTGTGAGCTCCTGCGATTTTAATTGATTGTGTTACATAGATAGCGGCCCTTGTGGGCATCTGGTAGGTAGAGATTTTACTTGGTTATGTACCCTTTTGGGATATATTTTTATTTTATGTGGTTATGTTGGTATGTGAGATGATGTAGATGTCCTTAATATTAAAAAAAAATTATAGTTGGTTTCTGAATTTAAATTATATAAAGTTATATTACATTATTATACTAGGTTAAATAAGAGTGGTGGCGGCAGGCTGGCAGAATTTTTTTGTATATAAAATGAGTTAGGTTAGTGTTATAAGGCGAAGTAGAAGGCATTTAGCTTTGAATTTAGGCATGAGGTTAAAGTGGGTTGTTGAGGTGGGATTTGGGTTGAGTTGGTAAAAAATTAATAATATCCAATTTAAATTAATCTGATACTCAATCAAAAAAATATTTTATTTCTTCGCCGCATTATAAAAGCGTTTATTTATTATGATTATTTGCTGGATATGTTGTTAATCTTTAATTGTTATGAAAGCTCTGTTTCAATTATTCATTAAGACATTTATTCATATATTTAAAGTTACTCTCGTGAAACATCTTCATATTTATGAAATTAATATCATTACATATAAAATATTTTGACCTCTTATAAACTAATATCTATAGTATTTAAAATATATGATATAGATTTTAAATTATTTATTATATTAGTTTATAAGAGTAGTAGTAAAAGAATTAGTAGTATTACTCCGATTTTAAAATCTATCTAAATTTATAAATAATACATATAAAAAATGTAATTTTTATTTAAAAGAAGCGTGGTGCTGCCTAAACTTGGCTACTGCTATGGGTTGGGTTGGGTTAGGTAGTTTGTTGAGCCATTGATGGATTGTGATCCAAACCCATGAATGGATAGAATAAGGTTTGAAACTCTAGTAGATGGTTGATCTTCATTTCAGATAAGTTGATTTAATCTGTGATTGGATGGGATTTAAATTTTGGAACCCTACTGGTAGGATATTGAAAAATTATTGTCCATTATGGTTTGTTTGGTC